>OLMO02000294.1:2744970-2787467 GCA_900291935.2 Cassiopea xamachana | reverse complement strand
TAAAGTTTTCTTCTTTGATTTTACTTTGCCTTCTAATTTTGTTAACCATCCTAGCAATGCTTGCTTAACTAGACTCTCATCAGGAAATCTGAGGATATGTCCCATTCTGGTAAGATGTGTAACCTCTATTTTTGTTCTTATTGATGAAACTTGCAGCTGGTTCCTAATATCAGCCATATTAATTCCATATTCCTGCATTTGTCTCAATGGTTCACCTTTCCTGTCACTCCAAATATATCTGTATTTCTTGTCACAAAATCTTTGAAAGCTCTTGATTTCCCTTGCTAAAAATGGGCGCACTGCAGTGTTGAACAACATTGTGCCTTCAACACATGCCTCAAATACTTTAGCTTGTGTTACCTTTGACAACTTGCACTTTAAAAATCTCTTCCTAATAGTGGACCATACTTTACCTGCTCTTTGCAATCTCATTTTTGTGTCCTTTTCATGTCCTAACCAGGTGCCTAGCATTCTTACATTGCCACTTTCTGAATCCCCAAATATAACATGCTCTTCCTTTGATTTATTTGTCTGCTCTTCAAAGTTTCCCATCACTTCCTCAATTATATCTTTCCCCATTCCCATCATCATCATCATCATCATCATCATCATCATCATCATCATCATCATCATCATCATCATCATCATTAGCATCATCATCATTATCATCATCATTATCATCATCATTATCATCATCATCATTATCATCATCACAACATTAATTCAACATTTCCTATATAAGCAATTAGCATACCTTTAAGCCTTGGCAAATAATTATCCAAATTATGACAAGCAAGTTCAAAAGCATCCCAGCCAATTAAAGGGTAATTCTGATTTCGTAGAAAATTGCTCATAGGGAAACCAAAGATGTTCCAACCATTGCCAACAGATACTGTACTGCTGCCAACGTTTGCTCCTCCACAGGCATACATGGATGCAAGACCATCAGAAAGTGGAGGGCCATTGTCTATAGTATCATTAATTTGCACTTGCCCATCTAAACAGTCTTCATTCATAACTTTAACACTCAAGCAGCTACAATTACATCCTGGAGGATCTGAAGTAGTTGGCTCACCAAACTCATTACCACCATGTGTCTTTGTCTCACAATTTGATTCATTGGTGTTCATAGTTAAATTCATGTAACAGCACCCAACTAAAACAATGCCTTTCACTTCAGAGCACTCCACGAAAGTCCGCAACAAAGTTGGAGATAAATCACCGCATGTGTGAAGTCCCACTAATATGAATGAATCTTTTGGCTTATTGAGAGCTACTTCAGTTGTAATGGCTGAATGTTTCTTCGTTACTACATGACAATTAATACTTGAAATTCTATCATTTGGTACTATGGGAGCAGAGATCTCTTCCTGATTTGATGTCATTACCAAGCGAATGAACTCACTGGGTTGAATGCTAATAGGTATCTTCAAAATAAATACATTAAAAAACAGTGAAAGAGCTTAATGCAAAAGGCAATAAATTTGTCTTAAATTGCATGTGGATGAAGTGACTGCAGATGATATTTCAAGAGTAATAAGGAAAATTATACTGATGCTTCTTAAAAAAGGAAAAATCATTCCCAAAATTAAGGAGAGATAATATCACTTACATTTAAATCTAACTAGAAATACTCCCAGTGATAGAAGGGATGAAGCCATGCTGGCAACTTATGCACATAATAGACAGAGAAAAGTACTTCTGCAACAATCTACATTGTGATACTGCAAGACAAACTTTTCCTATCTTCAGTTGAAAGCTAGCATATCATTCAAATTCAATTATGTTTGGTCACTACAACACTTAACAAAGATTTTCTAACATAAACATGAAAACCATCAGTATTTTAAAGAGTCATTTACCTGGCCTTTCTGCCAAAGGAACATCATACATAATTGCCTAAAGCTACCCTAGTCTGAAGTATACTTTAGTTTAAACACACTATTCAAAGTTTTGTGTTTACAAAAACTTTGGTTCATAAGGGGAACATCATCTCTCCTGAGGCAAATGAAATTTTGATCCAGTTTACTCATTTATTGATAAGAATATAAAGTGCAGCTAGTGTTAGAGATGGCAATAACTGTTGAAGAAACACAGTGCAAATTTGCAGATAGTAATATTGAAAAGAATTGGGAAGGCTTATGATAGTAGCAGTCCTACCACACATAAGAACACCATATATAAAAGTTAGTCTTACCATTTTTGTAATGTGAAGTGGAGGAACATATTTTTCATATTCTTTTGGGATGTAATTATTGTCCTGAAAGAAAATAATACAAAGGGTTGAATCAAATATGTCAATAACAGTCAGTTATATTCCACTAGTAAATCCATTTTTTGAACTTCATCTAATATTTTAGGCATATAAAGCAAAAGTTTGCATGTTTAATTTATGAAGCTTAAAAAACATTTACATCTACGAATGGCTACTTTGAATAATCTGGAAATCTGGAGCTAAATATCTGTATTCCCTGTGGAACTTCAAGCAGCCATAACTCAAGAACAGCATAAGCTGGTGACTTGAATTTTAAATTAATCTCTGTTTAAATAATAAATGATTAAAAAGTGAACAAAATTTCAGTTGGAAAAGCCTTGGTTGAGTTAACACATAGAGACCCCATACTTTGAAATAAATATCTATTAAATTATATTGGATTTATCATCAAGAGCTTAAAATGTAATTTCAAATCACAAACTACCTGATTTTTTTATTCCAGATATCAGCTATAAAGATATTTCCAAAACCATTACCTTCAAGTTAGTTTTGTTTAAATCCTTGATTGTTTCCCTGGTGGGTGAAAATTGTCTCATAAACAACATAAAAAGGAAGAAAATTATTGTTATGAAGACAAGAAGGAAATAACTAGAGAGAACAACACTAAAATGACACTTAATGACTTAGTGCATCTCTTGGAAAGCAAAACTACCCATCTATATATTCTAGTTCTCTTGTTGGAAGGCATAAACCAATAGTCAAAGTCAAATAGCTAAAGCTTTATTAGAGAGAGGCTACTCACATATCAAACTGTTCTGCCCTGACTTTGTGATGTCCTTCTGATTCAATTGTTACAACTTTGAATTTATGAACAAATGCAAGGTACCGTGATAAATGACCCAGACCTCCACCAACATCCTAAAGAAAGAGTAGAGATATCAGATATACCAACTGGAAAATTAAGGGCCATATGCATAATCAGTATGATGTACTATATGTGAACCAATCTGTTTAGTCACAAAAAATCAAAAACCTCCAACTTCTAAGGACAAAAATAGGAAGAGCCATTTTAAATACAAGATGGATGAGGTTTTAAGCTAGAGTTTGCCTCAAACGCAAAGAACAATAGGAAATCACAGATATTTTTTAAGTGTATGCATAGCAATATCAGTGAAAGCTCATGCCTTGCTGGATTGACATCTGCTTTTATCATTCTAAGGTATCTGCAGTAACTTACTTTAACATAATGGGGGGTTTCTTGGAAAATAGTAGGCCAAAAATTTATTATTGAATAACTTATTGCTTATTCATACCACAGTTTTGAAGCAGTTAACTTCATCTCCAATACATTTGACAAGCTAACAAAGATAAGAGAAAACATCCATTCAGTGTTGTATAGAATGTCAATT
Organism: Cassiopea xamachana; assembly: GCA_900291935.2. Lineage (NCBI taxonomy): Eukaryota > Metazoa > Cnidaria > Scyphozoa > Rhizostomeae > Cassiopeidae > Cassiopea > Cassiopea xamachana. The sequence goes on along the minus strand of OLMO02000294.1, from coordinate 2,783,843 downwards.
CAGTTAAAATGGTAATCCTCTACAAACAAGAGCTCATCAACACCTTTCTGTACCTTTATTTGAATGGTGTTCACAAGCAAATAAAAGTGGGTGTTGATGAGATTGATTGACCATAAAATATGAAGGAACAGAAGTTATAATAGAAATTACCTATAGATTTTGATGTACAACCACAATTGAAACTTTAAAGAGCTACAAGTTATTAACAGCTATAATTGTGACAATAAACTGTGAAGATTCTACCACAAAAGTCTTTTAATATTGTAGGAAGCTCTTAACTAGAAAATCTGTGGGTTTTTCAATAAAGAGCTCCTTCTGTACGTTAACCAAGGATGAAGTAAGGTATAAAATGGAGCTTAAAACAAAAAATACTGTAAAGATCTGGGTTTTTTCTTAGAAAAACTGAATGTTTTGGTGGAAATTCATAATAGGCATGGTAGAAACTAAAAGATAGCACAGCACATACTAAAAGCCATACCATAGAATGAGCTGAGCTGGGTGGACCTCCTTGCACTTCATATTAATTGCTATTTCTATTATTAGTTTTATGTCTTTTTGGAGATTTGATTAGCGCAATCTTTGATGCTCTTCTTTCAATGGGAGGATGCATTTTATGTGCAAATCCACACTACCTCCAAAGACAGACCCACAGTAAACATTAGTTTGCAATTCCACAAAGTGAGTAAAATCCACACCTGACTTTCTCACTACCAATGCAATAAGTAAATACTGGTATGCAATTGAGTGTAATAAATACCTGGGACAAATATTTCACCTCATATTGCTTCTTAAGCTTAACATGTTTTCTAAAATTGTGCTCAACATGACCACCATTTGATACCTTCTTCTTGTGGCTATCTGCTTCTTTGATCAATTGCTTTCTGGGCAGTGCAAAGTGGTGACAAGCTGTTACAAAGGCTTGCAAAGAAAGAGGCAACACTTGACTGAAAAAGAGAAAAAATGCTTTATCAGAGTTAAATTTCAACAAACACATCCTATCTTTAATCCATCATTTTCCATCAGAGATAAAATTTGGAAGACAAGTGTATCTGTTCCTTTCAGCTAAGCTACATTGAAGATGTAGGCAGCCAAATGCTCAACATACGCATCTGAGTATCTACAAACGCCAATGTAATACAATTTGCATAGAAGATGTGGCTGACAATTTATAAATTAACCTGTACAGCTTCTCTTCTCCACATGCATCACTAATTAATCTGTGAAATTCCTCAATTGATAGTTCTTTCAGGCATTTCTGCCAAGAAGGTGGGATAGTGCTCCATAGATCACATGCAAAGAATTCCTAAAAAAAATTGAAAAATGCAAGCGAGGGGGGATCTCACATGGTTCACAAATGATTAGAGTTAGGATGACCCTTCAGCATCGACAAAAACAAGAATATTTTGTGTATTTATGGACACGCAGATAACATACAGCAAGATATGAGTCTATAAGCCACATGAAACTTTCGATTAGCTGAAGTTGCCCTTTTATGCATTTTTTAGCGTCGTTTACTGACATTGGTAACACAGCTTCTTCCAGAGCCATCTCGCCGCCATTGAGACGTAGCCTCGTTCCACTGAAGATCGTATTCTATTGGAATGAGGCATTCCAATGATGGTTGAGAAATTTTAGTAGCATGTGTGTGAGGTATAAGACAGAGAGCAGATCTTTTTTCAAATCAATTGTACTGATTAACAGACTGTGAATAGTTTTAATACAAAAATATATAGTTTATAGAAAATGACCACAGCATTTAAAAAACTCGAAGTAAAAAAGTACCCAATAGCAGCTGCTACATCCAAAGGAGAGGCAGGATACTGGAAGAAGTTTAATGTGAGTTTAAGCGTTTCGACATTTAATTTTTCTTAGGTTACATTTGACAACGTTCATATTGAATCGTTTCGTGCTACTTTGTTAGTTTTTTCCCATCGTTGAAACGGCATGTTTTTGAAATGACAAATCTTCAGTTTCCAGTAATTGTCAAGGAGTATTCCGCGATCAATCACGTCAACTTTTGCAGCTCCTCTCCTGGGGATTTCCTGGTTACTTGCTCATCTAAGGTTTGTTGTGTTTAGAAAATGTTCCTTTAATTGCTCCCCAATGTCAATTAGGGCTGGAGGCAAGCATCAGTAGACGCTATGTTATTTACTTGGCGGGAGAGCCTCCTTAATATGCTTATCTATTGCTATCTTTGACGAAATATTTATGCAGCATTATCACAGTTCTACATTTTTGAAGATTATTGGGGAAGCAAACGTCCCCCTTCATCCTTAAGTGTCTGCCATTGAAGACAATGCTGCTTTTCTAGGCTACTAATTCTTTCTTTTTTATAGTGTTGCCCCTTGATACCCCCTAAACTTATTCAGTACATAAATTTTTTCAATATATTTCTGTGAAGTGCAAGATTTGAGAAATATGTATAGTTACTATTGTGCTTTTCACTTTTTTAGCTACATATATTCAGCACAACAACTAATCAAGTGAAAAGAACCATCACCAGATTCAAAGATAGTGCTTTTGGTGCAAGGTTTAGGAGGGATGGCAAACTAATCATAGCTGGTTTTGAAAATGGTGCAGTTAAGGTAACCTCATACTCTTCAGTACTATTTTCTACTATCTCCTTTTCACAGCCTTTAACATGACATGTGATGGGTATATATAGGCTGTGTTCAACTCCATCAGCATGATACCTTATCAGGTATTGCTTATTAGTATGTAGATGTATATTTAGATGTTGTGAAGCAGACTACTCATCAGTTGCATGCTAAGAGATAATCTTTTTTAGGAATGGGGTTATTTGCATGATTGTGAAACATAGCACCCCTTTGTTATGACATCAAACCTAAAAACAATGCCCTACAGTGTGCTGAAAAATCGCTGTGTGGCTTTGGCATCCCTTAAGCAGTTTTCTCAAAGAGAGCATGTTCCTCAAGCCATCTATCCTGTCAACCATTATTGTATACTGTGTAATAAGACAACTCTAAATGTAGGAATAGACAGTGTGAAGTACAAAATTTTGTGCTCAAGAGAGTTTTATTTCAGTGCATATATCATTATTGTTTTAGGTTTTTGATGTTAGTAGCCGCACTATTCTGCGAGAGTTTAAACAACATTCAAAGTAAGTTTTTTGCATGGACACCTCTACAAGTTTTGCTTTTGGTATTTAAGACCATTTATCTGCAAAAGAAGTTGATCCAGTAGCATTGCTTGTTAAAAAGTTTTAGGTAATTATTGATGGAAGTGCATATTTTGATATTTTTTGCATTATTAAATTTCAGATGTGCATTGAATTCAGAGGTAGGGGAGTGTTTATTTATCAAAATGCAACTATGATTTAATTCATTTAATTTCTAAATGTCTCATTTTAATTTCTTTCACAGAGCAACCCATGTTGCAGGGTTTGTTCCCAGCTCAACACAAGTCTATTCTGCATCAGATGATTGCACTGTGAGATGTGCAGATATACCAACTCAAAAGGAGCTGTCATGCCTACAAGGCCACAATGTATGGCATACTTTTTTTTAGTTGATTAATTGATATGCTTTTCAGACTCTAGCATTCATTGACCTGTGTTATTATAAATTAACTTTTTTTTACATGAAAATACCCTCCAGCCACATACATCTCAGCAATTTGCAGTCCATATCCAGAGAGTCTGGAGACACTTGCAATCATACATGTGTGTGTCCACACACATGCAAAATCCCCAGCAGGAGTGAAAAATTCCCTGTGCCAACATCACTGGCAACTGTGCAATGGCATATACCAAATAGGGATCTTGTTATCACAACTGCAATCTTTTGTTTTTGTAACTCTGCTTTATCTATAGATATCCCTAGTGAGACTTTTGAAATGCTTCAGCAGCAAGAATTTTGAATGCAAAAGTCTTACTCCAAATAATTACGAGAAACTGCTCATGCAGACTAGGGTGCACATTTAAATTGATGCTGTTGCTCTTATCTCTTCTGGGCATGGACTGAATAATTGAAAAACGTTCCCAACATTAAAATGTTAGATATGCTTGCTTGCTTTGTCTAGTACAATTTATTTAGTTAACAGTTTTGCCATTTCCAAAACACAACATTTTAGTTACCAGTCAAGATGTTTCCCATGTCGCCCATGCCTTGCTCAGTACTAGGCACTGTTTGTACTTTTGCCATGTATTTATCATTTATGCCCTGCAGGACTATATCAGAAGTGGAGATAGCTGCTTATTGAACAGCAATATTCTAATTACTGGCTCCTATGATCATACAGTAAAATTATGGGACTTGAGATCACAAGAGTGTACTTTAACTGCTGACCATGGGAATCCTGTTGAGTCAGTTTTGCTCTACCCTAATTGTGGATTGTGCATTTCAGCAGGTATGAGTTGCTTGAACACCACCCATTTCAACTACATAGCTCAACTATATACTCAGTTGAAAAAGGAGCCATTTTGTTTAACTAGCATGGCTACATGTATTTTGAAATTATGGGGAATATTCTATTTTTGTTCTGGCTGATGTGTTAACTTGCAAGACTTTAGAAGCATCATAAATTTATGGTCACAAGATTCATATTTGAGTTTTTCATGCCTAGAGTAGTCACCAAAGAGTACTTGGGACACATGCAAAAATCATGGAAAAACTTAATGCTCTTAGGATTTTCACCCTTGCACCTTGCACACACCCCCTCTCCTCCTAGGACAATGTTGTTTGGTTCATGAGGCACTTAGCACTATTGGGCATGTGAAACTTTTTGATTATCACAAATACTTCTCCCAAAAAAACAACATTGTTTAGGGGGAGGAAGGGGTGATAGTTAAGTGCTGAGTAGGAAGTGCAAAGTGTCCCAGGACTTTTAGCAACTATTGTAGCTTTGCCATCTCCAATATAAGAAGGTTTTAGGTTAAAACTGTATTGTTCTTGTCAAATTTAAGTTTGAATGCTTTTTAGGAGGAAACAATATTAAAGTATGGGATATTCTATCTGGTGGAAAGCTACTTACTTCATTTTCAAACCACCAGAAGACTATAACAACCATGTGTTTTGATGGTTCATACACAAGACTCCTTTCAGGGTCTATTGATAGGTATGAGTTATTGCTTGTTCTGCACTTTAAGTAGTAGTGCTAATATTTTCTGATAAAGATAGTAGTATATATGACTGAATCAGGCACCCCGATGCAATTTTGAAAGTGGGGGGGCCAAAATTTCCAAATGGGGGGAGCATGTCCGATGGTACTCTTAGGGGGTATTTTGTTTTGAAATAGGGCGATTATAAGTCTGAACCAAGTGACAAGTAGGATAAAAATAGAATAAATGTCTGCAAACACAATAATCTTGCTACATACACGCTATCTAATGTTATTTTTCTAAGGCAATTATAAAACTGTAATAGTTATTAAGCAATGGCACTGTAGTAATTATTATAAAACTTTAATAGAACCAAAAGGGCTGGAATACGTAGTTAACAGAGTAATAAAAAAGTTTACATGCTTAAGCTACACAGCTACTCTTCTTATCAACCATTTGCTAACAATCACACATCCAATTTCAAAGTAAAGACGTGATCTTTACATTTAGGCCTGCATTTTCTTGATTGAAAATCATCAAAATTTGTTTAAGTGCTTTAGGAATTCTAGTACTTCATAGAAAGCATAACTAAAGGCATCTGTCGACAATTATCCCCACTCAAAACATTTTTACTTATATTTACACATTGAAATCGTCTTTAACAAACTTTCCAAAGGTACCATATCACTCATTATGCTTGCTAACAAAATCATTTCCCACAGAAACTAGATCAATTTTGTCAGTTTCATCTTTGTGGCAATTAAGAATGGCTAGAGAATTGAACCTTCGTTGGGACATGGTTGCTCGTTGCCAGGTTTTAATTCTGCGAGCGAGCGAAAAAGACCTTTCTGGTGTTGCACTTATTGATTAGGATGTAAATGATGATCATGACATTTGGTATCAGACACCTTTCATCAGTTAGATTTTGCAAATGATCCACTACATCAGTAAAACATAAGACCGAGCTATTTTTGAAAAGCTGCCTAAAAATGGGAATTTCAACTTCAAGTTTCAACTTCAACTTCAAGATTTGGCCCGCGGGCCGGACTTTGGACATGCCTGTCTTAGTTTAGTCAGCTTAATAATCACTCAGCACTGCTATAAATTTCTCTTATCAAGCAGCCTATCCCTTTCATTCATGCGATCCTCGATTTGAACTGATAATCAGTAATAACCAAGGATCTTCTTATGATATTTAGGCAAAAAAGTGGGGTGGCCATGGCCCCCCCGGCCCCCCTACATCGGGGTGCCTGTGAATTGAGAAGATCTCAATTAATCTCCTTGGGAAATCACTGAATAAGTTTTGACACATTTTAGGGTCATATGTTGAATGTATCATCATTGATCATTAGGCATCATGTGACATGAACCAGTATGTAAGTGGAAGGGCCAATTTTTCTAAAAACATTTAGCAACTACTTTTGCCTTTAGCTATTACTCTTATTAGTATTTAAGTTTGGTGTGAACAGTAGCCTTTCTTTAATAAGGTTTGTACAGTGCCAGGTAGTATTGAGCAACGTACTGAGAAGCTCTGCAAACCACAAGATTAAAGATCTTTCGAAATGTATAAGCGTCAATGCTAATATTCAGTACGACACGCCTGATCAAAGTTCTAAGTAGGTGTTACAGACCTGTAGAGCTACTCCTGAAGATGGGCTCAAAACCATCTCATATCTCAAGGTTCTTTCTTTTCATTTATAGTCGATCAGTATATACGCTGTCTGGTCTTCTGGTCACAGCCAAATGTCCAAAATGATATTCACTCTTACAGTGCGATATATAAATAATAGCTTCCCACTCAAAGCAATCTCGTTACATAGGGCATAAGCTCGCCATCAGACTGTTCGTTTAGCTTAAGTCCGGAAACACTTGTTCATATTGTAGCAGCTTTTATTGGACCAAGGCTGCTTTACATGGCGCCACAAGTCTGTTCTGAAATTCATTTGCAGGTCTCTTACAGCTGCACATTGCAAAATTTTTTTTCAGATCTTCCTGCCTATTTCAGTCTATCCATAATTACAGAAGAAAAATTCAGACTTGATCTCCTTTTTGTTCTTCCTTCACATTATCTTTGCACTCTTGACTGGACGATTGGATTTTAGTCCGACCTTTTCTCAAATTCCCTCACAAGAAAGGCAAAATACAGCAAGTTGGTATCGGAAATACACTCTTTTCTTTTCATAAGAACAAGTTCATGAGAAAATGAGCCTAAAATTTGGTGGAAAATTAAGACGAAATTGAGAAAAAGCCTGACGCTAAAACACAAATGCATTTTTGAAGAAGATGCATACGCTTTCCATTAACATATGGACATGAAATGTCCTTTCCTTGCTAGCCGGAAGAGAATTGGTAGCCTTGTCGCTGCACATCTTTGATTTTCACGAATGAGTTGCCTCATGCAAAACTAGATACTGTGCTAGCAGTGTCTACTTACAATTTTATATATTTTTTTGTCAATGAAAACATTGATATGCAAAAGAGACCATCTAGGACGTAGCTTTTAGCCAATAGGCTCTCAATCAATCAAAGCATCAAATGTTTTCTTTTATATAGTCTAATTTCTAGGCTGCCTGCACCCTGCAGATTTAAGAACAAATTAATAACAAATTAAGAACAATTCAGATTCAAAATGTTGCAAAAATTATGAACAGCCTTATAAAAAGTGTAAAGATTAGGTATGAGAAGGTCTATTTCGTTAGCCTATCAATGGATGCACTCGGTACAATGGGCAATTCACCTTTCTCATTTCTGGATATGCTCAAAGACCTAGATTTTGATGAAAATTCTTGCTTGTTTCTTGTTAGAAGGCAAATTAAAATCTCAATGCGTACAACGTAGTATATTTCATGTTGTAGGAAAAGGCATGGACGAACTCGAAAATGTTAAACTTTTAATTTATTTTCTCTCTGTAGTTAGTGTTTCATATTTTAATCAGGCACATCCTTTGTTAGCTACCTAAAAATGGTTAGGTTTATAGTTGTATGCTGTAGATTGTTTATCAAAGAGAAATAAAAAGAATTCGTATATTCAAGGAGGATAGCCCTTCAGCAATGCTGGTTCTCAAGAGTTCCTCTGCTGCAAAAGTAAATATAGTAAATTGCAATATTACAACAGCATCAGAATGTAAAGTATTACATATTTGCAGTAAAAAGTGTATTCTACATAAGAAATTCCAGCATTTTAAAACTACAGGGGTAGAGAGAAAACTGCTTACAATTATTGAGGGAAAATGCTGTCAATGCTAACTGCTATGCACAATAGTCTTCTTCCAACTCTTTTATTGTTATTTTTCAACATAAAACTTGCGGCCATAATGCAGCTATTTATCTTGCAAGTATTGAATAATGCTATTTTAAATCAACAGGCATGTGAAAGTTTATGATACTACAGACTATTCTGTTGTTGCAAACCTCGACTATCCGTCTGCAATAACTTCAATCGGATTATCGGTAAGTGCAGTATGTTGTTCACATTATCTACGTTGACAATTATGGCATTCCCAAGGAATTTGTGAGTGCTGATTTTGATGCACTATACATTAAATATGTATCAATGTTTTGTATGATTGTATGTCTCTTTGAAGCAGGGACTCAGGCTTGCAATTGGATTTAATTAGTTACTTTTGGGTGATGCCTTACTGTAACTAGAAGTGTAAGTGTTTATCTCTTTATAAGAATAAAGAGATAGTTATATGTGTAAGTATTTAACTCTTGTTTTATAAGAATAAAGTTTATTTCGTATTTTAATCAGGCAAATCTTTTGTTAGTTACCTAAAAATGGTGAGGTTTATAATTGTATAAATATGTAAAAAATGGTTAGGTTTATATTGAGGCTCAAAATGGCTGAAATTTAGGAATAACTTGAGAATAATACGAGGCCCAAACTCCATCAAGACATGAGAATTTTTTTATATATCACAGTTATGATATTGCATTCAGATGTATTTTTGCATTATCGATATCAAATATAAACTCTTGCTTAGTTTTATGATGTAGTAAAACATCAGCAAAGATGGAATATATTCCTTAAATCTTTAGGCGAAGTTACACCTTTGGTATTTAAGTATAAATTAAGAAGAATTCTAGGCTCATCATCAGAATTTGAGGCTCAGAAAAAATAAGGGTATTCTTATAAAAAAGAGAGTGTGTATCAACTTTAAAGAATGTGTTTAAAAGAAAAAAAGGAAGCAAGTGGGGGGCATATACATTTAGGGGCACTCTTACCAGTAACGAAGGGCAACTATGTAAGCTAAAAATGTGCACTTTTCATACAAGTTTTTTAACAGTGGGGGACATGTACCCCATGTGCCCCCGGTTTTTACACCCATTCTCTGAAGTAGAATTTGTTTTTTTAAGGAAAGTGGTAGCCATCTGGTGGTTGGAATGGCTGACGGACTGATTTCTATAAAAGAGAAAATGAAGAAAAAAGTTGAAGACAATCTTGCTCTAAAACGAGAGGAACCGGTTCGTGGAAGTTATCGCTACTTCGTAAGAGGACAGTCGGACAAGCCACAAGAAGTATGGTATCTACTTAACCTTTTTCACTTCACTTAATCTTTCCTATGTTGGGGCTTTGTTGTAGGCCCTAAGGCCTTTCTCCGACATCATCTACTAAAGTGTTATTTTAGTATCTTACCTGGTTCATGATATTACTTTTTATACCAACCAAAAGTAGGACAAGACGGTATATATCTGTACGTTTCCTTTCGTTCATGGTTCAAAATTGAATTAGAGTATTATTAGAATTCAATATTGATGCTAGTGGTTTAGAGGTTTCCTGTAGGAAAACAGTTGAATCCAGCAACATTCCTATTAGGGGTATCAACTTTTCATGACTTTTCATGCAATATATTGCAACACCCACCCCTCCCTTTTAATGATTCCCACTCCCATGCAGGATTGCCAGATTGAAATTCTATAAATTACCAAATCGTGGTTCAAAAAATCCTAATAGCCATTGTTTTGAAAAAATAAAATTCCCAAGTTCCAACTATTAGTAATAACGTCATTTATCCATATTAATGTACTATTAATTCTATTAATCATATGTGATTACACGTACTTGGAGGGCTGTAGGGCCAAATGAAGTATAGCGATGGAAGCTCAAATAACCGGTTGACAGAATTTGACTATGCGAATTTCTCTCTGAGCAAATTTTTAGAAACACGCCCTTAATCTTAGAGAAACGCCCATTTTTTAATATAAAGATATGTTCATTTTACATAGAGAAAGGTGCCACTGCGCACTTGTTTCATAAGCATATTTTGTGGTTCGGATAATTGCAATAGTTGCAAAAAGCAACATCAAATAAAACATGAGAGGTTTTCTATTAAATTAAAGATATTGACAAAAAATTATCTGGAGCATTTTCCATAATTCCCAAGATTTATCCCAAGATTTTTTGGGGATATTGAATCCCAAGAAAAATCCCATAGGCCTAAAAAATTCCAAAGATCGTGGGATAAAATCCCTAGTCTTGCAACCCAGCTCCCATGATATGATTGATCTGTGTTCTTTCAATAACTCGAAATCATCCAATGTCGTAATTTACTGTAGTTTTAGATATTATGAACAGTATAGACTCATCCAAGAATGATCTTTTTCTGCGGCTTGTTCGTTATTTGAAGCCAAACTCTGGATGGTCTTTGAGAGCAGTTCATCACTACTAGGTTATAGTATTGACTATTCTTACCATTTGATTGGTCAGTCACGCAGAAGATTCCCCAAATGGGGAGCTCGCCAACAGCCCATTCAGATTTGAGCCCTATGCTGGTTACACTTATGTTGTTTGCAAGGTTGCCAGACTTGGGAATTTATCCCAAGATCTTGGAAATTTTTAGGCCTATGGGATTTTTCTTGGGGCTTTATTTCCCAAAAAGACCTTGGGATATATCTTGGGAATTATGGCGAATGCTCTAGATAATTTTTCTCGGTATCTTCAATTCACTAGAAAACCTTTCATGTTTTCATTAATATTGCTTATTTACAGCTGCCCTAACTATGGCTGGCCATATGTAGCAATATTCAATCTTGTAAATATATATTCAATAAAGTGAAATGTATTCAATCTTTTACTAAAATATATTCAATCCAGTCCTAATATGTATTCAATCCAGTCCTAATATGTATTCAATTCAATGTTTAAACATATATTCAATTCAATGTTGAAATATGTATTCAATTCGATGTTGAAATATATCCAATCGCAGGGAAAAATATATTCAATCCAATGATGGTTACTCAAGGCAACTCATGAGGCAATCAATGTCTGGATCAGACAGGATGCAAGATGGTGATAACAATTGTTGTACGCCCTATGGGTCTTCAGTATATTAATACCCTTATGCTGTAATTTGATTCATTATTTTGAAAGGGAGATGAAGCAAACTACTTTGCGAAAGCGAGATCAAGCAGAACCTTTGCAAGGTTTTAGTGGCATCTGTTTGTTGCTTAGCTTCTATAAATAACCAGCCTTGCAGTGCCTCTCCCCTCCCCCACCCACTAACCTAACCAGTAGGCATATCACTGCAAAGATACGCTATATAAACAAAATGAAGAGATAGAAAAGAAATAAAAAGTAGAAAAGAAATGAAGAGGCCTACAACAACAGGTGTTCCCAGGCGGTCACCCATCCAGGTAATGACCTGGCCCTACTATGCTTAACTGCGGTGATCGGACGAGAACCGGTGTATTCATAGTGGTATGGTCGTAGGCGCCAGGCGTACAGTGATTTTGCCTATTGATGGCAAACAGTCATCGATTAGCTAGAATAACAAATTTAGTATCTACAAAATAGAAGTTGATCAAGAGATTGCTCAATTAATAAGCTCAAAGAACCGATCAAACTTGGTTGCCCTCTTTGAAAACTTTGAAGACAGAAAAATACACGTTTCTGGCGATTTTAGAAGATCTAAGGCTCAAAATTTCCTGGCGGAGCATACCCCTGGACCTCCTAACTTACTTACTTTTCGGAACTGGCGCAACAATAACTCTTTTTCATCATGCAACATGCTTTGTCGTTTCTAAAGTTCTTTACTCCCAGACAAAGTGCTCAATCTAATTTTCCAGAAACCCTACCTAGGTTCCCCTCAATCCATGTGCCCCCACGCTTCTATAAAGACTCATACGTCCCTGGACTACACCTTCTTTTTTCCGTAGCGAAGGTTGGAATTCTTTTTGTATTTCTGACAGTCACGTGGCTTTGTGAGCTTGTTACCATGGAGATAGAATATATTGATCATTGGATTGAATGTATTTCGCCCTGCTATTGATTATATTTCAACATCGGATTGAATACATATTTCAACATTGAATTGAATATATATTTCAACATTGAATTGAATACATATTAGGACTGGATTGAATATATTTTAGTAAAAGATTGAATACATTTCACTTTATTGAATATATATTTATAAGATTGAATATTGCTCCATACGGCCAGCCATACCCAACACAAAATAGGTACATGATGCAAGTACCTTTTTCTATGTAGAATGGGCCTATCTTTATATTCAAAAAGGATGTTTCTCTAAGGTTAAGGGTGTAGTTCAAAAATCTGCGTAGAGGGCAACATCCCTGACTCAAATTCTGTCAACCGGCTTCCATCGTTCTACCTCATTTGGCCCTACAGCCCTGCAAATACGTACAACCACGTATGATTAATATGATTGATAGCAAAATTTGGCATAGATAAATGATGTCATTACAAATAACTGAACCTTGGGAATTTAATTTTTGAAAACAATGGATATTGCGATTTTTTGAGCCTCGGTTTGGAAAATTATAGAATTTCAATCTATGAACCCTGGTTGGCTGTAGAGGAAATAGCAGAGTCCAAATACCCTTTTATTTTGCTACTTGGAATGCAGGATTATGCTATCGAAACGGAGAAGATGGAAGAATGAGTTTTCTTTAAAAAAACTGTAGAGTTGCCCATAAAACGGAGCGATGCTGTGTTGAAAAATTAAATTCTGGTTGCAGATGGGATTGAACTCACTGGTTTTAGTGAAAATGGGTTGATAAATGTTACTACCTCTAACAATTCCATTTCTGGTTGTGGTTCGCCTATCATTTCATACCTAATTCTATCATTATTACTGCTATATTTACTTTCTTACACCCTTGGACTACAAAATAACAAACTTTTGAAATGCACAATTTTTTCATTAGAACTACACAAACCTTTTTAGAACTGTACATTTTGTGTGGAGCTGCACGTTGACAAAAAACCCTGGTGGATGGCTCAAAATTGCCTTGTATTTTCCCACTTTGATTGCAGGGAATATCATTTTTTCTATACATATAAGAACTTGCATTAACAAATTACAATCCAAAAATACTGTAGAACACTACGAGGACGATACCAGGGGGTGCAAATTATCATGACTATCTGTTCGAATATGGGAACATCTCGTCGAATTATTAGTCCATGCATAGCTCTTTACGTTTTTTTATTTTTTGTAGGGTGATGTTGTGGTTGAGAAAGAAAAACACAAAAAGATGAGTGAAACAGATACCTTGCTTAGGCGTTTTGAGTACAGAACAGCTCTGGACTCTGTGCTTAGGTGCAGAAAAATAGCACCACCAAGAGTTATAAGTTTGATTGTTGAGCTTGCAAGAAGGGACGGCCTAAAGTTTGCTTTATCAAGTCGGGATGCAGCTGGAATTATTCCAATATTGAACTTTATAGTCAGGTAAGATGAGAATATTTGAGTGTTTTTAATTTTTGCAGTTGATTTTATAATCTTCACTATAGCAGTATGTCTTTTATAGGAATAATACCCTCATTAAGCATAATCTTGTTTGTCTTTGCAAGCGCATGTTTACATGTGCAGAATGTGAACACGGGAGACAGTTTACAATTTTTTCTTGAAACTTGCTCATATATTAATTATAATCTAATCATACAAATACAACTTGTAGCTTGTATTTGGCTTGCCTGATAATAATATAATTATATATTGCTAAAATGCTACAAAAGATAAGTAAAAGGATATTAGTAAGATATTGGGAGTTAGTAAATGAGAAGATCTGGATTAGTCCATGGTTTATTTCGCATACAGAAAGTATAATAGTCACAATCATTTAAATTCAAGGTCCGTACGGGTTTTGGAAAGTTTTGAAAAGTTATGGAAATTGAAAATGCAATTTTCCAAGACCTGGAAAGTTTTAGAAAAGAAAGGATATTTTAAAATGGCTATGGAAAAGTTTTGGATTTTTGTTTGGAAAAATTCTAACCATATCTTAAAATGGATGTAGCTTATTGCCTTATTAATCACCGTATATATTATGTTTGTTCATTTGCTATTTATAATACAAAATACAATCCACCAAAGAATTATAAAATGTATCATCGAAAATAGCGTTTCTCTTTTGTTATGGGTGTCAAATGCGAATGAAAATGAGTTTCATGGTTTTGGAAACTTGGTTATTTGGCTTTGGAAAAGTTTTGGAAAAGTTCTAGAATTAATTCTAAAGGAATTTGTACAAGCCCTGTTAATTTTCTGTGGAAGCACCATCCACAATGATTATTTATTGTATATTTACATGGGGATGCTGGCAAGTAGTAAATTTTATAGCCAAGATCTCGATAGACAAGGAAGACCATTTGAACTGTTTTGTTATATAAATGATAATTCCAACGAACAAATTGGAATTGTCGTTTTAGTTTGGTATACAAAATCAGAAGAATTCATATTGTTTCCTTTTTTCCGTTGTGATTTTCGCTCTTACATCTTTAGTATAATCTACGCTATCAGTTTTATATTATTTTCAATATGTAAATATGCTTGAAATGAATAAATTAATGAAGAAGAAAAATTTGATTGAAACATTCATATGTGCATCACTAACTGGCCGATTCACTAATGATGACATCCAAACAGTACGTATTCCCCAAAATTTTAGATGTTTCTTTGCTTTGAACCATTTTTGTTTCGTTCTAGGAACATTTGTAACCCACGATATTCCAACATTTTGACAGATGTTGCTAATTTACTATTAGGTACTTCTTGCCTCATACTTTTGATTTATATTCTGGATATTTATGAAGCTAAAGTTTTCATAATACTGCACATTTTAATTCATGAAATATGCTCTTTTTTATAAGAATGCCTAGCTCTTTTCCGAGCCTCAATATTCTTAAATTTTTTCTGACTTTGAGCCTAGAATTATTCTCAAATTATTCTTAAATACCAAAGGTGTAACTTCGCTTAAAAATTTAAGGAATATGTTCCAATCCTTATTGATGTTTTACTACATCATAAAACTAAGGAAGAGTTTACATTTTGTATCGATAATGCAAAAATGCATCTGAAAGCAGTATTATAACTGTGATGCAAAAAATTCTTATGTCTTAATGTAGCTTGAGCCTTTCATTCCACTTTTTTCGTTATAAGAACAATTTTGTAAGGACACGAGCCTGAAATTTGGTGGAAAATTAAGAACAAATTAAGAGCAAGGCTGAGCCTGAAGCCTAGTCGTAAAATGTATTTTTGGGAGACGATACAGATGCTTTCCACTAACAAATGGACATGAAGCATCCTTTCCTTGTTGACCTGAGAAGAATTGACAACCTTGGTACTTTTTCATTGATTTTTGCTAATTAATTGCTCCTAGCGAAACTAGATACTGTGATAGCATTGTCTTTTTATAATCGTTTATAAACTTTTTCAAAAAAGCTTTGATTTGCGAGAGAGGTCATCTTGGCTGTGGCATTTGGCTCTCAACCAGTCGAAAGATCCAATGCTGTCTTGCATGTTGTCTTTCTATTCATTTCTAAGTAGTCTACCCGCTACTAGTTTAAGAACAAATTAAGAACAATTCAGCTTCAAAATTTGGGGAAAATTAAGAACAGCCAGCTTGAACCTCAATTTAACTGGTTCTTATAAAATAGAGTATATTTTAAAATTATTCTTGCATTTCAGTGACTTTAAGCCTTAATATTCTTATAGAAAAATGTATACACTTTTTGAGTCTCTCGAATTAGGTTACCATGTTTTGGTTTCTGTGTTGTTTAATTTCTCTTCTTTTGAGTTTCTGTATGAATTACAAGAACTATATTTGACTTTCATTGATTGGAAAGTCATCTTGCAGAGTAGAAAAGTTCTTTAGAAAATTAATAAGCGATTTTATTTCTAATTTATTGAACCTTAATTCTTCTTTGAACATTTTAATTTTAATAGGCCCATGCCGTTTTTCTGTCGCAGATATTTACACTCCAGTAATTGGTGAAAATGAAGAGACAGATAAACTTTTGAAGCGATTAAAAGGCAAGCTTTCGCAAGAACTGCTTTACCATAAGCAAGCATTTGAAGTACTAGGGGCAATAGATGCCCTGACATCTGCGTCGACTATACATAGTACCAATGACGATATGATGACGTAGTCACCTAATAATTGAAATTTTGAATAAAATGATTAATTCGAATGATCTATTTTGCATCTTATTTGTTCATACTTTTGGACTTATAGACCCACCGATTGTGTTAAAGAACCGTATTTCTCTAGATCTGCTTTGCAGGTAACTTCTAGGAAAGCTCCTTCTATGCGGCACTGAGTGATCTAGTAGCTTATCGACCTGGATCCTAAAAGTCTTGACATTCTCTGTTTTTGCCACCATTCATCGTTACGTTGAAGAATTGATGTAATCGTGACAAATTTCCATAGAGCTCCACTTCTTTGTCTACAGTGATCGATTAGAATGTAAGGAATGGAAATAACTTGCTTTCATAGAAACAAAAACTACGAAATATACATAGATACTATGCAGTAAAGAGGTTCTCTATTGTGGTACTCGCTGCCAAAAAAATCAGAAATTTTGAAATATTCTCTGAATTCAATCGAGAAATAGGGCTGTGGATGGAGATGCCTGCTTCCGTGGACTGTGCAGAGGGCACTGCAACTTTTTGGAAGCTGTAATTAGAAAGTACCAATTTAGTTCTCGTTTGGTTTGTTGGCATTGATTAGCTATTAGCTATCATATCTAGCCAGCTTTAACAAATTGTTAACAATAAAAAATAATTATGACAATGCAAGACTAGAAACGTGTCAAAATGGTTGATAACGTCGGACGGCCAGTTAGTTATTTACACTCATTCATGCATCCCATAACCAATGTTTCAATGTTATTCCTATTTGCAAGAGTTGAGATTGCTCTAAGAATGCTAGCCTATTTGCTTCTTATGCTACACTGCTAATATAAAGGTAAATATCCTAACTTTCTCATAAAGTGGACTATCATCTACGTTAGCACTACACGGTGCTAAGGAAGCTTAAACGATCTCATCATACTTTTCAGAAAGCTAAATTCATCATACTTTTCAGCTTTATTGATAACAAAAGTGGTAATGGATGCTCTCCTGATTATGGCATTATTTATTCGCTAAATGTTTATCGCGACACACCCTCCTAACACATCTTTTCTTGGAAGAGACACAGTAGAAACCTACTTCCCAGATCGAAAACCAATGACGTATACTTAGAGTAGGGGGAAATGACGTTTAGACATAAAGCATGCTGGGATACTAATACTTGTTCGCCACATTCGAACTTCAGTTCCTTTCCACTTCGATTTGTGTTTCGTGATAGCAGTGAGGTTTCCTTTAGAAAGAAGGCTTGCTTTACAGCCAAAATGTCCACTGTGGACTCATACGGGCCTGCTTCGCAGACTCTAACCTTTCTTGAAACAGAAGAAACTGATTTTGGAGCAGATACTCAAGGTTCTGAGTTCGACTTCAATGATTTCACCTTGCCATCTCAAACCCAGACGCAAGACCATCATAGTCAACCTCTAGTTAACGGTGTGGACATTTCGAGGACACTAGCTGAAGAAAATGGCTTGGTTGGGAGAGACAATGCGAAAAAGAAGGATGCAAAAGATCTGAAGGTTAATCAGATAACTAAAGGTGTGGGTGAGCTGAATTTTGAAGACGATGAAGAAGAGGTGGCGTTTTTAGGGAAAGATTTGCCTCCTCATGCATGCAGGTGAGTGTTGAGTTGTCCTAAGCAGAACAACCGGCTGAAATTTGTCACTTTTTCATATTCAGATATACGCATGTGATCTGATGATAGTGTTTGATAGCTTTAAATAAAAAGTTTTATATCCGCAGTCTTAAAAAATCCTAGTATCTGCTGTCATTATCAGATAAGCTGAAACCATTGAGTAGGCGCATCATGTTTAGGCCCATAGCATTTGCAAGCCGCATGCAGTACCTGCTGTATATTTACAATGTAAACCCTCATTATGCAAGAAAGAAGAGTAGGAGTCCTTAGAAGAGTCGTTTTTCAAATTTGTCCCCAAAAGTTCACTTTATGCTGTGTACGAAGCCAGAAGATGTGAATAACGGCTCTAGGAGTTAAGGGACATAAAGTTCTTATCTGTTGAGATCAGGTGATTGGAAGTTGTATTCAAATGTCTTTTAATTTTACAGTCACCAGCCCGAGAATCATATGATAGCATTTAGGACTACAACTAGAGTTAATGATCTGAAGTTCTAACAGTGTTTTGTAATAGCTGTGTAGTGTGCATAAACAATCAGTTCTTTGTTATCAAAAATTAAAAGAAGAATTATTGGTTCCATTCAATGGATCAGTGAATTATTTGTGTTGTTTTGCAGTACGCTGCAGAACCATACTAATGTTTGCTGTTATAAGTGGTGTAATGTTTATGTGTGTTGTAAACATTGATATAGAGGATTTTATATCTTGAGTTAACTGTGTTCAGGCACTTCCTAAAATTGGCTAACCAAGAGCAGTCATAACTTTAACTGCAGTTTAGAATGCAGATCACCTTAAATTTGTGAATGTTCATGAAACCATTTTCCCAGTTGATCATATCATTTTGATTTGCTCTTGCAAATACATGCCTTGTTTGATCATCTATTCACATAATTAACTTATGAATAGCATCAACACTTGTACAATTTCAAATATTAAAGGCCCTTCAATAGCCTTTTATAAATTGAAACAGATTATTCATATAATGTTTAAAGGTACTGGGCTTGCTCAATCCTAAAGTGATTGCATCAGATATAGAATTAGAGCTTGTTTATATGCTCCCAGTTAGTGGGCTAGACTGCTTAGCAAGATCTCATGTCATTAAAAAATCAATAGGAATATATGCTTCCTTTTATATGGCAAAATGGGCTAGCTCGGTAAGCGAGATCTAAATGAAACACTAATGAGATCTTGGTAGGTGGGATTTGTGACTTTTTGCTATATGTGTGAATTTTCATAAGGTATGAATTGTCCTAACCATTTCAAAGGCAACTAAAAAGTTTGAGCAGAACTTGCAATAAACAGAAGCTACAATACAAGGGTATAGGAAGGAGAAAACTAATTGTCTTGGCAAGTGGGCTGCAGGTTTTCATATAAGTTTGAGATCTCATTAAGTAGGCTAGCCAACTTGTCACATGATATAGACAAGCCCTTAGCCATCAGTTTGAAACAAATGCCCTAGTTATTTGCTTGAAATATAGCATTGTAAGTTTTGTTTTAGAATTCAACATTTGAAGTTTTTGTGAATTAAGATGTATTGCTACAGAGAAGAGTTTATCTTTTTGATAAATCTAGTTCTAAACGACAGATGCATTTCACATTATGAGAGCTAGCTTAGAAAACCTTGATCTGTAACATTCATCCCATCATAGAGCAATTTTAATATGCATTGGTAATTACAATATTACTGTACACCTGCCATTTATGCCATGGATACACTTTATAGTGTGTTGCTATTAGCATGTTTGTTCATGCTTGTAGGCAAGCCCTGTCATGTTTTCAATTGTCATTGATTTCATATTTATTAAGGAAAGATTAGCTTTCTATCCACTTGATTGAGTATTAGTAACTTTCTGTTTTCATTTTTAGATATTGCGGCATTCACGACCCTGCTTCTGTTGTTTTGTGTACCCAAGATAAGAAATGGTTCTGTAATGGCCGTGGAAACACCTCTGGAAGGTAACGAGCTCCCTTTATTTAGATCTAATTTACTCTATGAATAAGCTTAATTTTTGAGAGGAATTGAGTAACCAATATGACCACTGGACAGTATTCTTAAGCAACCTTTTATCAAGTGTGTCATATGTTTCAATAAAAGTATATGATATTTCAAGATGGTAGCAAATAATAGTTGGCCTATGGGGGCTAGAAACAACAGTCTTGTTACTTTTGTGACACAGAGTATTCTGAGAATTCTCTGAATATAAGACAGAGACTTGACTTTATTGTAGTTGGCAGAAGTATAAATGAAATGTATAGAGTTCTTTAGTAGGTTTACTGCATAGGCAAATAGAGAATGCGATTTCAATGTAAATCCCCATCTTTGGGTACATGTTAAGATACAGTGTCAGCCGAGGATTTTTCTATCTCTCCTTGAACTTTGTGTCATTTTTCAGCCATATAATAAATCATTTGGTCCGTACTAAACATAAGGAAGTTACACTTCACAAAGATGGCCCATTGCAAGACACCACATTGGAGTGCTACAATTGTGGCTCTCGTAATGTATTCCTGCTTGGTTTTATTCCTGCAAAATCTGACTCAGTTGTAGTTCTGTTGTGCAGGTATGTTTTCAACTTATTTTCAGTTTTTCTTTATTTGCTGCCCTTCTTTTCTTGAAGGATTCAATGCAGAAGTTTTTGCTCATGTTTTTCAATCTTTTATGTGTCAGAATTTATTATATCCATCCACTTAAGCCCATTGTCTGATATCCATATATTTAAAGGCATTGTATCTTATTATATTTTATTCTATCTTTGTATTAACTGTTTTAGCATATCCTTGTGTAACAACATGGAGCAGCTAGGGGCTATAGTCCCCTCATCAGAGCATGCTGGCCCCCATCTGAAAATTCTCAGAGTTATAGTAGCAATTCCTATTCCCTGATAACAATGTCTTAGTTCCTCCATCATAATAGTCAGCCCCTTGTCTGAACATACCTGGCACCACTTCTGAGTGTATCATATAAAGGATTCAATTGGATAGCCCAATGCATTGAAGCAGGAGTACCCAGGTTCTTGCGTCCCTGGGGAGTGTGAGGCATCATTGCACAGGGTGTGCAAAGCATTTGTCATAGTGATTTATCAATTACTTTCATACAACCTCAAGAAAAGTATATATTGTGGGGATGTGAGATCAGAGCAAAATATTTTTAAGGGTGCAGGAATACAGGAAGGTTAGAAGCAACTGCAGTAAAAGAATATAAGAACAAAGTTCACCATCTCCATATAGTATTTTTCACACAAATTCATCAGCACTTTGCTCACATTGTAGTAGAAAATGGCAGGTCTTATATTTTTGTCTTTTACAGACAACCTTGTGCACAGCAGAGTAACTTGAAGGACATGAGCTGGTAATGTCTTTTGTTTATTTGAATCAAAGTGTGAAAATTGTTTGCCAAGACATTTTATAAATATACTAATGTATATTTTAAATACAATATGCAACTGTACATACACACATGCATCAATTTGTCGATTTTCTGCCATAAGTTTTCTTGGATAACTTCTAATCACACTGGTGTACATTAGGCTTTGAAAGTTAGTCCTCTTTTAAAGGAGAAAGTAGAGTTAGGTAAGATATTTATTATATAGGTAGTTGAGTTTAATTGTTTCAGAGTAGATGAATAGTTCTGAATTCAGATTTAATTTATGAATTAGATCATTGGCTAGTGATATTTTCTCAACCTCATTAGGGATCAGAGCCAGTGGCAACCATTGATAAATGATAGATCATTTTTGCCCTGGTTGGTGAAAGTGCCATCAGAGCAGGAGCAGTTGAGAGCAAGACAGATTACAGCCACACAGATAAACAAACTTGAAGAGTTATGGAAGGTAAGCAGGAATGATCTTTATTATTCTGAAGTATCAGTGTAAGATTAAAGCTCTTTTTTCTTTAGCAGTGATTACCCAATTACCCTGCCAACTATGGACCAATTATAGGCATATTGGTATTTCATTGCAGTAGTCACCATTTGTCTGATACATTATTACTATCTTACACTATTATTATACCTGAGCATCCTAGCAAGACTTGAGGAGGAAATGCTAAAATGTTTTTGACAGTCCCCACTTTTTAAGTACTGGAAATATTCTTTAGTTTAGTATTGCTTAGATCTTTATTTCATCATTTTAGTATTAGCTACTGTATCTTATATGTGCAGAATTTTATTACATAACAGCTGCCTCTTTATTATCTTTTAAATATATGTTATACCATGTTTTTGACTGGCCAATGTTTCATAGGATAATCCTGATGCTACTTTGGAAGACTTAGAAAAGCCTGGTATTGATGAAGAGCCCCAGCCAGTTTTACTAAGGTACATTCATTTAATTTTGTAATCATGTCCAGGTAGAACAAAATTGAATTTAGGAATTAGAATTAAGTTCTATCAAAACAGCTTATTTATTTTTTTATTGAGTCTTATCAATCAGTATGTCTAATAATTCCACATACTACTAGATTATGTTTTAGTATTTGCTTCATTACTTTTCCACAAGCAGGGTAGTCTAATGCATATAGTGCTTGTCTACTGTGTGAAAGTTAATTATTTGAGGGGGGGATACAAGCATTGGTTGAATGTCTGTTCACTGTCCGCCCAGCATAGACCAGGTACTTTGTGATAGAAACAATGAGATAAATTGAATGAGGAAAGGACTGGCCACCATACCTCACATGTCATTGGCTCAGAGGATACTGTAGTTGCTTGAATAAGCGCTGCCACACTTATTTTTTCTTGTACTTCAAAATGTGCGCTTATCCAAAAGGTGACACTTATTTTCAATAATAATAATAATAATCTATATTTATACAGGATAAAAAACTTGGTCAGCTTGCTAAGAAGCTGCTATCAGTCAAGGTCCTGTTAAAAATTAAAGGTTAAAAAAAATTAAAGATATCAAATTTAATAAAAAAAAGAAAAAACATCCATAGAATACATATTTAAAAGTTAAATTCACTGTCAAGTTGATCGCATTGTCTCTTGAAATTCATTATAGACTGTTCTTGTTTCAGCGCATCAGGTAGTTTGTTATATAATTTTGATCCCTGAAACAGGAATGATTTTCGACCAGCTTCTGTGCGAACTTTTGGAAGCAATAGAATAGAATAGAAGAATAGAAGCAAAAAATTTTTAACAACAGTATACCTTTTTATTATTAAAGGTAGCTTCCAAGTTCCTCTGAATACATCTTTAACTTAAAATGTCCATCACTTTGAACTGCAGTACAATGTAAATGAGTGTAGGTCAGTGGTTTTCAACTTTTTTGCTTTGGTTGATCCCTAAGGCCACATTCCAGTGGTTGGAGGAGCCCCTGTTCATATATCTTCACAGGAGAATTACAAACTACTGTTAATCATTGCATTTGTGCAACTTCTGGCAGAACCCTTGGAGGACACTAGCAAAACCCCGGTTGAAAATAATAATAATGATGAAATAATAAAGTAGACATTTATTGACTTATTTGTTCGTTTTGTATGCTCTGCACATCATGCTAAAAATAATCAACACCATTGAAACAGCAATAGTTGGCCTTAGTCTGAGTTTTGATTTGGCACTTATTCAAGGACAGTACTTATTTCAAAATTCAATCAAAAACTACAGAACTTATTTGATTGTGGCACTTATTTGAGCAATTTGGTAAGTGTCCTCTATAGCAGGAGCTCCCCCTATATGTGATAGTATATGGGCTCTTATCTTTACCCTAACCTATTGCATATTCTGTTATATGTTAGAAAGGAATTAGCTCTTAGTGAGACTCTGCTTTATCAAATCTTACTTACTGTAAATATTATTTTTTTAGGTATGAAGATGCCTACCAGTATCAGAATATTTTTGGCCCGTTGGTTCATCTTGAGGCTGAATATGACAAGAAGCTCAAAGAATCGCAGGTTTGTAGGACAATTGTTTAGAGGAGTAAAACTAGAAAGCTCAATAATTCTAGTTTTGATTGTTTTACATGTCCAAGATATTTTCTCATATTCACAAAGCTTGAATGTTGACTTAGAACAAACGTCTCAACTCTGGCTAGAGTCATCATCAGTAATCAAAATGAGTGGGTTTGGGCCTTTTATACCATGTCCCCAACAGAAAATTGCCAGAATGCAAAGAAAAGTAAGATAAACAACTCAGAATATTGAAAATAGCAAAGGACTGCTAAAGAAGCAAGTGCGTATGAAAATGGGTATTTGGAAGAAGCAGGGATGGCGCCAGCTATTGCAGGCTGGGGGTTTGGGGTGCCATGCCCCAAAATTATGACATGCTTTGGTTGCCACACCTATTTCAACATCTTGATATAAGTCCCTCACGCCAACCCTAACATTTTCTCATCGAATTTATACGAATTAGAAAATTGATCTTGCCAAGAAGTGGGGGAGGGCAAGTCTCCCAGTCCCCCCACGTGGCACCGCCACTGGGAGGAAGCATGTTGTCAAGAAAAAGATATGAAGGAAGAAGTGGTATAATTAGAATAAGGACATAAGGATTGAAGACTGCTGGGAGTTGAGTGAAGGCCTGTCTCTGTGCATAAGCATGCTTTCGTGTATGAGTAGATCATAAGAACTCTAATCTAATCAGGCTATAAGATTTAATTTCTTGTCCTAGTTTGTTAATTCCTAAGTGCTCTCTGCATCAAATCAAAAGATTTTGAGATGTTCGGCACTGCAGCCACTACACGTAAATTTATAGATGACATACGCACACAGGAAAGATGGAAAGCGCTCCTTAGGTATAAATAGAGTAGACAAGCGTTTAATTAGCTGAAAAATAATCTGTAGTTCAGCATTAGGGTAAATCCTTGAGAATACGTTTTTACGTCATGTATGTCCTGTTATGTTACAGTTGTTTCCTATTTTGAGCTCTTTTGACGAAAAATTCCTTGCTGTATGTCAATTGAATACTATTACTTTTCAAGTAGTCTTGATGTTTCACTGTCCTTTTTTGTAGACCCAAGATAACATCGTTGTTCGCTGGGATATAGGACTGAACAAGAAGAGAATAGCTTATTTCAACTTTCCAAGAACAGATGGTGAAATGCGTTTGATGCAAGGCGACGAGTTGAGACTGCGCTATACTGGTGAATTGCATAAACCTTGGGCCGGAGAAGGCCATGTGACTAAAATTCCCAATAGTATCTTTTCTATATCGCACCGA
Source organism: Cassiopea xamachana (assembly GCA_900291935.2). Taxonomy (NCBI): domain Eukaryota; kingdom Metazoa; phylum Cnidaria; class Scyphozoa; order Rhizostomeae; family Cassiopeidae; genus Cassiopea; species Cassiopea xamachana. The sequence goes on along the minus strand of OLMO02000294.1, from coordinate 2,758,636 downwards.
TTGAAACCTATAATTTAGCCCCGTAAGAGGACTTGTCTTGTTTGCCATCAGCAACGCCATTCTGCATGGGCAGTTATTTTTCCCGCCTCCTTCTTAGTGTTCCTACCAGGCCCCCGTTTACTGCTAAGTGGAGAGTGAAGGAGGACCAAATCACCCTTGGAGACATATCTCATGCTTTAACTCCAAACTGCTTTCTAGGCCCCATTTGTACCAGATCTGTGATGAGCAAGAACCATTACAGACACTCGCCTGTTGCAGTTGGGCGAGTTTTACCAGCATTTACGTTAAGTTTGCCCAAGTGTTTTCAACTCAAATGGTGAGCCATTTTTGCTAAAAGATATCGGCTAGAATCTGTGGTGAGCAAAATTCCCACAGTACATACTAACTTTAACCCACTTGACATTAAAAGTTTGTCCTTGCCACCCGAAACAAGTAGTAATTGTATCAAGTTATATACTAGTAGACAGTACTGCTGAGAAGGGACATTGTGTGTGTGTGTGTGTGGGGGGATCTAATTGCCCTGGGGTGTTACGCTCTAGGGCAAATCATAAAGTAAGTTATTATTATTATCAATAAAGACTGGCTGAATCCTGAACTGTTGACTTTTTAAGACTTTTATTATTGTTTATGTAATCTGCAATGTTAATCAGGCAAGCCAATTGTAAACTGCCTGGCTTTAGAGGGATTTATATGTGTATCTTTATATTGTATCATTGTAAAGAAGTTTCAAAAAAATTGTTTATAGTAAGCTTACATATGGCGAAAGGAAGCTAATTTCCTCCTACTGCAAAACTATAACAAGCATACATGTATGTCATTACAGAATAGTTTCATAAAAGTTAAGACAAAAAGTTATATAGTACTAAACTATTAATCAATTGTAAATAACATAAGTAGTTCTAGGTCAGTGATCTTCAACCTTTTTGGTGGAGCGGAACCCCAAGGATGTATTCCAGTGGCTCGAGGAACCCCTGTTCACATATCTGCACAGGAGAGTAAAGATAGACTGTTGATCGTAGCATTTTTATAACTTCAGGCGGAAACCCTGGACTGTGCTGACGGTACTCTAGGGTTCTGGGGAACCCCGGATGACAATCACTGTTCTAGGTAGTAGCAATCCCAAGCTTTTTGTTTTCAGGAGGCCCAATGCCTCTTTCTTGCCCCAGGGTCTCTGAGACTTCTCGGTGGCCCCGCTAAGGAAAATACACAACCCGTTGGCGCACCAATGCAAAGTAGTAGCACAGAAGGAATTCTTTTATTGTTAGCCTTAACCAGTCGAAAGATTTTGGTGAAGAAGTTGGTTTAGAGCTGAGAAGCAATGCCGGAGTTCCAATTGAATGCACTCAGAATTTCGCCGTTGATTTTATTTGGAAGTCGACATCCTTTGATAGGTAGGCCTCTGTTATGCTTTGATGGATCGTGAAGCTAATTTTGCATTTATTTGACGATGGCAGACACTTCGACATTACTTTGGGGGGAGGCAAAAGCTTTTTATCATTGTTGGTTATTTCTTGTAAGCCAATATTTATGCAAATTTGTGACAAATCGTATAGCCTTAAGTTGTTTTTTTGGGGGGGGGGCGAGTGCCCTCTAGCCACCACTCGTGTTCACCACTATTGTTTAGCTGTATGGTTTTCAAGACATTCTTTGCTTGGAGTCTGCGCTTCCCACATTCATATTTGAACATGGTGTGTTTTCCCCTCCAAATGCATCTCCGTATTGAAATATTAGAATTTCAGATTGAAGCATCTGAAGAAACGATAAGTTTTATTACCAAGTGCAAGACCAAGCCGACGAGAAAGAACCATGAATTTTAAAAAACAGGATGCTTTGTGAAATGCAATGTGAATTAAGACGAAAATCTTTGCATCCTAATTATGTGTATCAGCTAGGATAGTAATAATAAAGGAGTGTTTTACCAGGATAAGCCCATCAGTGAAATGCAGACTGTTATCAGTAGGGTCCTGAATCCTAGACATAAAACTATTGACTTTCAGTTAATATTTTCTACAACGAAAGGGGGCCTCCTCTCGTTTGTCCAGTTACTTTGAGGTCTCCTAAAGAAAAAAATCCCTACTGCATTTAAAATTCATAGATGTTGCTTGTTTTGTTTTGCCTTGATATTGTGGTAGAAAGTTTAAACTTGTAACGGTTTTATTAACAGAATGCAAGCTGCGATGAAGACATTTGCCGTGGATGAGACATCTGTAAGTGGCTACATCTACCATAAGCTACTGGGCCATGATGTGGAGGAGCAAAACGTCAAGTGTACCCTTCCAAAGAGGTGAACTTCCACATTAGTAAATGTACACATTCTCAGATTTTTTGGATAATTTAAGTATCATTTTTTTACAACTTATGTACATATATTTGGTGTCTCCTTTTGCGGCATTTTCCATGATACTCACAGCCTTATAAGGATTGCTGGAGAAATTCAAATTTTCCAATTGTGCCATTGCATTCTCCCTTAAAATTTATAATTTCTGTTTTTGAGTGTTGTTTTAGCTAGATTTTCTCTCACAGATTTTAGATATGAAATTATTATTCATTGAACGATTGCTTGATAGAATTTTGATTAACTTTACCCCGCCTCTATTATGCTACAGATTTTCAGCGCCAGGCCTACCAGAACTGAATCACTCTCAAGTTTATGCCGTGAAGACTGTCTTACAAAGACCGCTAAGTCTCATTCAGGTTTGTCAGTTAGTCCAGTATATGTTTGCTTTTATTTGTTTATTTATATTCATCCTGTCCTCGTTGCTATATCACACTCAGCAAATATCCTGCCAACTTGGAAAGAATAATAGGCAATTCGTCTTCTGCCATAGTGAAGAGCATGTTTGATCCTTTCCACTTCATTTTATCTTCTATCCACCACATTTTCGCTTCTATCCGCCGCATTTTCGCTTCTATCCACCGCATTTTAACTTTTATCCGCCGCATTTTAGTCTCTATTCACCGCATTTTAGCGTCTATCCGCCGCATTTTAGCCTCCATCCGCCGCATTTTAACTTCTATCCGCCGCATTTTAGCTTCTATGTGCCGCATTTTACTTCTTGGCTTTGAATGATATAGGTGCGGTCTACAAACCGTTTAGAAATGTCATGTACTAATAAATGCTGCTGCTATTTATAGATTAACGAAACAAAATAATTAACTCTAGCATTTGCTACTATGGTTTATAAATAGCACATTCTTATTAGAAGTGACACTGGATATTGTGAATACATAACTTCGGTTATTAAGTTACACAACTCACCTTGCAAAGCAGCACATTGCAAAAGGCTTATTTAAACATGAGATAAGCAACCATCTTGCGCGTAGTACAATTGGTTTTAATTTAGTTAAATAGGATGAAAAATGAAATGTGAATCATGCTTTCGGTCACTAGTGTTTTTGCCAATGAGTTAATGATATTGTGAAGGTCTAGAAGTTTTTTAAGACTTTGAAACACATTCACAGCAGGCTTGTTGTAGATGAGTTTTACCCCATACCCTCACCCCATGCATGATTAATTCTTTTTGTAATCCCTTAAGAACCCATAGAGCATGCGTGAATACCGCATGTAGGGCTATTCTGTGGGTGAAGCGAGCAAGTAGGACAAGATTGAAAAACGTGTATTACAAGACACAATGATTTGAGTTTTATCTTAATTATTCCACTGCAAAACGTAGTATTTTTCTGTATTTCCTAAATCCACAACTTCGATCATGGATATAGCAATATCCCGTGTGGTATAGCATATAGAATGGTATATAAATCGACTGTTTTTTCTAGCAATATTGCAATTCAAATTCAGCTAGAACACAAATGTACAAAACATGTAGCCTGCTGTGCCATCGAAAACAGGAAAAGACACAAATTCATACAGTTCCTACTTTGAATGGCACTTGCAGTTCTTTAGCTGGTAGAAGTTAAAGGTTGAAGTTAGCTTGTTGCCAGACGATGCAACAAACTCTATTCATGAATCGATGCTACTCGTTTTAGCCACTCAGGGGCTATTCACATATTATGTCGCAGTAATTTTGGCATTTTTAGACACCCACTCACCCCCTGTCACACTTTGTCACAAATTCAACACTACCCACCCTTAATGTATGACGCCACATTATGAATTTCAATAGGATATTTCTCTGTTCTCGTAACAATGTGTTTATTATGTCTTTTGGCCACAAAATGGCATCAAAATATGATTGCCAGATTATTTTTGGACGTGAAGCCAACTTTGTTCTAGAAAGGGGGCCAAACTTGCTACTATAAAGCAAAATGTGCTAAATATCGAGTTTCCTTTAAAATGTGGCATCACACTGCAAATACGACCCATCCACCCCCTGTCACATTTTGTCACAAAATTCAGAAGATCCCCACCCCCTTGCGTGACGTAATATTTGAATGGCCCCTCATCTACTATATAGCCAATTTTTCGGGCTGTATTATCTTTATGTGTGTAGTATTAGTTTAATTTGTGTTGGCGAGTTTTTTTTGTGTTTTTTTACTAACAGCAGTGCCTTATTTCAAATAGGGTCCTCCTGGTACCGGCAAGACGGTCACATCAGCTACTACAGTCTACCATTTGGCAAAGCAAGGTCTTGGGTAAGATCGGTTATTATCACGCTTCGGAATTATGATTATGTGACGTTTACGCCTATATCTAAGATGGCGTAATGATCTGTCACGTGTTCTAGAGTCTTTTGGCCAGATTTTGATGTTCAGTTTTTAAGGTTATTCTATCTTGTGTTATTTTCACATTGCAGCCAAGTGCTTGTGTGCGCTCCTAGTAACATTGCTGTCGATCAGCTTACAGAGAAGATCCACAAAACTGGACTAAAGGTAAGCATGTGTTTTTTACCTTGTTGGTCTTTTAGTGAATAGCGTTTTTGTAGATCGGCATTACAAGTCATCCATCTTTGCTTGTAATGTCGATAACTTTTGATCTGCGCAAAATATAAAAATTGCTCCTTCTGGAAATGTGAATTGAAGCGTTCTGAACATGCTTGCAAAATATTTTCCAATCATTCGAAACTATGTGTTATCAGTTTTTCGCAAAGAAAGTACACTTTTTACTACCAAAACACGCTTTTCGGTGCGTTTCGAACGAATTCTCGAAACAATATTGGCAGGAATCATTCGATGGTCATTCCTTTGTTAGCCAATCAAGATTTGACGCCTATGCTATGCCAAGCAATAGCAATGTTTGAATGAGTTTCAAGCCATCATTTATGTATGTATAGTTGTTAGATGTAACCAATCCTGGGAATGATAATTAGCGAAGAGTTAATTACTTGTTGCTGTTCTTGAAATAGTGACTCCACAATTTTGACATCGCATCTCTTTTGCAGGTTGTCAGAGTTTGTGCCAAAAGTCGTGAAGCTATTGACTCACCAGTCTCACATCTTGCCCTCCACAACCAAGTCAGAAATCTGGACTCAATGCCTGAGCTGCAAAAACTCCAACAGTTAAAAGATGAACAAGGTGAATTGTCATCATCTGATGAGAAACGCTACAAAACTCTAAAGAGGAATGCAGAAAGAGAGCTTCTACAGGTAAGAGACTTGAATTGTTGCTCCTCTATTTATTAACGGCAAAGCAGTTATGAAGGCTTTGAAGTGGAACGTGGCTTTATAGAAAGGATGAGCGCAGAATTGCTCAATGCATCTGATTTGAAGGCAAATAGTTTCCAATGTCAGCGCAGATAGCCAGTTCAACGAAAAATATTGTCTCTATACTGCTCTTTATTTTTTTTAAAAACATCTATCACAAGCTTAATTTTGCCATGCATTGTCGTACTTTCACTCATGTCGACAAAAGTTTTTGATATGATTTTTGTCAGCTTCTGCACCTCGCTCTTTCACATTATCTTTTGATTTCAGCATGCAGATGTCATCTGTACCACGTGCATTGGTGCTGGCGACCCACGGTTGTCCAAATTCCGATTCAGATGTGTGCTCATTGACGAATCAACACAAGCCACGGAGCCAGAGTGTATGGTGCCAGTTGTTCTTGGAACTAAGCAGGTAAATCTTCTCTAGCACTATGACCTCTTAGTTTTGCCAGTTATAAAGCTACCTATTATTGTCATTTGAAGTAGCGTTTCGTACATAGTCGTAAGGCCTTTAAACTAGTCGACTTCGGCTCTGACGTGTTAGAAACTAAAATAATTGATGATGGCAAAAAGGATATCAAACCTAGACGTTGCTTAGCTCTAAAAGAATCTTCTTTCGGCCACCTGTGATCCTTTAAAAAGGAACAGCGCTTGTGGTTTCCAAATGATGTGATAATTGGCATAGCTTGCAGGGTATATTGTTAAAAAACAAGCGAAGAAAGAAGACCTGAAGGCATTTTTGCTATGATGAGTTGAACCAAGTTGAACCAAGTTGAATTTTTGGTAGAATACATTATTAAATATTTCTTTGTTTTAAATTTGCATCTTTCTCCTTTTTAGCTCATTCTTGTTGGTGACCATTGTCAGCTTGGGCCAGTTGTCATGTGCAAAAAGGCAGCAAAGTACGCCACTGGTTTTGTTTTCATCGATAATACAGTATTTTTATTATCTATGATTTCACTACTATTGTAGATATTGAAGCTGCTTTTCTTGTCACTATTTAGATGTTTATTTAGTGGCATTCATTTTTTGAACAACGTGTTCTTTCAATTTAGCGCTGGTCTGTCTCAATCCTTGTTTGAACGGCTTGTTGTTCTTGGCATTCGACCAATCAGACTTCAAGTTCAATATCGTATGCATCCAGCTTTGAGCGAGTTTCCATCCAACTTGTTCTACGATGGAACACTGCAGAATGGTGTTACTGTTGGTATGCCCTGATTGCAAACTGCTTGTTAATTAATATATTTCTGATTATTCATTTGCATAGCGTTTCTCCTTCCCCTCTTTTATCTGTCTCTAGTCATTGTTTTTTTCATCTTTTTCTGCCTCTGTGTTTATTTGGTATCAGGCACGCCGGAACAATAGTGGGGCAGGAGGGCCAACGGCCAACAGGAGCAAAAGAGCACCAACTTACATAGGCACCTCTTTAGGACACCTCCTAGCATGGACACCTCTTTGTAACACCGCCTAGCATTGGCGCCCTCTTTGGGACCCAAGGCACCTCTTTGATATATTTTCGTTCTATCTTTTGGCAGGGCCCATTTTTCACACAATTATACAAATAGCTCTCTCTTCCAATCATATTTCGCTTGTTTATATAGCTTATTGATCTCCGCTGTATCAAGTAAGTATCAAATGAGTGTCTAAAAAGAATTCTATCGTATGTCAAAAAGGGCACTTTAGCTCCCCCTGCTCCCGCAAATGAAAGGCAGGAGGAGCACTTGCTCCCCTCTTCCCCCCTCTCTGGCGTCCTTCTTTGGTATGGTCGGGCTTTTTCCCAGATGTTTCCATTATTACATGAATGCCCAAAGAGGGTGGCTGTGATCAAGTTTTTATTTCATATCCAAGGTATTGTTTGACTTTTTGCTTTAGTGTTATGCTTGGTCTAACCCATGTCTATCCTTTCCATAAGCTGAGAGATTACAACAAGGCGTCGACTTCCCATGGCCAGTAGCAGACAAGCCTCAGTTTTTCTACGCAACTACAGGACAAGAAGAAATCTCCTCATCTGGTACATCTTTCTTGAACAGGTTCGTACAAACATCATCTGTGGAAAGCATTATTTTCAATTTCTATCTGGTGTTTTCCAAAATTATCAAATATACGACACTTTAAATTCTGTCTCTTTATTGATTTCAGAACCGAAGCTGCATCAGTAGAGAAGATCGCAACTCGTTTCTTGCGCGCGGGTGTTAAACCTGAGCAAATCGGTATCATAACACCGTACGAAGGCCAGCGGGCATACATTGTATCATACATGCAGTTCAGTGGATCCCTTCATGCCACTCTCTATCAGGTATGCTTCTTGTCATTCAATCAGTGGCGTAACGGAAACTACCCGGGCCCTTGGGAAATTTGTAAAAATGGGGGTAACGTCTTGGTTTTCATTTCAGTCATTCAGTTTTTAATTCTCTAAACATGGTGGCCCCTCAGATACAAAGATCTGTTTTCCAGGGGATCACGTGAAAAAATTAATACATAAAATTTGTTATACAAACTTATATACTAAATAAAAATCTTTACAACTTGAAACAAGAATAAAGTAAAAAGAACAAACAATTTAACACGAAAATTCCTTACTTTTCTACAGTCATGGCTTTTAGTTTCATCTTAAGTGATTGGAAACTATTTGCTTTCTTCCAATCTTTGGGTAGCGAATTCCAAACAGTGGCCCCCCTGTATGCATAACAGTTTTGCCCATGTTTTGTTTTTAGTCGTTCACACCAAGTAATGCAAAATCCTTATCATTCTTAATCTCCTTGTGCCTCTCTAGCACCTTTGAGGAGCCCCTTGGAGTATCAGAGGCTTGGAGCCCCTCAGGGGTTATCCTAACCTTACCCTATAGCTGTCACGCCACTTTGTTTATTATTGTTGGGGCGCATAATTTCTTTGGTTTCTGCACTGCAGATTAATTCTAGCTCTGTTTGGAATATTCAATTTAATGTTAATCGATTTGACCCACGAAAAGCCTAACATCAAAATGTAGATAAATGAAGTCTTGAATTTTAGTGCATTTCTGTGAGAAGGTCAATCCATTTATACGTTATTGTTATAATTAAGAAGAGAGAAAGATAATAGGAAGATGTAGAATGACAAGTGAAATTGTGGCAGTAAGCTGTTTGATTCATAAGAGTCACAAACCTGATATTTTAATGCGATGGTTTATTATTTAAGTACAAGTGTATTCCTCAGTATGTATACTTCGACACCAAATCAAAGAGTATGTAGGACGAGAACAACTTAGGACATTACGCTCCTATTTTTCAGTATTACCCTTTGATAGCTTATGCAATACTGATATGGTCTTCGATGATGCTCATTACCTACATTGTTTGATAATTTATGATAATAAATTATTACTTCTGAGAAGACCTCGGACATATTTTGGCATATGCTAAAACCAATCTTTGAACATGTCTGTCCAATAACAATAATATGCCACTGTTTGTATTATGTCACAACATCTCTATTTATAGTTTAACATTTGTATTAGCATCACAATGCCCCGGTTTAGTGACGATATACCTCGTAGAAAAGGTCGTTTCAATCTAATGATTTCTCCTCCGTTAGGCCATTGAAGTGGCAAGCGTGGATGCTTTTCAAGGAAGAGAGAAGGATTACATCATCATGTCATGTGTTCGTTCTAATGACCATCAGGTAAGCCTGCAAGTTGATCCAAGTCTTTGGTTGAATTTTCTTTTGTTCCTTAGATATACTATTATAGCCACATTAATGATATTCTACATCATTTCTCAACTCCTGCTTCTTCCAAATACCTCAAGCTATAGATTTTTCATTTAAGCTTCTTAAGAAGGTGCATCTCTACACTGATTTTTGGTTTAAAAATTTTGCAACACATCTTCTGGTCTACTTTAGTGCAAAACCTATCTAGCCTCTCCTCCTTTTGAGTATTATCAATCTCTCATTTTGTTTTAGGGTATTGGGTTTTTGAATGACCCACGGCGTCTCAATGTTGCATTGACTAGAGCTAAGTAAGTTGGACTTTCCATTGCTTAAGTCTAATGGCATCACCTTGACGCGTGTTTCTACCAGTATTTTGTTAGCTGTTACTATGATAAAAATAGCTTTGATTGAATTACTGCCATTTGAAAGTAGGTGTGAAGGATTTATAGTAAAAAATGATGGACAATCTTTCTCTTTAATTAGTAATACTTGTTTTCCAATAATTTTAATGCATTTGGGATGCCTGAAATGTTACTTTCAAACTATGTGAAGCATCCCTTGAGGTTTTATTGCGAATTTTTGTCTTGTATTGTAACATTGACAGTTAGAAAGACGTTTTTAAAAGGTGTTAACGCTTCACTTCACATGAGAATTATTGTTTGTCTTTTCTCAGGTATGGCTTAATTATTATTGGAAACCCAAAGGTTCTTTCTCGGGTAAGAGATAACTTTTCTCTTGAATTTTTTGCCTTTAGGGTGTGTTTTTATTTCTTGTATTTTGACTGGTCTCCGTATCTTCAACAACGTCATTAAATTTTATAGTTTACACAGTATGTAATTAAATGAAATCAAAGCTCTATAACTTCATCAACTTGCATATTCTATTTTCCATTATTCTTTCTATCATAGACTTCCTTAATTTTTCAATAACAGAAATGCTTACTTTTCTTTCAGCAACCATTATGGAATCATCTGTTGAATGACTATAAAGAAAAGAGATGTTTGGTGGAAGGTTGGTAGTATTTTTATCGCTGTTCTAAACAACAAATTCCATCTATTTTATTAATGTTCTTGGTGGTTCATATTTTCATTGGATCCTTGACTTCACTTTGCCCTTGGTTGCATTTTTAACTTCATATTTTGCCATACAGTGAAGACTTTGAAAGCCAACTAGCATTTTCCTGCACTTATGTTTATTGTTACTTTGTGTAACATTTCAGTCATGTCAAGCTGTATTCATAATTTCATCTGTAGAATATATCTTGTATTTTTGGGATTGGTTATGAACAATTCTCTGTCTGACTTCATGTGAATAAGTGTTCACTGGTAACTCGCTAGCTGAGCATCCGACTCGTTATTTCCTTAGGCCCTCTTAACAATTTGAAGGAGAGCATGATCCAGTTTAGCAAGCCGAGAAAATTAGTCAACAAAACGAATCCGGTAAGTCATATTTTGGGGTGTAGCTTGTTTTTCCTACCAGCATATCTCGCACATTTTCATCGCAACCCCTTGTCATATTTGATGTACTTCATAGATGCACACACTAGAATTAGGCCGAGCAATTTTCCGACCAACCAAAAACCTCAGCATTTTTGTGTGTATTGGGATAGCTTTGTGTTGAGATGAAAGTTCGTAGTGGAAAAATAACACTGTTGTATGTTACTGAAAAGGCTGAAAAATGCATTGGTATGGAAAAAATGTTGATCCTCTTGGTTTATATCATTTAAACATTATTGCTTCTCACGATAAATAGTTTGTGCCATTTTAAACTTCAAGTTGTTTTATCAGACTTAAAATATAGTAAAATCTACTTTTCACAGCAAGCATTTTCATTCTGTTATGTCGATAGATATTCAGCTTAAGAGAGTTTGTATTGGCCAGTATTTTCATGGCTCTTTTTCTGCTCTTCACAGGGCGGTCGTTTCATGACGAATACAATGTTTGATGCCAGAGAGGCGCTCATTGCACCTGGCTTGTATGCTAATCGGCCTGTTAGATCTGTTGAGCCAGTTATGGATTCATACTACAGAACTCATGATCGTATGGCGTTCTTTCCACCTGCTCCAGACCAAGCTAGAAACGTTTTTGCTGCCAACATCCCGGTGCCGGTCGGAATGTTCTATCCATCAGTGCCCGCACCTGCTTTCCAGTACAATCAGGTGCGTAGTACTTTTCATCTGCATAGTTTACTTTGAGATCTTTCAGACGATGGTGCAAACCTACTCTTACGTCCCGAATAAGTGGGGGGGGGTCCTAATAAGCAAGGGAGTTGGAAAGTTCCTCGAGATGAAATAAGCAAGGGGGTCGGAAAAGGGGGAGGGGTCGGAAGTTTGGGTTAACTGTGCAGCAACCAGCACAGACACTATGTGTCACAATTAACTTCACTGCAAGCAAATACTTTTCGGAATCTTGCTACGTAAATCCCATTCATTATTTGGGTAACTCAACAAGAGTACCAACTTGTTACAGACTTCTTCTAGAAAAATTGAAAATATAACAAGCGGGGGGCCTAATAAGAGCGGGGGGTCGGAAAATCGGGTACCTTCGAGTACCTTCTTGGTCTTGATGGTTTTCGTTGCAAGATTAACGACCAAAAGATTTCATATATTGGAAAGATTACAATCGATTGGGAGCATTATCAATGATAGCGTAGGTGAAGGATTTTGATGGGATGATCAAGCAAACAAACACCAATTATTTCAATTGCTCAATCAATCAGTCAATCAGTCAGTCATTAGCAAACGATTGTTTCCAGCTTCGGTTTCTCTCCTTCTTCCATTGAGTATATGCTGGGAAGTCATCTCCACCAGTTGTCATGACCCGACGCTTTTCTAAGAATGGGCCTATCGATTGTCCTTGGTGGTGCCACATCCCCTAGATGCCCCCCTGCATGCAACATAAAATTTTGAAAATGACTGGAAGAGTTTATTTATATGATTTATTTCCGTTGTGGAATTGTACAGACAGTCAACCCTGGACGCCAATCTCAGCACCATAGAGGAAAGCAAGCTGGCCAACGCCAAAACCAGAAACAGCAGCAGCAACAGCTTAACTACCTTGGAAATAATGCAGCTAGTCAACAGGTGATTTTTGTAATAGATTCCAAAAGACTTTAAGCACAGATTAACAGCTGTATTGAGCAAATGAGTTTTCACAAGAGCGACCAGCAGCTACTGGTATTCGGTTGCTAAAATAATACCAAATTATTGTCATTATTATTAATTCTTTCGTTTTTTGTTGACTAGGAAACTATAGCTACGGTTGCTAATTTAGGCCATATATGTACAAAACATATTTAAAATTTTACACTGATAATATAGTTTAGATTATATAATTTACAATGAAAAACCTAAATTAGGATTGAAAATTTTGCAATTGCAGGTTTAGTAAGCCTTTTGAAAATGTGAAAGGTGTTTTGATTTTTTCAGCTCGATATTTCGTTATTAGCGAATTACACCATTGGGGGAGGGGGGGAGAGGATTGGTTCTTAATGGCTCATGTCACTGGTTATGGATAATAGATTGACTTCTTTCGATTTGAATTAAGACCGTTTTAGCCTTATCTCTGAACTCATTACGATTTCAGATGTGATTTTTCTCTTGGGAGACTAACGATATTGTGTTCTTTATCCCAGGATCTTTCCCAAGGAGCATTATCACAAGGACCGCTCTCTCAGGGACCTTTGACCCAAGGAGGTATGAGTCAAGGCATGAACCCATTGTCACAGCCATTGTCTCAGCCTGACCTTTCTCAGGTATGTGTGATATAGTTATATTGTATGTTTTGGTAAGAAAGTTTTTGCCTGGTGTGTTGCTGATTGGAAAGTATATGAGCCTGCATGTACACCTAGAATAATGATTAATATTGGTTGATAGCATATATAACATTCTATTGCTTTGTCAATATGTCAAAGATGTGAATAATAACGAATCAGTACTACACAAACTCGGCATTTTTATGGCTTTTTCGCCTTCTGATAGGGGTGGCGGCAGGAATTTTCCGACGGGAGCTGACTCTCCCGACGAGGGGGCTAAAATATAGCTAAAAGAGTACTATAAATGCCAAAAATCTCCGAGAAAATAGTTTTTCACCTTCCGACGGGGGCTATAGCCCCCTAGCCCTCTCATGGCGCCATCCCTGCCTTTGATAATGTTATTTGTCGTGGTTCTCCCGCCCAAGCTCACAATCAAGCCGCATTGTTCGAGTACTGTTTCAGTCCTTATACTTTATATGCTATATAGGTATTGACTAACGTTGCATTTCCTTTCAAACAGGATAGCTATCTTGGAGATGATTTCAATTTGAAGTCGCATGCTGACCAAGCCCTGTCACAAGATTCCACATACCAAGGAGACAGAGGTGGCTACCAACCATATTCACA
>OLMO02000294.1:2664962-2687683 GCA_900291935.2 Cassiopea xamachana | reverse complement strand
TTGATATTGAAATCTTTTTCTCTTTAATGTGATTTTCATTTTTAGGACAAGAAACTTGATAAAACTGAAGGCTTTCCATTTGATGAGAAACAAAAATTTAAGCAGCTTCGTGCAACTTGCTTTGGGCCTGCATGGTTTAATTCAACCAGAAATGTTCCTGATTCTTTAGCAATTTACAGTATTATCCCGCTGTCAGTTTGCCCAATAGATATTTTCTCTGTCAAGGACAGAATGAGCAGAGACAGTTCAAGAGAAGAATCACCCAAAAATATAACACCTTCACGCTCTGGTTGTAATATTCCATTAAAAGTTCCTGAGGAAGGTATGTCTTCTCTTTACAGACTTTCTCTTTCTTCCTTCTGTGTGTATGAAAATAGTGTTCTCAGGAACATAGACTGACAGATATTTTGAGGGGTGAATGATTCAAAATTTCCTATTGACTAAAGTCAGCTACATGGAATTCTGCATTTTATGTATTGAAAGTTTATAATCTCAAGCCATAATTTAGATAACATTTTTTTCAGCAATGCCACTGTTGGTCAATTTTGTGCATAAAAACCATTTAGGCTTGAGTAAGCTTGTCATAAAATTTCTGGCCATGTGGAACAAAGATGGGAGTGACACGAGTAACCACGACACAGTGACTCATGCTAAAATATCAAAGAGACAGCTTGAAAGAAAAATTCTTGAGATTGCTAAAAGAGATTCAATAGGAGAAAATGGAAAAACTTGTTACTCTGTTCATCCACATATACTTGAAAATTATAAAAATGAACTGGATCTCATTAAAAATAGGATTTCCAACGCAGAAAATGGTCAAGATGTCTCTATGGGAAATGTGTCTAATGTACACAACAATAAGTCTCTGTGTGATGATAAAAAAATGCTGGTAGATAGTCCTATTTGTGGAAAGGAAAATTCCCTTTCTGATGATATAGAAAAGATGGAGGCAACAGGAGTGTCTGTGGATGGGAATAATACATTGTTGCAAATGAAAAACAGTAGTTCACAAGAGATGGACAAGTCAACAAAAACTCAAAAGGAAGATATAAACAAACATCAAATGCAAAGGGAAGTTATCACAATTTAATATAGAATAATAATCTATTACAATTATACATAGACCTGTTGTTTCTAGACTACCCAAACCAAGTCAAGAACATCATTTTTTCTGCATTTCCTATTTTAGCAAAGCAATCTTGCAGGCTATAAAGTAAAAATAATTCTTTTGTAAAGTATTTGTCTATTAATATGTAATGCCATATTTGATTTTAAGACAAGGATTGTAAAAAATTTTTTGTGCTTGTTTTTTTTAGTTTAAAATTAAGGGTGATTTTTTCTGTTGCTTTTCCTTATGTAAAAATGGTTTTGAAATGTGTGATGAATCAAAACCACATAACTCATAACCAGGGTTGTGTAAGAGGGGGGCCCAGGTCTCAGCTCCTTTCTACTTCTCAGAAGGGGACTCAGCCTCTTCTTCTGGTAGTTTTTGAATAGCAGGGGTAGGCCTTTTCATGGTTCTCACATCTACATCATTGACCTAATCTGCCATTTTCTATCTAGAAAGGGGATGTCTTTATATCCAACAAGGGCATTTTCCTAAGATTTATAGAGGTGAAGGCCCCTGAATCCCATTCTGAGCCCCGCTTCCACTTAAGCTAGGTCTAAAATCCTGCTCATAACCCCACACTTGCCTCAGTTGGCCAAGTTCTGGGTATTTCTTACTTTTGCTTATTGTACTGCATTGGTTGGGGTAGTCTACAATTTGACATTGCTTCTAATAATGGACAAATATCTAGTAATCAGTGTAAATTATTTCATTTTGCTTCAATAGACTTATTTTGGATGCTTTTTAGCCTTTTTATCCAAATGCTTTTTCTGTAAAATGATGTTAATGAAAATATATATGGCATTCCATATTGAAATTCTAAGCATACAATCAATTTTGAATTTTGGAGTCTATTGGTAACAAAAGTAACTTGTCTTAAAATACGAATTACTTCATAGTGTTAACCTTGCATTTGATAGGAAAAAATTGGATTTTTTACAGGCTAGTAGATTTCTCATCACACGGAGTCCTAAACAAAATATAGTTTGTTACATAAAAATACATGTTTACTTATTTACTTCACATCACTATATCTCAAAATGATTATATCTTTCCTATGTACATTCCTTCTTTCATTTTTTGCTGCTGGCACACAATATTTGTGCATCCTTTCATATGAAACAGATCAGGTGCACAAACAATGCAGTCAAAGTAGTATGCAAATACAAAAGGGCTTTAAAAGTATTTGTCTGTTGCTATGCACTAGATTGGGCTTAGGTGGTGCAAACAAGCACTACTAAATCCATGTATTGCAAATGTAGACTTCATCTTTTTGAGATCAGATCATATGTGGAGATTGGGTGAGAATGTGGTTGAGATGCCCCTCACAATGTCCAGAAATGCAATTTTTGCTTCTCAGAAGTTTAGCAAGCCCTTTGAAGGAGCTCACCCTTGCCTTCAGTCGGCGGGACTGTTGTTGTAAGGTTTTTATTTTCCTTTGTAGCTTGCAAACTTTGCTGCGGCTCTTCTCTAATTGTTTTTTCAATTCTATTGCTGATGGTAAGCAATATCCTGCATGGTCATGCATCAATTTCTGGTTTTTAATTGGTAAAAATTTCTGTTTTCTAGAATTTTGTGGTAGAGCTTCAAGTATATCACACACTTCAACTCTTGACAGAATAAGGTTTTGATGTATTGAGTTAAAATCTGCTTCATCTTCAGAATTTTGTGTCAAAACTTCAAATGCATCATCTTCTAACTCAGCTTGTGATGAAGATAGTCTCTGCCATTTAGAGAGAGATGCCTGATACTTTGAACCTTGTGGCAATACTTCAGTTGTATCATCATTTGACTCAACTTCGGACTGCAATTCTTTTGCTTCCATGCTCTGCAAATAAAGATTGAAATAAAACACTGCAATGTTTTATGCCTTTACTTAAAGCATAAGAATATATTAAGTACCTTTGACAATTGTCTATTGTATGGTATTCTTGACAAGTTACTTTCTTCCATGTATTGGCAAAGAAAGGTTTGGTTCACAAAATGAATCATAAAAGTGGCACAAAACCTGACATGAATAAAGCATTAAAAACAAATCTAATCCCAATAATACTTTGCCTAAATTATTGCAATGGGAAATGCACAGCCTTTCCTATATTGAAAAGCAAACATATACATCTGACAGCACTGATGACAACCACATAGCTTGGAGTAGTGTTTCAGAAAGGAGAGCACCAGCACGTTACCCTCGCCTTGGGGGCAAGACTCTTATACAAGAAATAGGATCCTAGCAGGTTAATAATCCTGTAGGGGCTACATGTCAATCTTGAAATTAAAAGGAGAATTGCCTCTGCATAAACCTACAGCCACGTACCTGATTGATGACCAATTGAGAACAAGAAACACTAAAAATCAGCAAAACAATAGTGAAAAATTACACTCTGTAAACTAAATTGTATAAATAAGGATCAAATTATTCGCAAATCACCTTCTTCAGATCCTGTGGGAGCATTTTAAAGCGCAACGGAGCAGCATTTTCTCTCAATCTAACTGACTGTCCAGTTCGATCCATATGTTTTTCAAAGAAGTGGTCAGAGCATACACGAGAATATTTTGATGGAATCCAGTCCTCACGATTTATCAGGAATAACCACCGCTTTCTTCTCTCTGGATCTGATGGAATACTAAAAAATTTATACTTTAGATAAAACAATGCTGTTAGTGCCTGAAGAATGCACCAATACCAAGCAAGAAAACCTAAACTAAAAGGTATCACAATGAGTTTTTTATCTTTAGACATAGAATCAGATGAGGGATGCTGGAGCATGGGGGCAAATGGGGGGAAGTGCCCCTCCTACCCTCAAAGAGTGGGTGCAGAAGTGCCCTTCTTATGCTGTCTTCCTATACAATTTTTTTCATATTTGCTTCCAATATTTATTCCTCTTTCAGGCTTGACCTCCTATCTGCAGGAATTCACCACCTGTTATGAAGTGCAACAATGGTTGGAAGTATGTATTTGTGAGAAGTGACCCTTAAGTTCAAATGCTAATGTCATTATGATGTCCTAATCAGTGCAAGTGCCCTTCTCCAAACTTATGCCCCCTTGCTCTAGTGTCGCTCCAGTCTCCCTGAATCAGACACTTATTGGACAATCATCAGTTAACTATCAGAGGGGTCACCAATTCAGAAAGACAATATTTTTGTGTCTCCCTGGCAAACAACAATTTGATGATACTGCTCTGCAAACAATACTTCCAGGCAATTGTGCTGATACTCTTAAGGGTAAATATGTGGGCGAAAAGATCTTTCTCCAAACAATCCCTTTGCAAATTTCTGTACTCCTTGATAACTTCCTAATGTTTAACCTAAATGAAGTATTGGAATATGCTTCCTGGGTAGGTTACAGGGCATTTTTAAAGGATGTTTCACTGGTGGGGTATTTGAGAAATGGGCACTTCAGACAAATGCAGAATCTACAGATTAGAAGGCTATAAAAAGTACCCTTAAACTATTGCTATAGACCGTAAAACGAAAAATTCATGTAAGTCTACAAATAGTTAAAATAGGGCAGAAAAAACTCGCTGAATCAGAAGGGCATTTAATTGGTTGGACAAGCATGGTCTACTGGTAGGACAATGAAAGGGGCTGATGGGGAATCTCCCCACCACTTCGTATGTTAGAAAATTCCCTGGTAGGTTAGGTGCAGTAGCTGCACCACAAGAGGATCAGGGAGTCATGTCCTACCATTCCTCTCCAAGAGAACATGTAGCAAAAGTTTGGGCATCTCATCGCACCACTCTACACCAGTTGCTACATTTGTCATCATTAAGTTATATTTTGGACAGTGCTCTTCTTAGTATGATCTTGATGTAATAACTTTTTAATGGAATTAACATTACCTGTGGTAGGTCCTTGGTAGTCGCCTTTTCTTTGCCGTATCCTCGTCACTGCTCCCCTCACTGTCACTCCTTAATCCCTTTTTCCATCTTTTTCTGCAACCAAGGGCGCAACATTGTGTCCCGCTTGTTTTACCCATACTCAGCTGAGGTTGCCTGTACGAGAAAAGGGTCATACAAATATGGCGTTCATTAGAAGTCAACGTGCTTCAGTAATCAATTTTCGATGCCATGCAACAAGAATTGCTCGATCCAGTCCTTTCTTGAGACGATGTGACTGAATCTCCTTCCCAGTTCCTCTTACCATGAGTTTTCGTGGGTTGCGATGATTGGCTGTAAGTGAACAAAGCTTAAAATATTGGCGGTCCACGTGGGTGCTATTAAAACGTGTGGCATCAAAGCAAGCGTTTTTACCGTGCACTTTTCTGAGGTAACACGTCGATTGTGAAGCTTCAGCAATGAACTTAGTAGCTACTTTGTGCTTTATTTCTCTGTGCCTAGCGGCAATTCACTCCACAAATGCAGAAGGGGTCGAGGCCTTAGTCACAAAGAAAGTTTTCTTTGATGTTTCCATTGGTGGTAAAAATGCTGGTCGTATTGTCATTGGCCTATTTGGGAAAGCAGTGCCAAAGACTGTGAAGAACTTCTATACTCTTTGTACACATGAGGTATTTGGCATTTTGATGATCATTCCTCCATATAACTATTTAGCTTCTAGATATTAGTAGCCAATTGCATCGTTGATTACAATTTGTTTTTTAGTTCATTACTTTGGTTTTGTCTCATTTGTTGTCTGATAGGCCTAGTTATTGCAAATTCACAAAATTGCATGATTGCGTTTGGTTACTTACTGAATGTTGGGAGTGCTTTTCTATTGTAGCTTTTGCTACACGATCCTTCAACATCGCCCAAAATCATTTTTGCACACTTATTCCTACCAGTGATAATAGTCCTCTGTGTTTCGAATTTTTAGAAAGGATTTGGTTACAAAGGAAGCATTTTCCATAGAGTTATTAAGGATTTTATGATGCAAGGTACATATTTGTTCTGCAATCATTGAAGTCTCATTTGCTTAGCCATTTCTGGTAATTCTGTATTTATTGTACAATTATCACTGCATAATGATAGCAATAGTATTGTTACAATGGTTCCGCCCTGCCGTTACAATACCATAGCATGACTGCTAACCGAGTTTGTTTTGGAAATTATGTCGAACCCACTGAATTGAAGTGCTGTATGAATCTTTTGTACAATAAGACCAATTGATAAGAACAAGCTCCCAGTAATTTCAAGAGCTCTCACAAAGGATAGTTGCTGTAAAGGCTAGGATCTCTACTCTATCTTTCACTTGTTCCTTTATGTATTTCACCCAAGTTTTCAAATTATATTGCAAATTTCATGAACTCTGTTTGTTTTAGGTGGAGACTTTACCAACAGAGATGGCACAGGGGGTAGGTGTATTTTATTGCTTTCATGTATCATACTGCCAATATAGATAAATAATATTTAGCATTGTATTTTTAAAACCAAAAGCTGTTACAGAATTGTCATAAATGTTCAGATACAAGAACAAATGTTTTTCACACAAACTTTCTCTTTGTTTTGCCCATGACATATAATTATTCTCTTTCTTTTTAAAGGAAGAAGTATTTATGGTGAAAAGTTTCCTGATGAGAATTTTGATCTAAAGCACTATGGCTCAGGATGGTTGAGTATGGCAAATGCTGGCGAAGATACAAATGGTTCACAGTTCTTTATAACATTTACAAAGACCCCATGGCTTGATAGAAGACATGTTGTTTTTGGAAAGGTTCTTGAAGGAATGGTAAGATCAGATTTGCTATATGACAGAGCTACCATCCCACTTAATACTTACCTGGGACTTAATACTTATCTGCGATGGTAATACTTACCATCCCGGATATGGGATCATTCACCAGTTATGTAATGCCTCTAGGGGGGAGGAAGGATACCTTGATTTGTTACGCTATTGCTTCAATTATATGGAGAGCTGTAGTACGGAGTGTTACGACTATGGGAGGAATCAAAAATGGTAAATTTAGCATTACATTACGGGTGAACGACCCCTATCCTAGGGATGCTTCTGAACATGTCTCATATCGAGACTAATCTTTAGATTTAAANAATTCAAATTTTTGCATACCAGTTCTACTTTTTTATCACCCTGACGGACCAAAAAAGGCATTATTATAATCTATCCTGCTGTTTGACACATCGACTTGCTCAGTACCGTAGATCATGACCAATCTGACTATCTTTTTCCTCCCTCCTTTCATGATATCACATTGTTTCTGGTTTCATGAATTACCTGGAATGTTGGAAAGGAAAATTTTTGCAAACCTGAAGGAATCTACTGTAGATGATCATACTTTTATTCTGGCTTAAACCTTCTGTTTGAACCCTTTATGCATCAAAATACAAATTTATGTAGAAGCCATGAAAATTGAGTTCACAGACCATTGCCTTCAGTTAAGATTACAATATCATAAAACCCATTTTACTTACCAAAATGTTGGCAAAATGTGGTAAGTTTGGAAAAATAAACTATTCCTTTTCATGAATTTTCTTTGATATTCAAAACTAATGTCATTGTTTTGCTAGGATGTTGCGAGAAAAGTTGAAGCTGTAGAAACAGGCCCCAGAGATGATCCAAGGAAAGAAGTAAAAGTTGCAGATTGTGGTTCACTTCCTGTTGATACCCCATTTGTAGTTAAGAAGGGGTCTGCAGATTGAGACTGTATGACTTGATATATTAATATATGTTATGGTCAATTCTTTGTAATTTAGTGTTTTTCTCAGAAATTAAATGGATTTGGAAGTTTTAGTTGATTCTGGAAATGCTCTCTTATTTGCACTTCATATTTTCTTGTATCATGTGTCTCCCAAAGCGTACATATTTGTTTGTACTTGTTCTAATTAGCAGATCAAGGTGGAAATTTAGTTTTAGACAGTGCCATTTTATTTTGATGTTTTTGTTATTAAGGAAGGTTCAAGTTTCCAAGTGAAAATCAACATTAGGTTAATTGACTAATTGACAAATTGACTATCTACCGTTAATAGTCTGTTGGTACTACAGAACTTTCCCACAGCACGAAGGAAGGGCAACAGTCTTTTCACATACTTAAAAGCTGTTAAGTATGTCAAAAAGAATGTTGCCGCTTTTTCATGCTGTGATAGCTACTGTTACTAAAGAATAGGTCACAGAAAGCATTGGTCAACCCGCTGGTTGCAGATCTCAGCTTGGCGGGCAAAGCCTTGTACAGGGATGTTGAAACTTTCAAAGTGGAGGGGCCTGGTGACTGTGGTTGGAGATACGCTCAGGCAAAAATAGTGAAACATGCTGTTGTAATTATGGGCCAGATTGAGACAATTAAATATTCCTTTTGTGATTTTTATGATTTTATGAAAACAACATTTCTAACGGAATTTCGCTATTGATCACACCATCTCTCTTTACATGATCACATATTCCACTCTACAGGATACTAAGTAACATGTGATCTAAAACCAAGGGGAGTTTTTCCTGTAACAAATTGAGGGGGTATCTGCAACACATGCCATGTCATGAAAGATGAGGGGGTTTGGGGTAGTTGGCCCCCCTGTAGAGATGCTGAGACCATTGCACGATTTAAAAAAGAATAGAAATCTCACCTTTTGAGCTAGAAGACACTAGTATCCCAAAGTTGCACAAATCCATTTGAGACCAGCTGTAAAATACTTCTCATTGTAGTGCATTTGTTACTTTCTGGATGGCAGCTTAAATTTCTTCGTGTAATGTTGTATTAGTTTATCTCGTTACAATTAAAGCTGAATTGATATTGTGGGTAACTTAGATTAAATAAACAAATTAAGTATCCCCTACATAGACACACCCATGTTATCTAATATTTTCGCAATTGAAGATTGGGCAACTTTCTTATTACGTAAAAGAATGGTCATGTGGAGGAGCAATAAAGGAAGTTCCTTACGTCAAAGTTTCCCGTGTCTT
Source organism: Cassiopea xamachana (assembly GCA_900291935.2). Taxonomy (NCBI): domain Eukaryota; kingdom Metazoa; phylum Cnidaria; class Scyphozoa; order Rhizostomeae; family Cassiopeidae; genus Cassiopea; species Cassiopea xamachana. The sequence goes on along the minus strand of OLMO02000294.1, from coordinate 2,678,730 downwards.
GTTGCCCCTTCCCCAGTTTAGAAGGCCTCCCATTCATTTAGTCAGACAGAAAAATATTGCATAGGTGAAAATTAACATTTTTACTAACCATTATTTTTCATATCGATAAGCATCAATACTTCATATCGATAGTTCGGTTGTGCAATAGAGGGTTATTACTGCTGATCAAAGCAACGTAATGATGCTTGTATGCAGGGAGTGACGGTGGAATGGGGGGAGTTGGCCCCCCCACTTCTTACCAAGATCAATTTTCTAATTCGTCCAAATTCGATGAGAAAATATTAGGGAGGGGGTGAGGGACATCGAAAAATATTTTGAAATGGGTGTGGCAAGCAAATTACGTCATCATTTTAGGGAGTGGTACCCAGAATCCCCCAGTCTGCGATAGTTGGCACTAACCCTGCTTGTATGAACTACTAACAGTGTGTTTCACGATCAAGAGCAGAAATTTTGTGTAAAATACGTCTGATTCATGAGGACTACTCGCTTTTTATGTAAGCAACCTACATGTGGAAAACCAAAATATGTAAAAGACTTTTAAACGTTTATTTACAAGAAAAAAGTTAATGAGAAAATGAGGCCGAAATGAAGATATAAGGTTCAATTTCCTACGCTACACTAAGTGTTTTTGCTGGCCAAAAATTGATATTACATTATTATAACGTTCAAAATGATAATAATGGAATTGAAATTCGAGTAAACAAAATTAACAAAGGTAATGTACCCCATTTTAGCCACTTTACTTCAGTGAAACTTTTAAGGAAACCTCAGGCTCAATTTCGGAAAAAGCTAAGAAAATCGAGGCTTAGGCAAAATGAAGGTTTCTTATTGAACAGTTTGTACACTTTTAATAAGAAAATTAGGTTCAAATGGTCAAAATCTTCAGAAAATCACATCAGTTTCCAAAGTTAGTGTTTTTATTGACCAGAAATCGATATTTCGTCATTATTGAATTCTAAATGTTAAAGATGGAATTCAAATTCATGCATGCAATATTAATAACGAATGTTTAACCCATTCTAGCCAGTTTATTTCAGTTAAAGTTAAGAGAAATTTAAGAAAATCTCGAGCTCAATTTCGGGAAAAGTTAAGGAAAGTGAGCCTAAGGCAAAATTACGGTTTTCCTATAAAAAAGTTTAATAAAAAAGGAAAAATCTAGAAAGAACATTCAAATTGAAACCTTTTTACGTCTACAAGCAATCAAGATTTAGGGCGCCGGTTGCACTCATTTGCTCCCATTCATTGGCTAAGGCTTTCGATACAGGTGAGTCTTTGCTATCCTCTAGCTATTTTCCCTTCTACTTTCCTTGTCAGTGCAAATACCTTCTTTCCCTTCAGTGGCGTGGCCACGAGGGTAGGGGTAAAGCTAATGCCCCCACTTTGTCACTAAGGGCGCAGTGGTGATTTCTAGGGGGCGGAGCCCCTCTTGTTAAAATTGTTGCTTATTTTGGGGGGCTCAGCCCACCCCAAATTTTTGTATCACTCTTGCTTTTCAAAGTGCATTGACCTTGCTTCCAATGTTTTGTATGGTATTGCTATGATGAATTTCCTCACTACTATATGGCTATTGAGATCTTTGTAGATGTTGGCTATATTATATCACAATTAGACTAAAGCATCATGTCTCCATCTTCAAAAATATGGGTGTGGCTGCAAGTGGGCCACACCCACTTTATGACATTGCACCTAGAGCCCCCTTGTTAAAATTTTTAGAGATCACCCCTGGTGGTGGGAATATCCCCATCACTTCATATACTGAATGTTAAAAAGTGCCCTGATTTGCAGTTTGCGACTATACGTCAATTGCAAGCAACTATAATGACATATGATAATAACCACTTTAATTTAAAATAAGCTATTTATAGTAGCTAATAATAACATAGACATAACATAAACATAAATAAGTTCTCCTTGGCAAGAGCTTCTCAATTATTTTTGCAAGACCCCCTATGGAAGGAGAATATATTTTGTGCCCCCCTAATCGCCTTAAATAAGACCATTGTCTATAACAGTCGTTCCCCATGGTCATACGCGTCCCCCTTGAAGGGCGTGCCCCACTACTTGAGAAACGCTGGCTTAGGCCTATAACAATTCTAATTTCTGTACTGAAAATAAGCATTACACGCTTTTTTTATAAGGAACCTACATGTAGAAGGCCGAAATATTTAAAGAACTTATACTGTTAGAGCACTAGTTTTGTCTTTTGTTTCTTAATTACAGGAAGCTGTGTAGTGTGTCATTCATTTCTGTTAATTCCTGTTCTTTGTAGTCAGCCACTGTTCATGTCGTTCTATCACCATCGCTTTTGTCATCATCTCTGTGTTTAAGATAATTTCTATTGTGAGTTTGTTGCTTATGTGATATCAGTATCTGTACCTGTTTGTTGAGTCAGTCGTGTTGCAGTTGCCGTGCAAAATAGTCGTGTAAGTCGCCGTGAGTTTATAGTTGCCGTTCGCCGTAGATTTGAGTAGAGTTTGTAACTTATCGTGTGGAAGCCAGTGACCTGAAGTTGTTTGCCGTTGTAGATTTGAACATTTCGAACTGGAACATTTATATGTATAAAAAGTTTACCCTTAATTGTTATTAATGTGCGTGGTTGTTTTTCATTGTTATTTTTGATGTTCCATACTGATTCGACTTTGATATACAACTACGGATTGTTTTACAATACTACTAAAAACGAAATTCCTGAGGAACTGTCAATTTGAATATTTTTATAACTGCAAGCATCAAGAACTAAAAAAGATTGGCATACAGGTGAAATAATGTGGCACAACACCAAGCTAGCCGATATCGAGCTCTGTATGAAGATTCAAGCGAAGATTATATTACATTGCAAAGGCCGATCTAGGGTGAGTTCCAAGAGTTCTAGAACTCAGTCAGAAGTTATGAGTCATAAGAAAAAATCAATAAAGAATTCTTTTTTGTTTCAGGGAAAATATAATGAGCTGCACCTTTTTATTGTGTGTCTGTTCTCTCTAAAATATGCGCATAAAAAGTCATATACCTCTCGCTTCAGCGACCAGGCTAAATGCCTTCGGAAGAATATTGCAAATTCTACCCGCTGTGCTCATTGGCCGATAATTATTTCCTCTTTCTAGAATCCTGTCGGTTTAGAATTCTTCGAAACTGTGTTCGGAACTGAAACATATGTGTTCTCGATTGTGTTTGGAACTGAGACATCTCTATTGTAATCATGTTTAGAACTTACACCTATGGGTCACAAGTGACTGATATCTTTTGTTCTCAGCGTTTAGAACTGCGACATACGGGATTCAAATTGTGTTTAGAACTGAGACATATGTGCTCGCTTGAAAACGAGGGCAAAGGTGCAGGTAACAATTATCGCCGACTTATCCAATGGACGAAACGGATGCGAGAGCTACAATCCTTGACCTCTCAGAGTTTTCAGAAGCATCGCATAGGTTTTTTACATAACATATTCCTTGAAAGACAAGTATTCGAGAATCATTGAATTGCTTATTCCTTGCAGGCCTAATCTCCGCCAGGATGAAGTAGGCTCGTTCACCACAAAGGACACTAGTTTTGGAATTGGACTGTAGAGTGACCCATTTCTGTCTAGTAGTGCAGTATTAAATATGCAACAAGAGGGCTCAAAACAGAATTTTCAATTTTTTACAATCATCGAAGCAAAACGCTGAAACAAAATGAACTGGAAAATCACGAGCAACTTGGAAATATTAAAGATATATTTCAGAAACTTTAACTTCATAAGGGTCTGTTCCCCCTGAAGCTCAAATAAATTAAACAAGGGAGCTTCCCCCTGAGCCCCTAGGTCCACAAATCTGCTTCTATCTAATCGTTCATCAGGAACTCACTCAAACTTTCGTCTGATCCGCCCCTGCATTGGATGACATTAATGGAATAGACATGATATTCATTGATTAACATCTCACTTTTGAATTTGTAAAACTTTGTTCCTGCCTTCTTTATGTTTTTGCTCCTCAGTTCTTTTCACAAGTAAAGGCAAAATTCAAAATTTTATGTTTTTCCTGTTTCTGTAAGATTTTTATGGCACGTGATGTGCAGGGATGGCGCCAGTGGTGCTAAGGAGCTGTAGCCCCCCAAAAGCTTTGCTAGCCCCCGTCGGCACCTAAATTTCCCTGCATTGTCGGCACTTCATAAAATCCGGGACCATTTTTTACTGGTTTTAGGATGCAATACGATAGGCATTGTCTGCAAAGATTCTTGGACACCGCTCACTGTCGGCACTTTAACAGCTCTAGCCCCCCCCAGCAATTTTTTTTATGGCGCCATCACTGTTGATGTGCAATGAAGATTAAGGAACTATTAAGGAACTTTTGGTGCTACAATTTGCTGATTTGAGGTCTACAAATACGGAACTTTTAGACTAGGCCTTGAGGTAGGTTCCTTATAAAAAAGAGCCTGTACAGTATCGTTGGGATACTTCGCGGTCAGTAATCAGTACCGAGGGTGGATGGAATACAGGGTGACTACTGCTGATGCTAACGAAGACCTAAATAATACTGATCAAGAAGAAATATTTACAAGTACGAAAAAGAAGAAGATGAAAATTGTGAATTCCCTACTCCACAAATAAAAGTCTTACAGATCCTACAGTTGCAATGTCCACATTTCTTTGACTTCAGATGTTTTTAAAAGCTGTCAAGGAGCTGGAAGTTTTAGTTTCTACATGAACCGTACTGCATCTGTATCATTGTACGTCGTCTCACTTTTGATAGATTTACTCATGCTTCTTCGCTAATAGAGTACTGCCTTGTCATGAAAAATTTCCAGAGCCCCGCCAAAGTGCTCTTCTTAATATGCTGTAGCACATAACCCCCTCCAACCACCTTGCCCCCTCTCGCTAGAGTAGGGGGTGGACGCCCCGCCAACCCATGTTCCGTACCCGCCCCTACTTTTACTCTACTATTGAAAGCTGGACAGTGACGTAATTGGCTATAAATGTCATTTTTCCAAAGCATTTTAATCATTTTGTCTTGACAGAGACAATGCAAACAGTTATCGGAATCAATGACTGGCATATTTGTGATCAGTGTGAAATATAATTTCCTAATGCGTTGGCTTTTTGCGAATGAAAAATTTTGCTCCTATCTTCGATTACGCATCAACCGCAAGGCATAGCCCCCAGATTGTGGACTAGAGGTAAACTGAGTCATTGTATAGTTGACCTTAATGTACTTCCTCTTTTAACCAACGGAAGGGATTGAGAAGTAGGAAAGTTTATTATTGTGCGTGCTTAACTCTGTCGTAAGTCATCTACTTTTTCTAGTGCATGCAAAAATTCACCAATAACACCGCAAAATGAAAAAGAGAAGTATCCCAGAGGCTGCTAAAACAGACTGGACATCCACAGGGAGTTTTATGCACAAACCAAAACAAGGTTGGCCACATTCAGATGAGGATATTACACGAGGAATAACTTTCAGAGCTGTGGTAAGCGTGAAATCTGACACTTTTTCTCCTTTGAGTTTTCTTCAGATTATAATATTCGTGAGTTTTTATTTGCTTTGCTGTATTGTTGGTGCTATTTTCGAAGGGTATGTTGAAAGGCCACTTACGAAGGAATTGTGAAATGCAATTTACTTTCGATTTGTTTTGTTGATTTCTTGACCGGCATCACTTGGACACGTAGCCATTTATATTAGTGTACGTTTCGTATGTGTCCCACTTTTTAAATAGTATATTAGATTATCATATTGCAATATGCGTAGTTCATATTGGACTATAATGCAAGAATTTTCTCTTCTATCATTAAGTATGTTGGTTGTGTAAAAGTGTTACAGTCAATCAAGCCTCTTTCAATTGAGGACAGGAGTATTGCTATCCGGTAGGTGTTCACACTGTGAAGTTACCATTTTTATTGACGTAAAGATATTCTACATTTATAAAATAGCTTTTGATCTTGGCTATGTTTTGCATTGATCACGTTTAAACGTTGATTTTTTTCACCGCTGCTATGAACATTTTTCTGAAATCAACTGCTACATTTGAGAGTAAAAGCAGAGCAGAAATGTCCTTAGATATAATTATGCTTCATGGACTATCGATTTACTTTGGAATTTTTGGAGAGAGCATTACTAGCTTTTTATTGACTATGGATATTACATTTATATACACAGGGAAGGAATAGGAAGGTGCTGTGACAAGGCTGGTTTTGTTAAACACAAAAAGAAAACTGTATGTAGATATTGAACAACAACTTTTACTTTTGGCATTCATTCATTACCATATATTTATGTTTCCTGTCACTTGAAGGTATCATTGCTTGTTAATTTGGTTTTATTTGCCAGTATATACTTTGGTATGAATCCACAGAGAAATTAAGTCATAATTTTTGGGGAATGTTTCTCTGTGTGATTGATAAAAAAAGGATTAGTAGTTGTGTTGGTATGGCAGAAGTAGGGTGGGTTTTGATTTCAGGACATGCTGTCTCATGTACTTTTTCATAATGAGCAGGCATTAGATGATTTGGTGGTTCTCATGTTTACCTTTTCCATTTGCTACCTAGTGGGTCCTTCTTATTACTGTTAAATCTTGTTAAAGTATTGCTAGTTTGTGGCAATACTTTGTAGTGTGGATTTCTTATATCAAAAATATCCAAAATTTTTAAAATTCCATTGGCAAAAAATTTAAGCTTTTTACTGCATTCTTTAGTAGCTGTTGGTTGTGTTTGGATTGCTACATTTTATTTTATTCTTTTTATTAGCATAAATATTTACAAACATAGAAATGGAGAACAATAGCACTGGGAGCATGGAATCACATAGCAACCTTGTGGCCATTATGCAAAACTTATGAAAACAAATATACACAAATAAATAATTAAATGAATGGATCATTAACCCATTATGCAACTTCTCCACAAGGGAAGGGGGCACCTCAAACTCTATAACAGCATTTCAAATTCACACATAGGGTCATGCTGTCAGAACATTTTCAAAAGAAAGATTGAAGGCCTTGAATATAGCAAAGTTTCCATTACATTAGCATTATGGTGATTCATTTTATTGATTGAACTGAGCCAATTATTTCTTACTTCTGATGTTTTAATTTAATTTCTTATTTGTAGCTCCCAAAGAAACTTTCCAATGCTTTTGGAGGTGAGTTAGTAAGGTTATAGATAGCTATATTTCATTTGTTTCTCACTTCAAAGTCAATTGTTACTTGGAATATATAATCCCAGCTTGTAGAAATTTGTTCTTTAATAGGATTTATCAACTTATTTCATTGGAAGAGAAAGAAATAGGAAATCAGAAGCAATGCCTGGAAATAATTTACACCCATGATTTTGATTATTATATATCATAAACCATTTTTGTATAATGAAAGCATGTATATGAACTATTGACACTTTCAGGATTTCTCTTTATAAACTTTTGCTGTTCCTCTTCCCAATAATGGAGAGGAACAGCAATATAAAACTATCATTTTGAAATAAGAAAACTATCATTTTGCTTCAGCCTCAATTTTCCTAACTTTTCCTGAAATTGAGCTTGAGATTTTCTTAAAATTTTCTCAACTTTTACTGAAATAGACTGGCTAAAGTGAGCTGCCCTTTTTTGTTAATTTTTTATGCTCAAATTTAAATTCCATTTTTAACATTTTGAATGTAATAATGATGAAATATTGGTTTTTGGTTAACAAGCATACTTAACATTGGAAATTGAGCTTTCTGATTTTCTTAAGATTCTGGCCATTTGAGCCTCATTTTCTTATAGACATTTTTCTTATAAAAAATATGTGTACTATGCTATCTGTCAGCAATGACATAATATATTTCACACTATTTCATGTGATTCCTTTTAAGGATACTTACTGACATTTACTTCTCATTTGTTCTTCTAGGTGTCTTCACAGGTTATGGTGGGGAAGAAATCTTAATAACCATATCAAAATCATGTGTAAAAATCGCCCTTGAAAGAACTGGAGTCATTATTTGTGAGCACCATGTTGAAAATATATCATTCGCCAGTGGGGGAGAAAAGGTAGGAATAGGCTCTGAATTTTTGGGCAACTTTCTACAATGCTTTGGCTCTCTATGTCCATATCATTATTTGTATTGTCTTGTCTTTCTTATGGACATTTGGTAAGTTTGAATGGATTGTAGGTATATTTTAATAGTGTGCTGGGAGAGCATATTTATGGGGTGCTTTCATAATTGAAAGAAATGCTGCCCCATGATATTAAGTTAGACATAAAAGAAGCATCTCTGAATATGCTTAGAATTGTGGAATCACTTTGGTTCCTCTTTCCAAATGCTCTTAAGGGCACCACATGCCCCCCTGCCACTGGATTAATATTTGAAGACTATATCAACTCTTATGAAGATCAAATGATTGGTTAACACTGTCTTTTGTTGTATTGTAATACAATAAAATAATTATTTGTGAATGGAACTGAAAAGGTAGAGTAAACTGTGTAGCTATGGTATGTGAGTTATCATCAGTATGTATGCCAAAGCTTGACATCAAAGGTTGATTGGGAAGATTAAATGCTTTATTGCTTGGGATTCTACCTTGTATCAAATAAGCAAATGTTGCTTCATATGATTTTGATGTTCTATAAACTGTTACTTTGTCATGTCTCTTCCAGAAGTATAGCTCTTTTGTGGCATACATAGCCAAGGATTCTGTATTTGAAAGAGGTAAAGTCATATGTTTTATATCTTATATACAGTCCTTTGTGTTTTGCTCAGTTTTCACATGGATGATAATTATTATTAGAGGTTAATAAATGTTGGAAAAATTGCAAGCATATGGTTTGTCATTGGTATTTCCACTTTTCCTACTGATGGGGTTGTTGTATAGTATTGAATGCACAGGTGGTGCCAGGTATTTTCTGACAGGGAGCTATCTTTTTGACAGAAGAACTATTGTATAATAAATAGGGTATTAGAACTGTTGACAGGGGGCAAGAAGTGCCCTTCATACTGAACCATTTCTCAGATGGCCAGTACATTTCCCAATCTTGCTACATTATTTTTCAAAAGGACATCTTAAAGTTCATGTCAATTTCAAGCTCATGTATTTTGTGAAGGGCTATATTCTGATGTTGTAGATAGTTTGGTTCAAAATGATTTTCCAGGGGGCAAACTCCCACCCCCTACAATCACAAAGTGGAACTATGAAAGCAATGTGCTAAACATTTTCCTTCTGGATAAGAAATTTTGAGACTTTAATACATCCCTGTTGAGGCTGCTACATGTATGTGCCTCCACAGGGGGCACACATGTAAGTGTTAATACACGTTTTTTTATAAGAAAATCATTATTTTGCCTGAGCCTCAATTTTCTTAACTTCTCCCGAAATTGAGCCTGAGATTTTCTTAAATTTTTCTTACTTTTTACTGAAATAAACTGGCTAGAGTGCTTTACACTATCATTAATAATATTGTATACATGAATTTGAATTTCATCTTTAACATTTTGATTGCAGTAACGACGAAATACCGATTTTTGGCCTATAAAAACACTATATTTTGAAGATTGAGCATCGTGATTTCCTTACGATTTTCTTAAGATTTTGGCGATTTGAGCCTCATTTTCTTATAAACGTTTTTCTTATAAAAAAAACGTGTAGATGTGTCCTTAGTGGAAGCCCTGTCCCCTGCCCTAGGTGTGTGCAGACCAGGGGCATCATGGCCAGATGGCCAGGGGGCCATGGTCCTCCCAATTGTTTCAAAGTTGTCAGGTTTTCAAAAATTTTAATGTTTCATCAGAAAATTTTCAGACTTTTGCTGTTAGTAAAGGTAGAAGTTTTGAATTTTATTGGAAAATCATTGAACATGGCCCCCCTACTCTACAGGTGCCACAACACCCCCCTGGTGCAAGCGCCCCAGAGGAAAGCTGTAAGAGAGGGGGCTAAGTATATGTTTGAAGTTTGACAATTGTTAGCTAGCGATATGCTGTTTGAAAATAAAAACAAATTTTCTAATCATTTAATTTTCACATCATTAGCTCATAGCAGAACAAACAAAATTGAATAATTTGTGTAGTAACCGTTGATATAGAACGTTTTTATCCGCAGTAAGTCAATAAATGACTTTGATTCTTGATAGGTTGAGAACTATTATTTACAAAGTTCAGCTTATTTTACTAACTACTATGGAGCTTACCATCACTTGGTGCTATGCATTATTTTCTATGGGGGTTATTACGTTTCTTGGTTCAGAAAGGGCGGCTAATAGGAGAGAGGGCTTAGTTAAGAGGGTGCGAGAAAGAGAAATTTCGGTAGTCCAGAGGTGACATTATATGTCGCCACTATGCTTACTAAAATGTTTGGTCTTTAGCATTATGTTAAGTTATGCTACCTGCTGAAGCAATGTTGATGAATTGTGTATAACTGTGTAGCGAAAAAGATACTGTGAAGCATTGAGTTTGTTTTAAATGTATCTCAAACTATGGTAACTTTTCTCCGACTTCTTGCAGCTTGCTTTGTCATCCAATGCGACAAAGATAATAGGTCAGAAGTTATACAGTCTCTTGGACACGCATTTGAAGCTAAATACAAGGATTTTATGAGAAAACCATTGGTAGCTGCTGAAGTCCCTGAAAGGTATGGCATTTCTAGTATTTCACGTCCCGTCAAGCTTTTGAAAATCTGTAAATTTTTTCAAGAACATGACTGGGCAGATATTAAATAAGACAATTTACTCTATAAGTAGTGGTTGGTCTGACATGCTATCGTTGACTGAGAACCACTTTTGATCAGACTGTCAGAAAATTAATGTGTTATTTTTCACTAGTCCACAGTTCAAAGAGCTTAGAACCGCTCAACACAGATTGGATATTTTTTGAATGTACTGATTCTTGCAGGCCTCACGGTCAGTCCTAAAATCCTAAAACTTTGCCTTTTTTCTTGAAAATCCTAAATTATTCATAAAGTTGAACAAGAATCTCTAAATTTTTGTAAATTTTGCAGGAGTCTTATATAGGATATTATTAACTATATTAAAGAAACATTTAGAAATTGGCTAACGTGAAGATAATAGAGTTCTCTTAAAGCATAACAATATCGATCGAACAGAATTCTTGAACATGGATAATGCGAGCTTCATCATATCAAATCAACTATATCGGCGTTTCTGAAATAGTGGGGCACGCCCACTTTGAAGGGCGATGTGTGATGCTAGAGGGGCTCATAACTCGCTCTAGTAAGATCATTATAATGATTTTACTTATAGCGAGTTAGGGAGCGCGAAATGTATTTTCTTTTCATGAGGGCTTTGCAAAGAATACTTCAGCAGCACTGTATTAAGCCTACATCAACAAAGCAACTAAGAAAATATTTTAAAATTGCAAATTCTGAAATGCGTAGCAAAATTACCAAACTTGACAAACAAGGGAGCATGGATGTACAACATGCTTTGTTTTAGAGGTTCCTAAGTTGAAAATATTCTAATGTCGTTAGTAATAAGTTATCAAGAAATTTTCTCACAGTCCTAGAAAGTCCTGAATTTTAGCAAAAATATGCCCTATATTCTTAAATAAAAACAGACATTAACACTGGCAGGCCTGTTCTTGCTTCTCAAGGTAAGCGTAGGAGCAGATATTGCTACTTCTACTTCCAGCTTCTTGATTGATTCTAGTTCTAGACGTGATAAACTTTTTAAGAAAGTTTGCCAAGTCCAAGGAAAAATGTACCAAACAAATCTATGCCAATAACACAAACGATATTTAGCAATAGCAATACCGTTATTCTGTACTCTAGATAAAAATAGCAGAATTGAAAACAGTTTTTTTGTAGTACTATGAAGTTGTTATATGTCATAGACCTGTAGAACTAGGTTTCTTGTATGCTGCTTTTTTGTACAGTAGAAACTTGTAAATTTTGCCGTATTTTGTTTGCAATGAAAGCTTTTATTAAGCATTTGTTCAGAAAGGCACTGTTAAACTCTTCAGCTGTTGATGATTGCCTTTTCTACGTATGGCATTGTAATACCTTTTCTGCGTGTGGCATTGTAATACATTTTCTGCGTATGACATTGTACTACGTTTTCTGCGTATGGCATTTTGATGCATTAAGTTTGTTCTAGGTTTTCTGAGCCAATATTTCCAGAAGCAGACCATGCTGCTCAATCATTACCAGGATATGCCTCATTGCATCGAAATGATGATACGAATGGCTACTCCAAACTGCATGGCCTATCAATCAATGATGAGGGACCGTATTCTAAATTAGATAGAGGAAGAGCAGCGTCATCAAGTGACTCCATGGCATCCAATGAATATGGCAGGCTACAGCATTGTGCCGTAGCTCAAGAAATTGATGTGAGTTTTGCTTTCTTCTACACTCGCACCCACGAATACACTACTTCTATGACCCACATTAGTGTTCATTCAATCCTTGAATTGCGAAAAATCCTAGATTACATGCTCTCTTTTATTGTTATTATTATTATTGTTTTCATTATATAAATATATATATATATATATATATATATATAAATATATATATATATGTATATATTTATGTATATATATGTATATATATATATATATATATATATATATATATATATATATATATATATATATATATATATATATATATATATATATATATATATATATATATATATATTTGTATCTTGTATTGTAAATAGCCTGTTGGTACTACAGAACTTTACCACAGCACGAAAAAGCGGCAACATTCTTTTCACGTACTAAAAGCTTTTTTTATATGTGAAAAGAATGTTGCCGCTTTTTCGTGCTGTGGTAAAGATCTTGTATCATCCAGTAGCCACCTATAGACTACCTTTTTAAAGTGAGGTTTACAGTTGTATGTTTAGATGGAATATAAAATCAAAGTTTTCATTATTATGAATATGAGAAGGTTAATTTCGTAAATCTCTCGATAAGCGCTTTGGGCATATATGACAAGAGCACTACTTAATTTATTGACATGATGAAAATGTTGAAATTTGACAGAAGAACGACAAACTACACCATTAAGAAAATAACCAACGTTACTATCCGACCGTCATATTACATCTTCTGTAGACAGAACAAAGAATGGACAGTTCCTGAATTTATGACATTGTAATACTCCTGTGTTGATGTTTTTTTCCTTTTCATTAAGTAGCCATTGTAAGCTACCTAACATCTAGCGAGGTTTACAATTGTATCAGTTAAATGTTGTATTAATTATATGAAGTTTCCATCATTACAAATATTTATACAAGATAAAAATTTCAGCTATATTGCTGTTTTACAAATTGTCCTGTTCTAACTATACCTTAAAAATACTAGTTACAAAATGAAACATTAAAATACCGAAATACCACTATTTGATGGACTTCTTTAAGGACTTCAATGAGGGTGCTAGTTTAGCTTCTCGGCTGAGCTCATTCCATAATTTTGTTCCACGATATCAATAAGTGTTTTAACCTATGGATGTTCTAAGTAAAGGAGGTATCTGCAAATTTGTTTCAGTAGAACGTAGGTTTAGTCTTCTTCAGATGGAAGCAATCGCCTTGGATCACACCCCAGAAGAAAAGCTTGTGTTTTAGCTTGAACGGATAGTGATTCAGCCTCACCAGGGAGGCTGGAACAATAATAGGGTAACGGGGCCAACAAGAGCAAAAGGACACCGACTAGCATAGGCAGCTCTTTGGGACACCGATTAGCATTGGCACCTCTTTGGAACACCGACTAGCATAGGCACCTGTTTGGGACACCGACTGGCATAGGCAGCTCTTTGGGACACTGCCTAGCATAGGCAGCTCTTTGGAACACGGCCTAGCATTGGCACCTTTTTGGGAC
>OLMO02000294.1:2612753-2633908 GCA_900291935.2 Cassiopea xamachana | reverse complement strand
GATGTAGAAGCCAATTATGGTGCTTCGAATTAGCTGTGAGTAACTGAGCATTTTCAAGCTAGAAGAAAAATGGGGAAAGCCATGCCTACCCTCAGGACCACCGAGAGATATCATAGACCCTGGGAGGAAAGCAGAAACTTAAGGCCGCTGTGAACAGAAAAATGTGAAGGACAGAGGATTACCTGCAAAATGTTACTGCTGGTCTTACTAAGTTGTCCCCCTAGGCCGTAAAGCATTTGAAGCTATGAGCCCCCTTGATCTTCAAACCCTGGGGCAATTTGCCCCCTCCGCCACCTCTGAGTTACTCTGCCTACCCTATCAATAGACACCTTGCTTGCTAACAAGAAGCTAATTTTTTTGGGAAGAGAAAAGTACCAGAGCAAATCCATGGGAAAATTTTAATTAAAATAGGCTAAGCTATCTTTCGAAGTTCATTGAAGCGTTGCCTTGTAGCGTAGCTCTATCCGTTTTAGTATTTGAACCAATCTAGATGGTAAAGCGGTGTATAGGAAATAATGGAACGTTGTTTCTGGTAGTCAATCCAACTGTAATTATTGTTAGATAACCTAAAGATAAGTTAGATACTGTAGATTGTTATGTATGGTGCGTATCATTATAAGTGCTTTTCCATGAATTGCCGATTGAGTTCTAATCGAAAAACTCATTCAAGTTTTTAATCTATAGATCGTTCTTATTCTACTATTATTGCTTCTTGTTGAAATAAAGGTTAAGAAAGTAGAAAGCCCATCATAAGGGTAATGGCCATTAGAATTATCTATGTACGCTTTGAAAACCAGAAACCAATCCTGGAGACCATTGCTTTGTCTTGAGGAATCTAGGAGGCTTGCTAGAAATGTTGAAGCCTACTCTATCACAAGGTAGTGAATGTTGAATTACTGTATGGTAATGCTCAGAGCCTACAGCAAGAAATTACATGATGGGCGTGGCAGAAGCAATAAACATTGATGTGCCGAGGCACCTTCTGTTGGGAGGGGAGCGTTTTACCAATTGACCAACTATTTTTACTAAATTAAAAAAGGTCACAGAAAATACTGTAGCCAACTCTCTTGCCGCATGGCAGACTTTTTACCAACTTTCTTACAAGTTTGAGAATATTGAGGAGGCGCGACGCCCCCCACGCTTCCCCATCGACACATCCCTGGCTATAAACTAGCAAGTTACACAGTAGAAGTCACATAACGGAATTGCATTTCGTTTAGAAATATTTGCTAGGATTTTCGCCGATTTCATGTCTATTTGTAGATTTGATAGGTGTTCCTTTTGATGACCTGCGTTCAGTAGATAGATATATATCCTGTTCATAAATATGCTCTGTTGGCCAGGAGCGGGTCATCATAGATTGGAGGAGGGGCTAAATGCCACGCCCTAAAATGACAACGCAATTTGGTTGCCACACCCAGTTCAAAATCTTGCTAGAGGTCCATCACCCCAACCCTAATACTTTAATATCGAATTTGGACAAATTAGACAATTGATCTTGGCGAAAAGTAGGGGGCATGCCGCCCCAGTCAACCGTGGTGCCGACACTGCTGTCGGCTGAGCATTGAACATCCAGCAGTCTTGATTAGCAAAAACAAACACTCATGGTTTACACGAGCATAAACATAATCGTATAACTTCTGTGTACCCTTCGGAAAGGTGGCCTGGGGGGCGTCATACAACTTGGAAAATTATGGCACACGCTGCCTTTTCCCTGCAAATCCTATGGTAACTAGGAAATGATATGTCTGCGATTCGTCTGAAAATATTGCGACTTGTCTGAGGTGGTGTGAGATGTTGAAATAGGTGTCTAGCATACTGTTGGGAATGTTGTTGGAAACTGCAACCTACTCTTGTTTGCCACGCCTATCTCTTTGGGAAATATTCATGTTACAGCTCCAAAGAATCACCTTCATTACTGCCCTGCTTGGTATTATGCATGACTATTAATTTGCAGCAGAAAATTTCGAAGGGGGATATACAACAGCACTTTCTCTGCAACATCCAATTATACTTAGTGACTCCTATAGACGGATTATAGACAGGAGCTTGTCCAAGTAGGGATGTGGCGGTGTCACACTCCCGTCCCATTTTTGCCAAAACGTTCGGTAGTTTTTTGCTTGTGGACAGCAGTCGACACAGTGATTATAGCTTTTCGGTAATTCTGGGGGTTTTGTAGCCTCTTGGTAAATATATATGTTACTACACCGCTACTTAGAATCCCTTTAACACACCACTAGCTATAGGGAATAGCATTGGCATGTTCTAATTAATGTTCATACACGCACACTACATTTTGATATTATGAGCTGTCCATCTCTTGATCTTCCTGCTTCAATTTTGATCTGAAGAGGCTTTGATAGTCGCCCTGTCTGCTGGTTTCGTCTCTGTGGATTTGTGTAAGGTATGCCTTTGTCTCCATACAGCTTCTCTACCGCACATTTACGTTCCCTTACTATGCACCATTGGAGACACAAAAGATTTAGGGGCTATTCCATTGTCGCCTTCTCTACGATCATCTACAACGTTGTGATATTGACAGGCAATTGTTCATTGTTCCTTTGATATGGAGTCTCTTTCTAATTAGGTGAATAAGAAACGATTCTGAGGGTTAACTTGCTCGTCGATTTTCGAAGGGCACCGCGATGTCTAGGCCATGCAAATCAATTTTAAGAAGTCCTATGACGGCTAAAGGGTCAGAATACACCG
Organism: Cassiopea xamachana; assembly: GCA_900291935.2. Classification (NCBI taxonomy): domain Eukaryota; kingdom Metazoa; phylum Cnidaria; class Scyphozoa; order Rhizostomeae; family Cassiopeidae; genus Cassiopea; species Cassiopea xamachana. The sequence continues at coordinate 2,631,199 of OLMO02000294.1, read as the reverse complement.
CAAACGATTACGTATCAATCATGTAATAGGAAACCTGCTTTTGACTCTAGAGTTAATTTTAGCACTTCAGGGATATTATAGGAGACTGGTGCAGACATGTAGCTGTTGGAGGCATAGAGGGGAGATACCACACTCAGCTAATACGGTCTTGCCTCTTCTCGTAGGAGTATCTGTAAAAAGTTTGAAAACCTATTGAAGTTAGATTTCTTTTAATACCCGTAATATTGTGTACCTATTTCTTATATATATTTCTTGCTCCCTAAGTTGAAGGTAGGGGCAGGTGTTACCCTTCCAGAAGAATGCCTCCAGTTAAGTAGTTGAACCTGTGGTGTTGTAATATTGCCGTGATTTCTCTATGTATACAAGTCCCTGGGCCCTGAATTACGTTGCCTTTGAGTCTGGATTTTGAATCTTGCATTAGACTTCCTTTAAGATCTTTTGATGTTCACAGTTTTTTTTATCAAATATCTTATGTAAGGAATAATTTAAGATAGTGGAAAGTCTTAGCTTGGAGTTGCTCTATGCTGCCTGAAAGACAGCAGAACTTGGCAACCAATGCCATTATCATGATCCCATATTTTAAGGGCACATTAAGAAAGTGTAACGGAAAAATTGTGCACTGTAGTTGAGTTTCAACACTAATAGAAGGTCAAAACTCCTGTTATATCTACTTACTTTGCTTTGCTTTGACTTTCATCGATAGCTTCATTTCTTACAATCACTTAGGACTTATTTGTCTAGAGGTACGCCGGAGCGAAAATTTTTGAGTAGAGAGCTGGGGACCAGTGGTAAGCTTCTATTTGGTTGTGGAAGGGGCGAAGGCCCTAACAACTTTGGGAACCACGCCTTTTTGAGTGCAAGGAAATCCCTTTATTGAATATCAAAATACATCCTATCCTAGAAAATATAGGGATCTATTGTATGATAGCATACGCTAGCAAAACAGTGGGGGGCTGTAGCCCCCTGGCACTTCTGTGCCTGTACGAAGCTAAAACTTGGCTTTGCAGGAAGCTTCATCGTCTGGAAGGAAGAAAACAGGGAAGGAAAAAGGAGAAAAAAGGAAGAAAAGAGAGAAGGAAAGAGAGAAAGAAAATGGAGAAAGAAAGGAAGAACAAGATGGAATGAAAAACATGGGGAGAGAGATGAGAAAAAAGTGAGAAAAAGCCGAAAAAATGAAGAATTATTAAAGCAATAGAAGTAAAAACTTAATTTTGAAGTTACTTCATATAAAAAGAAACATTATTCCACCCCTATATTTGTCATGAGCTTTACAGACATTTTCCTATTGTAGATGATCCGGTTTGTGCTCCTGATGGACATACAGTCCTTGATGGTGTTCAGAGACAGGTCTCATCCTCTTATCTTCAATCTTCATCATCTGGAAAGACCTTGTGCGATGGCCATATCAAAGAACACTGGTACCGTTTTGAGATTGGTGGTAAGCCCGCAGAGGCAGCTGCTAAATGCCCGCAAGTGTTCTCATGCGGTACGAAAGATCCGGTTTGGATTGTGATGCAGAAGAAGCCCCAACTCGGTATGTTTAACATTTCGAAGCTAATCAGTGTTACTTGTTGCTCATTTCTGAGTGGCAATGATTGGCTTGAATGAAGCACGCGATTAGGCCAATTCAGAACTTTATACTGGCACCTTTCTATGATATAAAGGCATTTGAAGTATGAATGGCTGGATTTCGTTCTAAATAAGTATCCGTGATAGTGTCTATGAAATAAGGGTAAACAAGAAATTGTTTTGATGTTTATTGTGAAGCGAAGCAAGGCTAGACCAAAATTATTGATAATAGAATGAATTTGGTACATAGCGGTTGTTCAAAATGTTAAACCTCTAGTTACTTTTATCCGTTTTGTTTTTATTCCCCGTTTATTGTGGCCTGCTGTAGAACCAACTTCTATTGCTTCACTATATGGATGCAAGGGGGCCAATCTTAAACTACATTTAAGCACAGAGGGGGGTCGGCAAAATGCATATTTTTGCACACAAGGGTTGTTTTAATCAAAGGTTTGCTTGCGTAAAAGGAGGAAGGGAGTCAAAATGTTCGAGGATTTGTGCTTGCGTACTATACAAATGTTTCCCTGTTCTTTTTACTTTTAGGTGAGCAGTTAGTCACTGATGGCTGTAAAGCGATTGAATTCCGTGGAAAAACAATCTGCTGTGCGTGGAAGATCGCAGTAGTAGTGAAGAATTGTGGGGATTTCTTGGTTTATCGCCTAGGCCCCACTGGATTCTGTCCTTCAGCTTACTGCGTGAAAGGTAAGTTTAGCATAGTCCATTATATAAAATCTACTATATCTGAAATAGTGAGGATGTCTTCGCTCGATTGTGTTTTAACGTTCGTTGTCTTTTTCTTTGTCAATAAACGGTCTGACGCTTGTGTTGGAACCCCAGTCATAGCAGGAATCGGACAATAATTTTCCAGTTGGAGAAACTGTGGTCTCTGTGTTACTAGGGATTTTACTAACCAATTACCTCTGGCTAAGATATTGTGAGTTCAGAACCCATTACGAATATATGGTTCATCTTGGCAGGAATAAACTGGTACCCAGGGTGGGGTGGATTGCAATTGTTACTGACTCGATACCATTGACAAGCAGGAGCTTTTGAGGAGAAATAGAGCGAGAGGAACTGAATCTGGAAGAATCCCTTGATGAGAAGGGCAGTGTTGCCTCTCTTTTGATGGATTTTGCAAAGCACTTTGCTGCGTGTTGTATGAACTCCTGGTAGCGAAGTTGTGGTTTTATGGGGCCTAGGTAGGCTGTAGGTTGTAGGTTGTAGGTCTTCCAACTGAGATCAGGAAAACTGGAACTTTCAATGTCATTGTCCAACTTCTTTAGAAACATTTCAGCAAAGCATCTTCACATCTCTTTATCTTCTTATCTAAGTTTACTGTTATACAACAGGTTAGGTATTTATTTCATTTTTGTTTTAAGTTAATCAGGGCACCCACTGATAGTAGCAGTTTATGTTGAAGTGGTATATCCTGTATAAATCTTCGTATTATTTTATGAGCTTAACTATAGTGCACTAATATTGGTGCACAACTTCTCTGCAGATCCTATGCGTAGAGTTAGAGTAGACTAGTTATTCAGAACTACTTCACAGTATAGTTGTAAGCGTTCCAAAATGGCCTGTACTAGTCCCCATACTTTGCAATCTATTTGTAATCGACCTTATTGGACATCCTTTTTCAATTAGTACAACATCAGGTTTTTCTCATTGCTGAAATACACAAGGCCATGAACCACTTATGGCCCTCACATTTCTTGTGCAGCTCTGATTTACCTGTTTACTATCACTGCAAAGTATTTGTGGTCGTGCGATGCGATTGCTTTGCGACTCGGTAGAACACAAACCAATCTAACAGTGAAATGTTTGTTTGCTGGATATTGATTTTCAAATTTTCAAATACGGTGATTATAATTTGCATGACTTGATCCAGAAACAATGCATTGTCGCTGTTGTATCCTGAGATATATTCCTAGATATACTCATTGCTGCCAATGTCTTTTGACACGGCACTCGAAGGATGTTCTTAGATAGTCATCAGTCTGATATGCATGCTACTTAGGGCGGCCTCTATCCAGTGTGCTACCTCGGGGGTATGGAAACTATATTACGTAATCACTACAGCTACTTTTATTCTGGGCCTTGGGAAAAGAGTCTCCCGTGTCAAGAGATGGCTATCAAGAAATACTTGCCGACTTCTCATCTGTCACTTTGGTTAAGATTTGTGTTTTCAATATTGTGTGATGATGTAGCTTGGTGCTAGTGGAATGGCACAGTTTAAGTCACTTTGGTTCAGGAACAGAGGACCCACGATCTGGTGGAACCCCCAGAGAGCTTTCGTCTTTTGTATTTGTAGCCCATGCTGTACTAAAAGAAGTGATTTTGCTTAGTGGTCCTTACACAAGCTTCCCATCTTTCTACGCTTCTAAGGGCCAATAGTGAATTCTGTAACACCACTGGTTGACAATGAAAAATGTATAAATTCTTCAAAATTTTTATCGGTCGATGCATCATAGTTCAGGATCAAAGCGGTTTCCCTGAATATGTACACAATATTGAAGTTATTATTTCTGGCCGCAATAAATTGTCATTTATCGAGTTGGGTTTTCTTATCTCGTCTTTTAAGTTCTATCAAACGGAGGTTTTCTGATAGTTTGTTAATTCCAAGTGAAAACAAATGATTGCCGATAAGTTACACAAGATAAATCTGCTTTGGCCTTTCAATGAAAGGACCCATTGAGAGAATGAAAATATAAACTCAATCGGTTGTTTGATTAATTCCTTGATGAGATGTGCCAAACTAGCTAAATTATCTGGCCCAAAATTGAGTTAGCCTAAGCTTGACCCATGCATTCAGATCTGTTTTAAGACTTTTGAATGACATTTAAGAAACCCAGGAGTCCTGCCACAAGCCAAAAGTAACAAATTGGATGAAACATGGCCTTTTAAGGGTTCCGATCATGATTAGTCCTTTTGAGAAAAACGTGCTTGAATTTTCGTTGTCCCTTCACGACATCATTGCAGCGGAAACAGACTGACCAAGCGGCCTTCGTAGCCGTCAATTTTTGATCGGACTAATTATGATTTTGATAGAATTAATAATTATTTTCAAATAGAAATTGTTGTGAAGAACGCTGAGAATTTTTCAATTTTTATGAAATGAACTGATTCTTTATCTCTGCTTGTCTGCAAATTTTAATGGATTTATCTGCACTTCCTTCAGGATCTCAAAATAAAGTAGAGTTCTTGAGAAAAACTTTTACATCACGTCCCCTAATAACCGCAGATTTTATTAAATAGAGAAGCCATGGTTAAGTTATGCACAGTAAAATGGTGTCATTCATCCATTTAAGTGAGGCCACATTTACCGTTTTTGAGGCTTTCCCTCCTTCTCTGGTAGTACAATCCTCCACCTGAACTATACAATGTCAAAGCACACAGGGACGGATGCAATGGGAGTCGGGGGGTCATGGTCCTCTTCCAATTAGTAGCATTTCCTATAGCAAAACATTGTTTTAAGAAACTTATTGCATGAAAAAGGCAATAGTGACTCCCCGCGAAGTTCAGCTCTGGATCTGCCCCTGTAAGCAAGTCAAGGTACACACTTCTTCTACAAAAATAACGTTTATAAGAATATTCAGGCTCAGAATCGCTGAAATTTAAGAATAATTTAAGAATAATGCAAAGCTCAAGTTTCATCAAGAATCAGAATTCTTGTGTATTTGAGTTACAGTACTGCTTGTAAATTAACTTTTTCACTATCGATATAATTTTTATTGTTCTGCTCCACTTTTGCTTTGCTTTATGATGGAGTAAAACATCAATAAAGATTTGAATATAATCCTTTGATCTTCAGGCATAATTACACGTTCGATGTTTAAGATTAATTTAAGAATAATGTGAGGCTCAGAACCAAAAACATTTTAAGAATATTGAGGCTCTGCAGAAAGTTAGATATTTTTATTCAAAAGAAGTGTATACCCATCTTCCTTGTTGGAACATTAGAGCATCATTTGGATATTATACAATACAGTAGTTCGAAACACATTGGATTGCTATGTAGTACAGTGAAGTGCAATAGAAAATGCTATGATTGCAACATCATCTTAGAGTTCAGTTTATTGATACACATTGTAGAACTGTAGCATTGTAAAGTGTATTTATATACAGTTGTACAGTATGCTAGATCACAGTACATTAAAAGGCAGTACACTCATGTGCCAAATAAATGGGGGTCCAGGCTTTAAATGATTATACAAGGACAGAAAGAACAAAAACAGGTTGTCGTAAAGCTTACACTCAAATATATACAGCAGTACGCTATTTTGCCATGAAATTTTGGCGTAAATAGTACTAACAAAGAAAGGAAATAAAATGAGGGGTTTGTAAAAGTCAATTTTCTTAAAATTAATAAACGGAGGGGCCCTAATAAGGTTGGGGTTGGGAAAAAATCGAGAAATTAATAAGCGGGGGGCGTTTATTTGGCACCTGAGAGGACATTACCTTAGATCACAGCAAAGCTCAGTACAGTAAAGCAGTAAGGGGTCAGTTCAGGGATGTATCAACTGGAGGAAGCGTGTGGAAAACTACGAGAAAATTGGCCATGATCCAAGAGATTTAGGTAGGATCTTGAAAATTGAATGTAATCCAACTTGGATTAATTATACAACTTCGATCAATACAGCGGGGTGAGTGACCAAGCGGCCCAGCGAGTTCTATTAGCTTAACTGAAGTTAAGCATAGTTGTGTACGGTCAGAAACTGGATGGCCGACCTTCCAGAAGAACGACCAGAACAGCTCACTCCGCCGTCCTTCGGAAGGGACGTTAAACTGGGGGTCCCATGCCTGGATGCGGCATGCATAGTAGGCCTAATTTAGCTGAAAAAGCTAGGTATAACAGCCTACTCAGAATAGAGTATGTTTGCACCAAAATAAAGTGTTTGTCTGTAGTAATGAATATTATTTCATTCTAAAGGTTAATTTTCTTTTTCATAGATACTCCCGAGCTGGCGTTGAAAACTTCAGAGCTTAGAAAGATAGCAGCTGTGTCTAGAAGTACAGGGCTTGATAGAAAAATCTCAAATATTATCTCTGAAGAAGGTTGGCGTATCACTGTTTTCTCTCTAGATTTCTTTTTTAATTTGCTACGCTTTTCTCAGTTTCCACTCTTGTTAACTATTGTACTTTACCTGCGGAAGTGCTCTCTCTCTTCTTTTAGTGGCACAAATTCACTCTCTCTATGAATACCTGTTTTTAAAATTAAAAGCAGACTACAAAACTACATTAAATAAGTTATCTTGGTGGCAACTGCAGCGAGAAAAGACACAGTCACCGAGCAGGCCCTCCGAGAGAATTCAGAGGTCCCGAGGCTTAAGAAAGAGATAAAGCCCCCTGCGAGCGAAGCAGACAGGTTATTTTCAGGGTCTAGAAATTAACTGTGGAAAATTACTGCTGAGGCCCTGGGGCGATTTGTATTCCTACCCCATCTCGGCGGCGCCACACCCAGTCCTCACTGCAGATGCCACTTACAATCTCTTTTTAATAACACCAGTGCGCCAATACCTTAGAGCCACTTTTTATTGGCTCTATTGGCATGTCCAGAATGTTCACATGTGTTAATATTAGTTGAAGCTTATTTCTCTTTTTTTCTCAATCGTTCATTTATCTGCTAGATGTTTCAACAGATAAATACCCCAACATCACCAGTCTACCTCGTATTTTGGCCTTCGAGGGAGTCCGCCGCTCAGTCGTTTTCAGCTGTTCGTTTCAATTTGTTGCAAGAAGATCAGATAAGGCGCAGTTCCAGGTGAATTGGTTTAGGCCTGTTACATTTTTTGGCGGAAGATCTGGGAGAATCTCAGTTTTCTCTGAGAAAGTCAGAGAGAGTCCTTCACGGTATACGGCTACTATTGGAGAAGATATACCACTCGGTGCGAAGGTAGTACCCAGTTTTTTTAGATATTCTTGTAGACAGGTAATTTTCAAATTTGATCTATTGTAATTCCTATTTCTCATTAGTATTGCTCTGTTGTGGTATAGGAGTTAAAGAGATCAGAGATGTCCCAAAGCAGTATTTGGGGGAGATGTGCTACACCCCCAAGTCTTGAAAAATCTATTAGTAATGTTATCTTATGTGAGCAGCACCTCATTTTTCGTAGGTCTAGGCCATCCTGATTAGGCAATCCTAATGTTGTATATGACGTTTCTATTTCTGGAGTTATGTGTGGAGGAGCATGCCGTCTGCGCAGCAGCTGGTGCTAATAATAAGCTAGATTTTCCCATGACTCAAATAGCACAGAATCTGGCTTCGTTTCGAATCTATTTGCTTATCACGTTACCGAATTGTTGTTGCTGAGAGCAATGCGTTTCGTGTTTCCCAAATGTTTGATTTAATTACCTCAGTGTTTGAAGAGATTTTAATTTTTTGGATATTTCTCACCTGATTAAAGTTGAAATGTTAGCAATTTTTGCCTTCAAGTGTGACTTAATGTGAATATCAGCTGTGTTGTGACTCATCCACATAAGTAATATGGTTCAATTCCAATAGGATTCCTTTGTAAACAATCCCAACCAATTTCATGTCATGATTTTTAGGCAGCCTAAGTATTAATATATTTCGATTTTCATGACAGATAGTAAATAAAGATATTGTCAATTGGTGTAGAGACAGTGATGTGCTTAGACATCTTCTGTTGGGAGGGGAGGGGGCATTTTGATCCATTGACCAATTAGCTAACTATTGTGACTTAAAAAAAAGGTCACAGAAAATACTGTTGCCAACTTTCTTGCAGCATGGCTGACTTTTGACCAACTTTCTTGTGAATTTGAAAATATTGGGGGATGCGACGTCCCCCATGGGCACATCCCTGTGTAGAGACCCTCCCCACCATGTGTTTCTACCTTCAGCCTTTTGAGTAGTCTGTACATCGAACTCTTCGCGACATTGGTATGATAGTTTGATTTGTTTTGGTTAAATTTTTTGCTGCATGTTCATCTGAGTCTTCTCTATTCCAGTTGATCTGTGCTATCGTGCCTTACTACGAGGACAGCATTGAAAAAGGAGAAACTGTCTCAAGTGAATTATTTTATTTAGGAATTAAAGTGAGTATTATTTATTAGTGCTCTCGTGTTAGTGTATACATCTGTATATTGTTCTTTTGCTTACGTCATAATTTGATTAATGCTATGATCGTTTGTATCATTGTCATCATCATCATTATCATCATCATCATCATCATCGTAATCATCGTAATCATCATCATCATCATCATCATCACCATCATTATCATCATCATCATCATTATCATCACCATCATCATCATCATCATCATCATCATCATCATCATCATCATCATCATCATCATCATCATCATCATCATCATCATCATCATCATCATCCATCATTTATCGTTTTCTTGAATAGACATCGTACTAATCATTGCGATCACCAGTTATCATCTTTATCATCATGATCACTACTATTGTCTGTTTTTTTCATTATAGCTTCCCAAAGCAAGATTTTGCCCTAAATTCAGTTCTACTTTTTAGATGTCATGTAATCATAATTTATTTATTTTTCCTGAAGATCATTTTACTTGATATATGTGTTCACTCAGTGAATTTTTCTTCTTTTAAACATTTTCCTAGGCTGTACCAGAAAAATTATCCCTACAAGAGGACCAGGCCATAAGTTCTGTCAAATTCATAAGTACTGTACCAATATACTGTACGAGTGGCCGCCGTGATTGCTGGGTGTCTGTTCCACTTTATCTTACGGTTGACAGTGAGTATTACTTAGTGTACTGTCGGATGCTTAGTAGAAGGAGGGTCTATTGTTTGTGTCTAAAGTTTCTCCTACTCTCTTGCACCTTACTGAAACCCATGTTTATTGATTTTAGCAAAAGACTCGTTTTCCCTATCGGTAACTGTTTTTGAAGATACCTTTGAGTTGTATTCAGATTTGTTTGATTGAAATTGTACACAAATCACTTTAATTCAAACAGTCTCCTGGGAAGATTTTTGAGCACAAAATACACTTGTCTTCTATATTAACACATAATTGGCTAGTTTTATGATACTCTCCCGCCTCCTTATTAAATAGGATCCTTCTTGTATTAGAGCTCGAGACTCCTCGTTTATTTAGCAGCAGAAAATAGTGAAGAACTACTGCATTTATACGAGCACCTGCATTTATACCAGGGAAAGTTTTACTTGGAAGGTTGATGGCAATTTTCGAAGTTGTTATATTTTCAGATCCATTTTGTCTGTTTCTTGCCTTGATTTTGTCGCACTTTCCTCTTTAGAGCCAGACCCAAAGAAACTTGCAACGCTAAGATCTGACGTTACATTGTCCTCCTGCGAAGTGAAAGTTGAACCACATAAATGCGAGGAGAACGGATGTGGCGAAGGCAGCCTCGATGTGACAGCAATTACAGATTTCATAGAAGATGGCGACAGAACCAGTCGCATAGCAACAGCAAGAGTTAGGGGAAATGGGCTATACGGTTGGGAAGCGCACGACCCCCCAGATGTAGATGTATGTAACTTGCCTACATATTGCAATGCTGCTTCCCTGCTATTTGTTTTTATTAATTCTTATTTTATTCAATTTCATTCTCATTTCATTATTTTGATTGTTTTGTTATTTTGCTGTTTATCAAACATATTGCTTTAACCCCTCTTGAGGAGGAGGGACTGGGGAGAATGAAAATGGCGGATGCTAGAAAACGCATGGTTGTTTTTCTATGAATTCATTCACTGTTGGGGATACAATACTACATATATCCATTACTTTTGAGTATAGAATCCATTACAGGGGGGGATATCGAGATTAGGATGATTTTTTATCATTCACTATAATCAATGCGTTTGGGTTTCATTGTCCGCTCTCGTTAGCTTTTGGCATTAAAAGTTGTGATTGAGATTTCATAGAGTATCTTGTTGCAGTGCTGTTATTGGAAATGTGTTCAGATAGTAGCTCTTTCGTCTTATTTATCTCTACTTTTCACATGTATTAGTTGAGGATGGGATAAGCTATCCCGAAACGTTGTTTATAGGTCTATAACGGATTGTCGTTTTAAGTAATTGGTATGTCAAGGTAACTGGAATGTCATTGTAATTGTTTTCAATCTAATGGATGTGTCGATGGCACTCTACAAATGAAAACTGGCTATTCTTTCTGATTTATCTGCAATGCTGGTTGTCGTGGCTATCATTCTCAATTTTATCCCTGTTTATTAGCAAGAATCATGCTTCTTTGACCTGACAAGTTCGCTGTACAGTTTCAAATGTATTCTTGGATTGGAAGTCATTGAACGAATAGTCAGGAGGGGATTGTGGATCTTTGATTGCTTCATATGATCATATGATTGCTTCCATCTCGCTTGCATAATTACCGCCCCTTACTGCTCTCCATCTTTTACTCCAAAATTTACTTTTCAAGGTTCATGTCAGCGATATCAAAACTAGCCGCTGCAGTGTTATTCTTTCTGGCATCATTTTAAGATTGAATGGCAAGTATGTTTCACGATAATTTAACTTTTTCTTTTAAATGTACCCCATCTATTCAATTCATATTCTTGAAGTAAAGCCCAAAAAATTATAATTCCTTCAGATATATTTGAAATTTTTTATCTTTTCTTTTATAGGCGACCAATTTGCCTTCAATATATAGACATTTCTCTTGCATCAACTCATTACCGACCTTCTTGAACTTTTCTTTCGCACAGTCACATTTATGGTGTTGCACAGAATGAAGGGCGTCGTGGCACCTGTAAATAGGGGGGGGGGCAAACTCGATGATTTTCCGATTAAATTCGAAACCTTTATCATTGCCAACAACAAAGTCCAAAAATTTGCCGACGAAGCATAAAAGTTTTCGAAAATACGACGACTTCGAAAAAATTGGGGACCATGGGCTGCCTGCTCCCCCGGGTGCAACGCCCCTGCAAGGAATTGAAGTGCATTGTGTCCCAATTATCTTGGCGAACGGAGAAGCACCTTTTCTTGGATATCATTTGTAGCATGCTGGCATTAGTTTTATCTCTCAATAATAAAATTCATTTTTTCTTCTTAGAAAGACTAAAATGACAGAGCATGGCAGCTTTGTCCTTTACAAAAGTTTATCCAGGGCTTTTGNGAAGTAGGTTCCGTTTATGTTGCCTTGCGTCTTTTCATTGCGTTTGCTGCGTTTCTTAGATCTATTGTATTAGAATCACGTTGCAGAAATTTGCTTCACGTGATGTTGCTTCGCATAACACTACCTTGCGCAACCTTGCTTTGCGTAGTTTTACTATGCGTAACTTTGCTTTGCGTAGAGTTGCGATGTGTAACGTTGCTGTGCATCGACTTGTACTCTATTGATGCTAAGCACGTACTCCAGTGTCTCTAATAGACGGCCCACCGTCTATTGATTTCAGGAGAATTTTCCTTTCCCCCGTTGCTTATTTACACCCCCTTCTATTAAATTTTACAAATCAATCATTATCAGAATACGCAGAACAGTAAATTACCTTTTAATAAAACAATTTACCAGCATGAACCACCTTCTCTTAGCACTTCTTTTCTATTGAAAAGCTGCCGACATGCATACCCTCTTCTATAAGCACCCTCTTTTCATTGAAAACTAGCCGACATGAACACCCCCTTCTATTCGCACCCCCTTCTATTAAAAACTGGCCGATATAAACACCCCCTTCTATTGCTTCCACACCTTCTATTACAGACACTAGAGTAAGTTTTTAAAGATTCTTTCTATCAGGGACTCTGGCACATTGAACTTAGATGCCCTAAGCTGTACTGCATTGCTGCTCCGTTATCGGAGACCTTTGCTATGAAAGAACGTTGTTCCTCCAAGGCCCCGTTTACACTACTACGGATCATTTATTGATGCGTGTTACCAGTGATACGGATTGGCCTTCCATCTGCACTACGCCTAGCTATCGATAGCATAACTGACACAGTTGGCCGTACTACTTTTGATCCTTCTAGCATAAGGATCTAAGATGATCCGGACTAAATACAATTAGCACTTTTCACCCCCGTTTTTGATCCTTATCAACGGTGATCCGTAGCAGTGTGTAAACAGGGCTTAAGTTTCCACNCTTTCGTTTGATTCAAAAGTAGTTTAGTGGAACGTATGCATATTTTAAGCGGCTCTAGAAACGTTGTTGCATGGGTGGTTTTTTTTGGTGGTTTGAACTACCATGTGATTGAAACTCCCAGCATTTATCATCTCTGTTTGTAATTACAAGGTTCACACGCGTTTTTGGCCGTGTCCGTCCTTTCCACAAGGCAGCTGCGTTTGTGGATTTGTAGTGAAGGAGAATTTCGACATTATAAGCGTTGATATGTGTGATGGCAAACCTGGTAAAACAGCTGTCCAGATATCAATACTTAGTGGAACTTATCTGAGCCAAGGCGTTTCGATTGCGAAGGCAAATCAAGGGAAGAGATTTTCTGTAAGTATTACAATATTCAAGTTCTTTTCTGTTTGATGATCTGTAAAATCCAGTTCACATAGTTCATGCTTTTTAACTAATAACTGGTAGTGCCACCTTACTCCTCCACACTTCGTCATCATCACGGCATTGCTTATCATTACATTCCAGTTACTCGACTTGGTACTGTAGCAGTATAGCAACAATGGAGCTTCATTTTTGTCTCATATTTTAATAAATCAATGGTAGAGACCTATAGAAATATTCATACGGCGTTACATTAACAGGTGTATTTCCCATCTGGTGCATTTGTGCGTTCAGATGTCTTCGAATGGGGAATGAATATCTTCATCCAGTCACCTAGCGTTGATACAGGAAGAGTTCAAGGTCTATGCACTGATGCAGATGCCAAGTTTCACAAAGGCACTGTTAAATCAGCAAGGTATAATTGTGATCTAGCGTGCGCCTTTATGGTACATGAACTCTTCGTCATACCCTTCTTTTAGGATTTTATAGATCCCTGTTTCCTAGGCTTTGTTTAAAATCCTTATTTGTAGACTCACGTACGTACTTACTTGCAAGCATACCTATGCAGTCCATGCTCGGAAGAAGTTAGTGCACGAGCGTCAATTCGCACGTGCACCCTCGTTTGCACGAGTGATTGCTCTTCCTTATTTGGGTTTGCACGTGTGATCCAAGACTTGTGTATCCGCAAAAGAGAGTTTCTTGTTGCTGAAGCATGTCAAATATTTCATTTAGGATAAAAACAGGATAGAGTAGAGTTATGAAAGCAAAAAATGACAGTCACTAGTGTTTCAGTTGCGACAACATAGTTCCTATTTGGCATGTGCAATTGCACGTTTAATATGATGTTGGCACGGGCGATGATGCTTGGACATGCGCACGTGCGATCGCACGTGCCTCAGGGCATGGACTGCCTGTGTAAATTCGTATTATGTACAGGGTAAATTAAAATGCCTTGAAGCCTTTCTTAAATCCATATTTTTTCAATTCCGCCCTAGCCTTCCTGCCAATTTCTTCCACAGTTAAGCTAGAATCTTTATTTCCAATGCAAATTGATTTTAGGAATCTTATCATTTGGTAAGATTCATCATCAGACACACACTTTTCCTAACTTAGAGCATATTTTTATCTAGCCACTACAAATGGTGCTTTTTATCCATGTTGCGGTCTTTGGAGCTACTGATCATTATAGAAGTTCTGTTTCTCGTTAATGCCAGTTTCCCTTAATTTGCAGGAACTATTTTTTTCCATTTTCAGGCTTGGAGACTTGAACAATCTGTTTACATTGCCTCCTCCTCAGGGGATACCACCGAAACAGAGCTCAATGTGTTCTTGTACTATAAGTGACATCGTAAAGGCGTTCAGTGTTTGTAATGGCACTGACTCAGAGACATGTAACAACGCTTATAGATGCCAAAGAAATGACCGGGTCAGCGTTCCTTTGTTGAGTTTCGAAATGGACATAACGGATATAGTTCTATCCAATATGCTACTAGGGTTTCAAAGCAGTTTGTATTTGTTCCCATGGGACAATAATGGCCTACTTGCGACAGACCTCGAAGGTCCATTGCAACCAAATCTTCCGACCCACATCAGGAGTTCTGAGACAGAGCGGCAATGCGCACAGAAACTAAGCAATATCTTGTTTGCTGTTCTTTGCCGAGAATCTCTTCAATTGAATCTCAATGAAATCTCGTCATTCTGCCCAGATGCCATGAAGGTACGCACGATTGTTGTCGGATGTGTGTCATTTTCAGATGTAAAGTGATAGTGATAATTATCATCATCATCATCATCAACATCCATCATCATCACCATCATCATCATCGTCATCATCATCATCATCATCATCATCATCATCATCATCATCATCATCATCATCATCATCATCATCATCATCATCATCATCATCATCATCATCATCATCATCATCATCATAGTCGTCATGTTCACCATCATTGTCATGAACAGCAGCAAAATCAGCACAGTCTCTTTGTTATCAATTGCCACTATCAATAGAATTTTTCTAGTCTTAATGCAAAGGAATTGTGAAAACTGCTTTATGAAATAGCTAGAACTCTAAGTGTTTCTAGTGAATATTAGAAAGCTTTTTCATGTATTTGTGCACAAGTTGTAATTTTTTGTTATTGTTAGTTATTAATTATGGATTATGTGGATTTACCGATTTGATATGTAGGATTATGTAAATTTAACGACATTGTTCTTGCAGCTCTCAAAAGAGCCTTCTGTTTCTCTATTTGGCCTACTGGAGAGCAAATGTGAAGAGAATGTGATCAAAAATGCGTCTACTTGGGTAACTATTGCAGGAGGACAAATTGTCCCATCTTTAACGATTCAACGACATCTCTGCCCTAACCTTTGCAGTGGACATGGAAACTGTAACAATGGAGTATGCTATTGCAACAAAGGTAGGCTTCTTGTGTTAAGCAGGATTTTTAGCTGAGGGCTCCTTGTAAATCAGCGCTTGTTGAATGTTTGCCCTCTTATATAAAGTAAAATTGATTAAATTGAGTACACGCGGGTATTGGAATTAGGCTCTAAGTTTGTTCTCTCTATTCCTTTTCCCCCTATACCCTCTTTTTCTAGAACCTCTAAGTTTTCTTCGAGGGTTCTAATGCAATTGTTTTAGTCGTTCTTTTACCTATTTCATCAGTTCTAATTGTGATGAAAATTAGAATTAAAACGTGATTAAGACTAGTAAGTAAGGAATGTCAGCGACATATGTTTGTGCAGTTTGAAGCCTGAAAAATCCAAGGATAAAGTTTTTCAAAGCATTTTAAATTCAAGTGCTACTTTATTTTTAAACCTAAAACTTTAGCAAAAATTTTGTCGAATGGTCCTTTCTGGGCAAAGTTTCCTTACGGAAGCCTACTCCATATACTCACAAATACTCCATTTTTATGCCAACTCATTTTGAATTGCATTGGCCTTAGGATACACGTCATCTGATTGCTCCATCGCGGTTTCACAGACACCGAAAGTTTACTCGTTGTTGAACGGCGGACAGTGTGATATTGTGTACAACGACTGCAGCAAAGTTGTTGTTGTTGGCGACGGGTTTATGGAAAGCCTCCAGCTAACTTGTACCATTATACCCATGTTTGTTAGTATTTATTTTGATTTCATCACTGGGCTATCGTTGAATGATTGCATGATTGAATGATCTCATGATTATATGATTAAATGGTCGCATGATTGTATGATCGCATGATTGCATGATCGCATGATTGCATGTTTGTGTGATTGCACGATTGAGTGAATGCATGATTGAATGATCGCATGATTGCATGATTAAATTATCGCATGATTGTATGATTGCATGATCGCATGATTGTGTGAATGCGTGATTGAGTGATTGCATGATTGAGTGATCACATTACTACATGATCGCATCATAATATGATTTCTGTTTCATTTAGCTGAAATTTTGATTTTGTGCCTGAATAACTAGAAAGCTAAATTTCGTTTTACTTTGTAGGGCAGAATAAAAATCATTCTTTAGCTGCATGCTTTGCCCTGCTTCAAGAATTTAAAATAAAATGATACCAGCTGAAAAAATTGAAGCACTCGTGAAGAGCGAGTTTCTCTTGCTAGGACACAAGATAGCAAATGCTTCATTATCTTTATATTGCTGCTGCGCTAGAAGAATCCCTCATAACTGGCAGTTTTTTTTTCCCTTGTAGCTTGTAAAGCGGAATTGGAACGTGCAGAAGAAACGCCTTACCAATGCTGCTATGTTCGATTCCTACCGATCAGTGACTTGTGAAATTCCCAAACCGAAAATTCCTAGCAATATAAGGAGTAGTGGCTTTACAGCTTATGGGTATCAGATAAGTGTGACAAATGATCAACAGAAATTGAGTGATTTTGTCACTGTTATTGTTTATAATGGAACATGTCTAATTTGTGGAGAAGATCAACAAGGGAAATGTACAGTCAGAGTATGAAATTTGTAGTTTGAAATCATTTTTCTTCTTGCGTATTATTCGCCTGCTGTTTTTTTGTAATCTTTGTTAATCCTTCTTTGTTTTCAATGTCATGTACTTTTTTCATTTTTTCTTATGTCTTTTATATGATTCTTGTCTTTTTCCTCATCATCATCTTCATTGTCATTATTGCTCTTCATGTTGAGCAACCGTTTGGGGGTGAGTGGCCAAGCCGCCCAGCCAGATCCATTAGCTTAACTGAAGTTAAGCATGGCTGTGTACGGTCAGAAACTGGATGAGCCACCTCCAGATGAACGACCAGAACAGCTCACTCCGCCGTCCTTCGGAAGGGACGTTAAACTAGAGGTCCCATGCCTGGATGCGGCATGCATAGTAGGCCTAAAATAACTGAATAAACTAGGTATAACAGCTTACTCAAAACAAAGTAAACAACAGCAACAACAACAACAACAACAACAAAGCAGTATTGTATTCCGCTCAAAGCATCGATGCCTGTTATCATTTTCGAACTCTTTCAGTGCGCACTTACACGCATTCTTTACCTACAATAGAACCACTGTTGGCAGATGATATTCCACCTTCCCCCACAAATACCACTTTAAAATCAGCCTAAAACATCCCCACGTTGCAATTTATGCATGTGCCTCCAATCAACATAGATGTAGGGTTTAAGTTTAGAATGGCATTTATTCCTACAACATCCACATAATATAGAGTTGCAACAATCTCAGTATCCTATTTTCAAAACGAAAATAATGGACACCTGAAATTTCATGAATACTTCCTTAATGTTCCTTAGGCTTTTCACATTTCTTGGGTTTCTATGATTCGGTTTCATGCAAGTTAGGTCTTGTAAAATTTGCATACATGTTTTTATACATCAGTTTCTTATAAAACGTTATGATTTCTTACAAGGCATTGCGCACGTGCTTCTCACAAACGTATTACTATCATTTTTGATTCAAAATCTTATAGAAAGTCAGAATCCTAAAACCAGCCCAAAAACCGCACAAGTGGCCGCACAGCGATGAAAGTGCCCGCACAAAAAGTGCCCGCGCAGCGATGAAAAATAACCCCAATTTGGCGTGAAAACCGCCCATCTGGCAACCCTGAATAGAACGTTGGTGATACAAGTCGGGGGGGGGGCATTTAGTATTTGAGATCCTCAAGCCAAACGTAGATTCTCTGTGATACACGAAGCCATAAGATGAGTTGCATTATCATTAAAATTGGCTTTTTCCCTTTCTTTTGCTAGGATGGGTTTTGCAATATAAATGGTATTTGTGTACAAGAAGGGGAAAGAAATAAAGAGAACCGATGCCAATTTTGCAGGCCGAGTATCAATCAGTTCGACTGGAGCACGACAAAAGGTTTGATCTCTATATCGCACGATCGGTTTGTTGCACACGTTTTGACCATCTAGGCTAGCGCAAAATTGTTCTTCGATCACGCATTGCATATAGTGTCCAAAATAGTTGTATTTCCCCTGCAATTT
>OLMO02000294.1:2571787-2582934 GCA_900291935.2 Cassiopea xamachana | reverse complement strand
GCTTAAGATATTTGTTCACAGATGACTACATAGCTCTTCTAGGCTATGAGATAGACAATCCATTTTCTGAAGGTTTGTAGAATCCACTATTTCCCACTGCAGTATTAGTTTCTCATATTTTTCTGATGGATTTTGAGTTTTAATTCAAATAACATCCTATTTTTCTGTCCTTCATCCACTGACCAGTCAACCAAGGCATGCATTATAGCAATGGTTTTGGGTTCCCTGGAAGCCTAGGGCTCTGCCAATACAATCTGGAGGCTCTGCCAGAAGCAGGCCTCATTAAAAGTATTTTGTGCCTGTGAATACAGATCTATGGAAAATGTGCCCAAAAAAAACAGAATTAAACAGATGACCAGATATAGATTTTGATGAAAATTACCTGCAGAAAGTTAAAGTGTGATGTTTTGTATTTAATGAGCTCTGGCTAGAAGTTTCACTAAAGTTTTAATCAACAGTAATTTGTTTATTCTCCTGTGTGGATATATGAGCAGGGTTTCTTCAAGCCACTTGATTGTTTCCTTGGGGCTCTGCTCCAGCAGAAAAGTTGAAAACCATTGCATTAAATGTAGTGCTTGTTATGTAGGTATTATTGCATCTCTGTTAAATTTGTTTCTTTTGCAGTAGACTCTCATTTTTCTTCAGGAATAAGACATTTTGGGTCTGTATTTGTGGGTGAGCGTAATTTGTGTGAAAAATCGTCAAGACCAGTTCAAACTTCCCTTAATTTCTTCTGTGATCCAAGTACAAAGTGGAACACATCTATTGTTCACAATCATGGAGGTGCCATGTCACCCAAACCAGTTAGCTGGACATTTGATAAGAATTCATGTGCGGTAAGGACATCTACTTTAGTTTGTTTTCAGCCCTTTTTCATATTGTTTGGTATATGAATTTTTAGAGTTATGTACCTTTTACAAAAGAGAGCAATAGAAGAAAGAAGGGTAGAAAAATTTTTTACAAAGTCTTAGTACATATCCTCCACATATAAGATACATGTAGATACACCTTTTTAAACCATTATTAGGTTTGTTTGATGATATTTTTTATGCATACTAGCAGTGAATTCTTATCAGTTTCGATGATTGATAAGGGGCTGTCAAATGTTTTATAATATTTAGACCATCTGGTCTTTTATTCAGGTAAAAACTTCTTAGAAAATTTGATATATGCAAGATATTCTTTTTTAAAGTAGACTGATTTCCAGTTTCTTTTGTTAGTTGACAATGAACTTCAATTACTCTGGTGCTTGTGAGAGAACCACTTATCAGAGCTCTCCTGGTAGGAGTATCAGTATAGGATCAATCCTGCTAATTCTGTAAGTGGTATGGTTTACTTTGCTAATTAATTTGGTTTTGTAGATATTAAATTTGATAAAAATTGAGAAAATGGATGAAGTGCAGCATCAAGGAGTGTTTATTACCAACTTTCACAAATGTCCAGTCTCATAACTTCCTTTATTTGGCAGGTTTGCTGCAAATTAAAACTTTTTGTACCATATGAAATGCAATTTGCAAGTTATTTGCTTGGTTGTCCTTTTTTTACATGCTACACTCACAGAATTCTCATATTTTATTGCTTACTTCACCTAACTAGGCTTAATTTCTCAGTCAAAATCCTATTTGGGACAATTATTTGAAAAGTAATTCAAAAGTAGTTAGATTGCTCTTCAGAGTAGTATTTAGTGTGCTTTCATTGCTGTTATGGAAAAGTAAGTTGTAAGTTTTTGCACTACTTTCTGCATCCCGTAATTTGTAATTCATTTAAGTTACTTTTCCACAAAAATGATGTATTAGATTCAAATGGGTCATACTAGATCTCAGGTGGCCAACCAGTGAGAGACTAAGAGCTGTATTCTTTAATGTGATTACACAAAGAGCCTCATCAAACTCATGGGGACAGATGAGCATTAGCTTCATCTTTTCCACTCACACAAAAATACCTTATTGAACTCAAGTGAAGTAAACATATATAAGAAAATACACACTTGAATATGAATGTAAGAGCCACATAAAACTGGGCAAAGAGCTGCATGTGGCTCATGAGCTGCCGGTTAGTCACCCCTGCACTAGATAGTTATGAAAAATTTTATCATAAATATGCTTTTTTGAAAGCATTCAACACATGAAATAGCTTACAGGCATCCCATTACTGCATCAAAAACTTTGAGATAAAATGCAGAATTTAGCAGACAGCTAAATATGTATTTGATTTTGTTGTCTGAATCTCTTCTAATAGCTGAGCTATATAGTTAGTTTGGCAAGTACCATCTTGAGTTATCTAGAAGTTCATTCCTGATTTTACTTGTAGTGTGATATAATATAACCAGCAAATTATAGGAAAAGTCAGCTTCTTTGCATTAGCAAGGTTTTTGACAAGAGTGTTATTTTTGCACTGTCAAGCTTGTGCCTATTTAACACTCTTGGGTTGCCTGGGGGCAGTGGTGGGGCCATGGGGGGACTGGGAGACTTGTCCTACCCCCCATTTCTTGCAAAGATCAATTTTCTAGT
This sequence comes from Cassiopea xamachana, assembly GCA_900291935.2. Taxonomy (NCBI): domain Eukaryota; kingdom Metazoa; phylum Cnidaria; class Scyphozoa; order Rhizostomeae; family Cassiopeidae; genus Cassiopea; species Cassiopea xamachana. The sequence continues at coordinate 2,580,424 of OLMO02000294.1, read as the reverse complement.
TTTTCCAAATGAGAAAATGCTAAGGGTTGGGGTAAAGGAATTTTTGGAAGGTTTTGAAATGGGTTTGGCAACCAAATTATGTCATAATTTAGGGCATGGCCCCAAAAATCTCCCCAGTTTGTGATTGCTGGCACCACCCCCCTGGGGTACAGTGCTTGCACCTTACATGTGAAATTTTATTCAACTACCACAAATGAATGCTAATCAATCCATTCTTCAGATTCTTCCCAGGGCTTGCCTTGTACTTTCTAATTGGTATTCTGGTAAAGAGTTTTGCTGGACATCGAGGAAAAGACATGATACCGCATGGTTCTTTCTGGTTGGTTCTTCCTGATCTTATTATGGTGAGTTCTTTTCCTTATTTGGAGTTTCTAACAACATTGTCTTTACTTAAGGTCAAGGAATTCATGCGACACGAAATGTGTTTTTGATAGATCCCTTTTTCATAGCTTTATGTGCAGGGGTGATTTCTAAGGGGGGCAGAGCCCCCCTTGTTAAAATTTCTGCTCATTTTGGGGGGCTCAGTCCCCCTTAGAATTCTTGCATTGGCTTAGCTTTTCAGAGTTTATTGGCTTTGCTTTCATGGTGTTATGATCAATTGTGCACTGCTATATGGTTATTGACACGTCTCTTGTTGTTGATTATACTATATCAGTATTAAGCTAAATTATCATGTTTCTATCTTTGGAAATATGGGCGTGGTTGTGCCTAGAACCCATTGTTAAAATTTTTAGAAATGACCACTGTTTATATGTTGTCAGAAGATTCCGCTTTGAATGGACGAAGCTAGTCGTATAAACACTATCAGCGAGTATGACTGTTATTTTCGGGGTATCAATCCATATTCTCTTATATTGAGGTTTTCAACTTGGCGCCGAGATGTCCTGATGCCCCCCTCAGAATATGTTGAATATAGGGCCTTTTCATTATTCATATAAAACCAGTTTGTAGGATTTCCGTGGCTCCATTTACTGCCTATAAGCCTTAATTATTTTGTGATCTCTGTTGATAAGAATTTGGTATGAAGTTTTGATTTTCAATATTTTGCAAATGAGGCATTTTGAATTAAATACAGTAATAAATTACTTTTTCTTTTTAGGATGGATTTGTTTTTACAATGGCAACTATAACATGCCAAAAGCAAGAAAACAGAACTTCATATGAGACAATGTAAGTGAATAGGTACACGAATTTAGTGGGTTCTCTCTCTTCACGTGATTAAAAAGTGTACGACCTCGTATTGAAGGAAGTAAATTCATGAGATCCGAAGAACTCCCTTGTTTTCGACTTTGCGTACTCGGTGATCTGGTGTTTTAAGGGGCATTAGAAGCAACGTCACAAGAGAACATTGTTTGAATCTTTTGCTGATTGAGTTAGATATTAATATTGTAAGAGGTGATAGCTGTTATTATATGTAATTTGTGTTGTATTATTGTGTATTGTTGTTGTGGTGGTATATACCATGGTTGGCCAAATTGCGGCTTGCGAGCCAAATGCGGCTCCTTTACTATTAATTTGCGGCCCCTTGGAAATTGGCTGGTCGAGCTCCATTTTTAATTATAGTTAAAATAGAAAGTAAAAAGAGAAATTTCAAGTTTCGTAATTATATACTGGGTAAGAATTAAGGCCATATTGAATTAAAACGTATTTTAACTTTTGCTCTTCATGCCTTGGATCTCTCAAGCATTTGAATTTTATCGTACATGGCCCTCAAATTAATTAAGTTTGGCCATTCCTTTTATACATCACTGCAATACGTCAAATGCTTCCCATTTGAATATAGAAGTACACTCGTTGGAAAGCTAGGAAGCCTAGTCTGTGCCTTCGATAATCTGAGATTGCCAATCTTTTGTTTAATCTCAAATCTCAGGTAGTACACTCTCACGTGCCTAGTGGAAGGGGCTCTCAATAAGAGGGATTTAGAAAGCTTTTCTGTAGTCAATTATAGGGGTTATTTAGCAGGGGTGTTGGAAATTTTTGACATTGCAAAGTAGGTGTGCAGTAGTGGGAACTACGAATGTTCGTGTAATATATATACATTTGATGAGTAAATGCATGCGTGAATGCTTGGATACATTTCTGTATACGTTAGGCAATGCGCTTGCTATACTGGCAAGTTTTTGACAGGACGAATGATTAATAGGCGGGCGATCGTAGTGGGTGAAATAGTTAAATTGTTGGTGTTTATTCGTTTTGTCATTTATTTCTAAAGAATAATATGATTTTTTTCAAACTTCATCATATATATCATATTAAAATCTACAGATACAAATCTCACTAAATAGGTAATATTTATTTGGCTGGCTTACAATGATACACTAAATTTAAAAAAGAAATGTACACATGAAATAGATTATAATAAAAGAAAAATACACACTAAATGTAGTTCAGTACTAAAGCAGTAGTAATATCAACTAGCGTGTTTAGTAACTGAGAGGCTCTGGATTGCACCATGGTTTGTTCCACATGCAAAATATATAATAAGCCGTGCGAATAGCAATAGTAGATAGCTTGGAAAGAGTGAAATTGAGATGTTGATTATCAAAGCGGTGGAAAGAAGCATGTCAGGTCGAAGGCTATCACCCGTAATAATACAAGGAGACAGGTAACGTACTTTTTTTGATGAATTTACAGATTGGAAAGTTTGAGCTAGGAAACGTAAAGCGGAATTATGTCTCCAAATGAAACGGCCCTGGTCAAGATATGTTTTACAACCAGCTACAATATGGAGTAGTGACTCAACCTGAAGACAAAGGAGCAGTCAGAAGTGATTTAGAGGCCCCATAAATAAAGTCTCTTTTTAGTGGCGATGGTATTGTTAAGATATTTGATGATAAGATTGATCATGATGATAATCTTAGTATGCACTGGGGAGTTTAAAAAGTCCAAAAATTGATAAACGCCCCTCCCCCCTCCCGTATTAGGCATTCGAGAGTGGTATATTGATATAACCTTAGCTCGCAATGATCATTTTTCCTTATGTAGAGACATTTCGTTATTTTATATTTTTCTATCCTTGTACTGAAAAGAAGCTGTTCGCTGGAGGCAGTTACTCGTATAGTTTCCCTCAGCATAATATGAATTTTCGCAATTTATCTCCAATGTTTATGAAGCTGCACTTATTATAGATTAGCCAACGTATAATTTTTCTTATATTAAAAATTTAGCATAGAATTGTTAGATAATGTCTGAAGGAAAGCACAGATGGTGGATAGTGCCAATAAGGAAATTTTGGTTACTGAATTCAGTGGATAGATATATGCAGTATCTTACGGTATTGTTTAAGCTATTGTTGATGCAATTAGAACGGCTGCTATTATAAACTGCTGAACGTTTCATTGCTCGATGTTAAAAGACATTCTGGGAATTCATAAGGCCTTATATTTCACATGTTATTTCGTAATTGCAAAGTGCCTGCAGTATCTATTTTGAGAGCAATTGTTTTATAAATTCATTTCATATGTTGCCATCGAGATAAACTGATCAATGCTAATGAAGTAGGGATTGTGTATGGTTGTTTCGTTTCTTCCATGCTACCTTTCCATTAGTTCATTTGAGCCATTGCCCTAAATGAGTATGGATATCACACACTTCATGCAAATATATCGACGAGGCGACATAGCGGTTAGAGCGCATGACTCCTGTGTGGAAGGTCTACGGCTCGAGCCCGACTCGACGCCTTGACTGAATGCTCGCTCACTGTTCACCCAGCAGCGAATGGGTACCTGCTGGCAACAATGGGGAGATAAAGGCGGAGAGGAAAGGAACTGGCCACCCAACTTCACACGCCGATGGCTCAGGATAAGTGTCCTCTCAAACAGGCACTTCCCTACGTTCGAAAGTATACTGGACTACCTTTACCATGCAAATGTAATTAGAAGCTGTGGATCAGTAGGTTGAGAAAGTATGGATTTGTGGATATGGCATATTTATTAATTGAATGACGCCCATCGAAAAAAGCACCGGTTGAATCTGCAAAAAATAGATTTTACCACACTTCTTATTTGGAAAAACTGGCCTCGCAGGTTAATCAATAAAATTGTACTGCTTTTAGAGCGAATCAATGTCAAAATACATCCCATACATTAACCTTGCACTTTCACTTAGTTTAAAAAGACTCTGTTTTATTGAGATTTCTTTGATTTCATGAACTTGCAATTTCTTCCAAACCCACTGTTGCTAGATTTAAAGTAGTAAAATGTAATCCAAAGATTTAATATCTGTATTTATCAAAACTTTTGCTCACTTTCCAAGGCTATAGCCTTGCTATTCCTTCCAAGTGTATTATTGTTTTGATCGGCATACTATAGCAATGTGGTCCCAAGATTAGATCCACTTTGCTGCAATTTTTATAAGATCCTGTTTCTTCAAAAGTACTTTCGGTTGCAAAACTGTTTATAACTTAGAAAACACTTGTAATAAAGCCCAGAGATTCAACTTTGGTTTTGATACTGTTTTGTTAGACCATCTACTACAGTCCTAGAAATTCTTCCAAATTCACTATTAACAATTTGGAAACATTTCAAATTCATCCAAAGACTATAACTTTGCATTCTTTCATCAAACCTTCCAACAGTTACAAAGACTGTAGCTTTAGTTCTTTAAAAATCACTCTATGATTTGGAAAGCTTTTCAAGGACATCTCAAGATTACAACCTTGCATTTTAATGGAATTTTGAAAACATCCGGTTTCATCAAATTTTCTTTCAGTGACAAAGACTATAGCCTTTGAAATTATTCTGCAGTCAAGATTTATAATTTGGAAAGATTTGAATATAAGCCAAATTGCATTTTAATGGAATTATCTAAAAATTCTGTTTCATCCAAATCTTCAATTACAAATGCAATAGCCTTAGAAAGTCTACAAAAAGTTCTAATTATGTTTTAGAAAACTTTTCAGTATAATCGAAAGACTATAACCCTGTTTTAATGAAATTTTAGGAAAAATTTCTATCATTCACAAAGACTATATAACCTTCGAAAGTTTAAAGTAGTACTAACTATGACTTGGAAAAATTCTGAGTAAAATCCAAAGAATATAACCTTGCATTTTAATCGAATTTCAGAGATCCTGTGAGTAACAAAAAGAATAGCCTTCGAAAGCCTTCAAAAGTCACTGCTACCAATTTTGTAAACTTTTGAATAGAATCCAAAGACTATATATAACCTTGCATTTTAATGGAATTTTAATCAGATTTCTGTCAGTTCAAAGACTGTAGCCTGAGAAAGCCTTAAAAACTATTGCTTGTAGTTATGAACGCTCTTGAGCATAATCCAAACTATAACATTTCATTAAAACCTTGCATTTTAATGAAGTGTTAGAAAAATCTTGATTCATTAAAATTTCTGTCAGTTACAGAGACTATACACTTGAGAAGGTCTTCAAAAATTACCAATCGCGAAAAATTTTTGAGTATAATCCAAAGACTATAACCTTGCATTTTAATCGAATTTTAGAGATGCCCTGTCAGTAACAAAAAGCATAGCCTTAGAAAAGCCTTCAAAAATAACAGCTTACAATTTTGAAAACTTTTGAATATAATCCAAAGACTATACCCTTGCACCCTACTGAAATTTTAGGAAAATCCTGATTCATCAAAGTTTCTATCAGTTACAAAGACTTTAGCCTTAGAAATCCTTCAAAAACTACTGCTTGTAATTTCGAAAACTTTTGAGAATAACTGCTTTTCACTGAAATTTTAGAAAAATCTTAATTCATCAAAATTTCTATCATTTACAAAGACTATAGCTTTAGAAAGCTTTCAAGAAGTACTAATTGTGATTTTAAAAACTTTTGAGCATAATCCAAAGATTGTAGCCTTGAACTTTAATGAAAGTTTAGAAAATTCCTATTTCATCAAAATTTGTACCATTTACAAAGACTATAGTTTTAGAATGTTATTAGGAAGTGCTAAATATGTTTGGGAAAACTTTTGATTATCATCCAAAGACTACAACCTTGCATTTTAGTAGACTTTTAAAGAGATCCTGTTTTATCAAGTTTCTGTCAGTGACAAAGGCTATAGCCTTTGACGGTCTTTAAAAACCATCAATTGTGCTTTAGACAACTTTGGGGGTATTAACCCAAAGACTATAAACTTCCATTTTAATCGAATTTTAGAGAGGTCCTGTGAGTAAAAAGGAGTAAAGTAATGGAAAGCCGTCAAAAATCACTCTTTCTAATTTTGAAATTTTTTGAGTTTAATCCAAAGACTATAGACTTGCATTTTACTGAAATTTTAGAAAAATCCTAATTCATCAAAATTTCTATCAGTTACGAAGACTGTAGCCTTGAGGGGTCTTTGAAAATTGCTAATTGTGATGAAGAAACCTTTTGAGTAGAATCGAAAGACTACAACCTTGCATTTTAATGGAATTTTAAAGTGATCCTGTTTCATCAAATTCATGTCAGATCATAGGCTATAGCCTTAGAAAATCTTGAATACCACTGCTTGTAGTTTTTAAGACTTTTGAGTATAATCCAAGGACTCTAACCTTGCATTTTAATGGAATGCTAGAGAGACCCTGTCAGTAGCAAAGATTATAGGCTTCGAAAGCCTTCAAAAATCACTGCTTGTAATTTTAAATACTGTTGAGCATACTCCAAAGACTAATGTCTTACATTTTACTGAAATTTTAGAAAGACTCTGATTATGATTTGGAAAACTTTTGAGCATAATCCAAACATTCTAGCCTTGTATTTTAATGGAATTTTTAAGAGATCCTGTTTCATCAAATTCCTGTCAGTTACAAAGATTATACCCTTGAAAGGTCTTCATAAAGTACTAATTGTGATTTAGAAAACTTTTGAGTATATTGCAAAGGCTAAATATATATAGCCTTGCATTGGAATTAAGTTGTAGAGAGATGCTACTTTAGTGAAATTTCTTTCAGTAACAACAACCATAATCATGGACGTTCTTCAAAAATCGCTCTCTATGATCTGGAAAATTTTTGAATATCTGTCAAAGACTATAACCTTGGAATTTGGTGCAGTTTTAGAAAGATCCTGTTTCATCAAAGTTTCTTTCTGTTAAAAGACTACAGCCTAAGTAAAATGTCCTTTAATGTTAGTAAAAAAATGGCAAAAAAGAACTATATAAATATACATATATATATATATATACATATATATATATATATATATGCTAGCTAATGAATTCATATCTATAGCTGCTATGTGTGTATATAAACATAATATATATATATATATATATATTTATGTAAATATGTATATATATATACATATATAATGTACAATCTTTATCCAAATATCATATCTATATCTATAAAATATCAAATACCATACTGGGCAGTGAGCTGTAGCTTAGACAGCCCGGGTGCAGTTTCCCTGAAGTACCAAGACTATGAGTATGATTGTACTGAATGGTTTACAGACGTATTTGAAACATATTAGTTAATAGTTGTGGAACTAGAATGTTATATTTTGATTGCTTTTAGAAAAACTTTTCTCCCCTCCGAAAATTGTAATCTACCATTCAAGAAAAGCATACGGTTCATAAAAACATTGACAACTTTTTGAAAGCCTCCGTGGGGCACCGTTTTTCTTTTCTCAAACTTAAAATTAGGAAAAATGGCTGAAGTTATCCCACGTTTTCAAGAACTTAATGGAGATTGTAACTCTAAAAGAGAGAAGCTAATTGATTTGTCTGACAAAATCCGACTCCATGAACATTCATTCACATTTGAAAGAATTCATAATTTTGAAGCAGACAACAAATTATTCCGCGATAAAGAACAAATTATTTAGTTTGAATTATTGTTAGGCTGCTTTGATCGAGAACTATTTAGAATAAGAAAACAAACCAAATGCAATAGATTGCATTTTGGAAATGAATTTCGTAAAGGAAGAATTACTTAACAGTTAATATAAAAAATAATTAGCAGAAAAAGTTAATCAATTAGTGCAGCAGATAACATATTGCAACACAGAAGTATATTATTATCAGTTAATAAGTATTAGCCTAGAATTGATTGCAAAGAGAGAATGCAGCTCTAATGCAAATAAACTACTTCGATGACCCAGTGCCACCTAATTATGGCAACATTCTTAGGGGGATGGATCGCCCGCCACAGCATTAACGGCCTTAATGTGTCCTACGGTGCATGAGATGGTCGGAAAATTTCCAGAATAAGGAACTGGATAATTGTTTTTTTAAAGGTAGTATTTTTCTAAGGCCAAGTTGCAATCGCTGATGTGACATATCACAACTTGTTGAACGTCATAAAATATTTAGTTTTTTCAATTTGAACTTTCAGTATTTCCTCCCATCTATTACCTTTGAACGTACACAACCAAGATTTAGTTCTTTAATCTTTAACTTCTAACCTAAAAGCCTTTACCAAGATTTGGTAAATACTATATCAAGCAGCTTCAAAGAAATTCGCTTTATTTCATTTTCTTATGTGTTTGTGAACACCCCGTAATCTTGGTCCAGCACTTTCTGTAGTTTTTTACCATTAATTACTCGTTCACTCTACATTAAAATTTGCTTACAGCTGTTTTAGAAAATTCCATTTTTGCCGTTGCCTGAGTCAGCCTTTTCTACTTAAAGGACTTCCTTCTGGTTCCACATTTTGGTCTCCTATATTTGCAAAATCGTCCACTTCTACTGG
>OLMO02000294.1:2548153-2562886 GCA_900291935.2 Cassiopea xamachana | reverse complement strand
TGTTGAGTAGATGAACATTTGATAGAAAAACAAAATTGATGACATTATGAGAGATATTGAAAAATCTGTTTCTGCAACAGACATGACGTTGCTACTAGTACGTTACGAAAATTAATTGGCTGGTTTTCAGTACCTGTAGGAAAAGAATAGTGGTACGATTGAAAAAACCTCAATAAAAAGTTGATTTTGAATTTATATTGATCTAGGTAACTTCTATATTCCGCATAATTGTTTGCATCATAAGCGGCCGAGTTATCAAAGTCAAACGGATTCTAATCTGAGAACATTTACTAATCAGGTATCACGATTCCCAAATTAAACTTTTTGACAAATTCTGTTAACTAGATACTTGATCCAAGATGGTCCCTAGTTTCCCTGGATTAGCTACGATATTCATTGAGCTCACTGAACATGTTTTAGCCTTATAAGACTCGTGTACAGTGATGCTACAGAAACTCAAGGGCTATTGGTCAAATTGTTACTAGGAAATGCTGGGTTGCTGTCTAACTATAATGAATTAGCCTACAATAAATGGAATGCCCATCAAAGAACAGGGCAAACTGGTTTAATACCACTAAGTATATCAGGACGTCACCCTTATTTGACCATAGAACATCGACCCCCTTCCCCCGTCTGCACCCCAGGACATTCTACTTCACTTGACTAATAAAAGAGCTGTGTTACTAAAAGAAAAGGGTAAAGCAGACATTGCCACGAGTTGATAGAACTGGCAAATTTGGATCTAAAGGTCTATCAAAACCAAGCAAAACAAAGACTTTGCTTTTACTTTTGCTTTCATTGAAATCGTCAACTTTCCAAGGTGAAAATCTTGTTGCCCCTAGAAAAACCAATCTGCAGTTTCTATCTAAATAATGTCATAGTCTCGTTTGATCTTCAAATCTTTCTCTTCTTAGATTCCAACGAGTAGCGGACTGTCTCTTCACTTTCGTGTCTATCTCCCCTTTCTACCTAAATTACAAGGGAACTCTACAGGTGCTTCAGATCAAGTAGCTCTACCGCATTTCAAATCAAATTGTCCTACCAGAGTTATTTACTTAGGTACCGCCGGCGTAGGGGCATTTGCCTCCCATATCTCACATTTCTTTTTGGCAAAATTCCCCTTTGCAGTTTTTGGCGTTGCTTTAGTTTGGGACAGTCCTCTGAATGCATGTGCCTCCACATTTGTTGAATGATTCAAGCTTAAAAAGCACCCGCTACCTTACCTTTTCTTTAAGTAAAAAAACCCTTTCAACAGTCAAATAAAATAGAATGTCTGAGGTGCAGACAGGGGAGGGGAGTCGCTGTTCTATGGTCGAAAAAAGGCGATATCACCACGGAATATTGCCTTCAAAAAGCTATGTTTCAACGAAATTATGTTTAAAGTGCCATAAAGATGGTGAAGGTCAACTTTCTAAGCACTAATTACTAATCAAGAATGAAAAACTGGACTAATTGAAATGCAAAAATTTCCAACAAAATCCTCTCAGGGGTAACGGGCACAGAAATCAAAATTTTACATACTGCTTTAATCGAAACTAATAAGCTGGCTGGCTTTTTATCCCGTATGAAAAATGTCAATATAACATAATGTTTCATCGCTTATAATTTAGCTTATACATACAGACATAAATGACATATAATACGTCACAGCATATGTATTGAAAATGGTTCAATACACAGGCTTTTATAAGGCATAATTGGATGACATCGAACTTAACGAGCCCATCTGCCTGAACTCGTCGAATGCTGGGGGTGATGAACAACATAGTACTCGTGCCGGGAATCAGAATTTCTGGAGGACGATGCCGAGTACGACCTGTGGTGAGGTAGGTTGTGGACATGACTACTGCCATGATGATGAGAAGGTATGTACGGGTGCCAACGGGGACTTCTGTGACTACCACCAACTGGACCATCATAGTCCATCTGCTGTTGCATATGCTGCTGATGCAGCTGATGAACTAGGGAGGTGTGATGTGGGTAATGCTGCACAACTTGATGGTGGTGATGGTGTACGACAGGATGGCGGTGATCACTGCTTATCTGTCCCTTCTGATGCTTGTACGTCTTGTGCGTCGAATGCATTGGCTGATGATGGGCAACGGGTGCTGCCGCCGAAGGGTGCTCCTTTTCAAGTGGCGGAGAGGCAATGCTTATGTCCTCTCCTGCTTTTATCTTCTCTTCAAGTTCCTGTTCCTGCTTCAAGGCTTTGAGGAATGCACTCTTAAGCCGTGACGTATGTTCCGCTTTCAAGTCCTTCTTCGTACTAGTGAGCGAACACTTTTCACAAAGAACCTCTCCAGCCTTTTCATCTTCTTTGTGCTTCCAGTTCGGGGAGAAATCCATACCACATTGGTCGCAAATCAGCGGATTTGTTGGCAGCGTCTCGGTAAGGACACTCTTTAAAGTTGGCTTTCCATCACTTTCTAGAATCATGTCAACAATTTCGTCAAGGCCCACAAGCATCATAAAATCCATACTGTTTACGTTTGGTATCACCTTCCAATCAGCAGAGGGAGGCCTAGGTGGAGGTATCTGCAACAGGGTCTGCTCAAGCTGCCTCCTCAATGCTGCTTTGGCAGCACTGTGCTTTGATGCTTGGCTCTCTGCTGATAATGGTGGCTTGGAGCTGGACGATGGAACAGTACCTGTCGTACTAACAGATGATGTGGCCTTTGCAGTTACCGACGTGGCACTTGTATAAGATGGCATGGCGTATACTGGTTGATTGATACAAGTAGGTGGGGCAGCCGGTACGAGTTGGTTTCCAACTTGAATGTAGTACTTATGATAGGACGAAGTATTTGATCCTGAACTATGGTAACTCACACGTGTAGAATCTCCATTTGATGACGAAGCAGTAGATGGTACAATTGATGGAACAATCCGAGGTAAATTTGATCCTGACGAAGAGCCTTTTGGACCAATAATGACTTTTGGTGCAATCTGAATTGACGAACTACTATCAGACGGGCTGTTGTTGTAAGACTGACCCGGATATCTGCTCTTTGGGTGCAAACTCGGCATGTTCATTGGCCTGTTGCTATTTTCCTTCATTTTATGCAATGGGATCGACCCATTTTTCCTACTTGTTTGGGAATCAAATACTCTTCGTAAGAGTAATAACTTTGCTTCTTCAGTCCTCAGGTCTTCTTTCAAATTATCAATAACAGTTCTTTGCTCGCACAATCGTTTCACCCTGTAGCTTTCACCCTCATTAACAACCCCATTCACAAGTGTTCCAGACGAGGATCTAGTAGANATTTCTTCTCTAGCATTTTACCAAGAACATTCTCTTGAGCTTTTAAAACAAGTTTATTGGAAAGATTTTCATCATAATTGGAAACATCAACGTTCTCGTCTTTTCCTTGGCGCAATTTCTCAATAGTCAACTGCTGCACTGCGTTGAAACCAAGCTTTTTAAATAGAGAGTCCTGACTTATATCATTACTTTTATCCTCGCCTCGCTTCTCATCATTAAATTCATCTAAGTCCTTCTTATCATTATTCAGTTCTGTAACATTCTCCTCTTTCTTGACAAGATCAACATCCATTGCTTCTTCCTTACGTGACTTCTCAGTTTCTGATCTACCATCCACCAATACGCTATCTCTAACATCACCATTAGAAATTTCATCACAAGGTTCACTTTTAACATTAGTTTTACCATTTCCAATACTCGTTCCATTCGCAGGGGACTGTCTCATTTCCGTACCATGGTTATATTCACTGCTCTCACTAGCCTTGCTTTCGTTACTGTTCAACTCAATACTCTTTCTAATATCTTTCTCTAGCTCGGGTTTTGAATCGGCTACGTCCTTAAAGGTCTTGCAGATTACTGATACACCTGAGTTCCTTTCTTGACAACTATTTTTAACGTCGCTCATCACGACGTCACACGATGAACAATCCCGTGCAGTTGAAATACGGTCTGTTTTGTTGGCTTCAGGGTTGCTTTCTCCTTGAGGCCTACAAAGAAATGAACGGATGTATTCATGAAAATAATACCGAAATCTTAAATTATGCATCTTTATTAATTTGCAATGACATTCCTATCTTACAATACGAGTAATAGCCAAAATCTCCAGATCCCAAAGCATAGGACTGAGTACTATAAAAAAGCTTCCACTACTCAGCTCTTATGGACTGGAATAATACGCCTAATGATATACGTGAGTTGCCAACAATAAAAACCTTTGAAGTGCAACTGAAATTGTCTATGAAGAGCAAGATATTAATAAACACGACCCCCTGGAAAAGCAGCTCCACAATAATTATGTTTTTCTATTTTTTTTGTTCTATTGCATGGTTGCTTTTATTATAAATAACTTAGTTCGTGATTTTTTTGTTAAGCTGAAGGGCTATTTTGTGCATGAAAACTTATGAAATGAAAATCATCGAATAAAATCTGTCATAAAATGGTCATAAGGAGGGTTGTTCTGAGCGAAGATATTCATACTTCACCAAAATATGGGTGTACGACAATACCTATATAGTAGTGTAATCCTTTTTGGATTTGTTCTTAATTACTTCATAATAAGCTCACCAAACGAAAAAACCAGTTTATAGCCGAGAGATTAAAACACAGCCTATGCATACAGTCTACAGAACCCTGAGTGGGCAATGGCCGTGTAACTGTCAGTTTATTGCGTGGATTGAAATTTACATTTAGAGTACGGCCTAGCACACACCGCAGATTTTTTGGTAATACCGATGCAACTTACTATCAGAAAAACATCTCTGGTTGCGACCCACAGCAAGACTGCTCTCTATTGAAGAACGGTTCATGGTTTGCAGTGCCTTCATGCAGCTTAGCGGAAAAGAGCAAAAATTTGGCCCAGAATAGATTGTCGTGTGAACAGGGCATATATCTTCTGTCATACCATTGTGAGTTGTCACAGTGTACCTGACTTCCTCATCTTTCGTGTTTGTCTTTGAAATGTCAGATAATGACTTTTTATTCACTTCAATTTCAAGTTATCAATAATTCTGGAAAGCACAGAAAAAGCATGCAGAACGNGCTGTTTTTAATCTATAAAGGCAAAAACAAAAATATTTGGCATTTTTATGAAAACATAAAAGTCTTTCATGTGTTTTCGCAGCTAGGTTTTGTAGCTTAAAGACTGATATCACATGTATCACCAATTAAAATCCGCAATGTGTTCTAGGCCTAACCATAAATGGCAGTATGATTACTGAACAAAGAAACAAAAGGTCAAGGGCGTTGTCCCAACGAAAAACAATTTCAAATGTCAATGTTTCCAGTGATTGGTAGGTCTATTTCACCCACCAGGTTCTGCATATAANAAACACAACTGTGCTGCACTTGGATCATCATACGTCAAATGTCAGGGGAAAATCAGTATTTAGTGTCAGTCCAACAATACCAAATTGACTAAACAACTAAATTCCACTTGTTTTCCGCTCCATGTCAACTTGACTTCAGCTTTCAGCCTCACTGACATACTCTGCGTAAAGTCAAACGCACCATTCACTACACTATCAAAAAACACGGACCAGATACTAAGAATCGCAAAGTTTCAGTTGCGAATGAAATACATAGACGCTAAGCAACAAGCAGTATTGAAACGTATATGACTGGTACAAATATACAAAACACATGACATTCTACCAAATATAAAAAACACATGACATTCTACTCGAAACAGTCAATGGTAACGATCTTCCAAACTCTAATTTGTGGCAACAACGCCTGATCTTTCTTGGCAGGTATCACCTTGAAGTTCTAAATAACCAAAAAGCAACTCACTTTATTTAACACCTCTAGATATACATCTGCTCAGTGAGCTCTGCCAAGCTTTGGCATAAATGGCAATTCTAACTCACAAGTCATTTAAAAATCTTATCCTGACAATTCAATATTTCTATATGGAAAGGGGTGCCCAATCAAATGCCTCGAATTAGGGGCACTAAAAAGGGGTGCCGAATCAGGGGGGCCAATTGTTTGCTCACTAAGCTTGCCTTCTCTTAGCGCTTTAAATGCCATGGGACAAGTACCAAAATTTTCATCATTTTCAAGGACTGACTTTGTCAAAGAAGTGACTGACTTATGATTTAATGGGGTTATCACACACACACCCTCAACGCACACCTCTGGTTTGAGTTAAAACCTTATTGGTCGTTTGAACAACAACAGATCCTTTTTCAACATTCTACCGCTGATAAAAGCTGCTTTATTAAAAAATTTCCTACATTTAATTAAGCTGGATTTATCTACTAACTTATATTCTAAACTAATTTATTTTTCCCAATGACGAGCGGCAACTATGCTAAGATGGCGGCGCACATAGTTATTATGGGTACCATCAGATGTCCTTCTAAGGCAATGTGAAAGTGAAACTATGGCCATTGATAAATAGCTTATTGTTGTAATCCTAGCAACAAAGTAACCAGGATCTATTGTTAAACCTGTGCTATTTGTGCCCTAGTAAATCTCTTCGAGTGTCCAAACACCGACAAACGCAATTATGGGATTGTTGAGCTGGATGGCAGCTTGCGGCAAAGTTGTACTTCAATGCGAGGATCCAAGCCCACGCACTTTAATTATAGCAATTAGCAAAGCTGGTCACTGAATATTAGGTCAAATCTGCGTATTGAGTACTAATACTTAAAAACTTCGTAAAGCAATAAAAAATTCTTTCAAAATTCACTATAGCAAATAGAAAGTTACTTATGACATTTATAAATTACATCAAGGGGGCAAATCAACACATTGCTATAATGGAACGCTTGTGGTAAATGAAATAATAAAAACAGGAATACAATGAAAGTGAATAAAGTAAATTGATAGAAACTTAGGACATAGATTGTGCTATCAACTTCTCTTCTATTCTTTTTTATTGTATTATATTTTATCAATAATAATTTTTTCTTTTATTCTGTTGGCATTAATTAGCTATTTAGTTATATTTTTATTAGTCTGCTGACATTAAAGAAATTGTAAATAAATAAAGAAAATAAATAACTTAAGGAAAAGGTAGAATGTTATTTTTGTAATGATCATAGTAAGTCAAGGTGGGAGAAAACAGGATCTCATGCAGGAGTGTTTCCAGCCAGAAAAATCTAGGGGGCCATGGCCCCATGGGTCAATAAAAGTGTGACAGGGTCTGGGGGCAAAATCCCCAGAAAATGTTCTAGACCACACCCTTTCTATACTAGGAAAATTCCCTTTGTCAGCAAAGAGTTTGGGTCCTGCATAGATGAAAAAGCTGTGTAAATGAAAGAGCAACATTAAAAGAGAGCAGGAAAAATGACAAAGACATAAGATTACAGGTCAATGACATAACTTAAAGTAGTACAAACACATGAAATGCATTAACATTTGGAAATTTACTATAAGCTGTTGCTTACATGCAAGGTCATAAGACACAAAGGAAACTAGAGAGATGTTTTGTACAAGCCAAAGTACAGTAGCAGTCTAAAATAGCATGATCATTTCATGCACATCTTCCTAATTCTCTGTTATTTGCATTGAACTATTTATTAAAAATTCAAAAATCAAGACTGATCTCATGAAGTCTGGGTGAAATGCTACAACATTCTGCAAAATAGGCCATCAACAATTTGATAGAATAAATATTGGATTTGAGAAATAATCCCTGCCTTGAAAACACTATCCAAACTAGTTTCACTTCTAAAATTGAACAGTGAGATTTTTGGGGCAATCATTGCTATATAAATGATACATAACAACTTTTGCAGTAAATGAGCTTGAAATAAATTGGCAAGTTAAGCCATTTCAAATGCAGTGCATTAACATGATGTAGGCAAAGATGGTATAGGGGATTCATCAGGAAAAGGGCCTACTCAATGCACCTGAAGATAGATTAATGCACTTGAAGATAGATTGACAGCTATTGCTTGACAATTGACTGCCCACCATACTCTGACTTGATGTGGGTAACTTAAAAACAAAGTAGAACTTGTAACTTTAACTAACACCTGCATTCCCAAGAATACAATTAGATAATGGTCTCTTCAAAATTCAAATTCAACAACCATACAACACAACCATGAAACAATAAAATCTGGTATTTTCTTGATAAGTACAACTTCTAAGTATGGACTCCTAGCAGCATCTCAACTGAAAAACAGCTGGAAAGTTCTAAATAAGTAGTGTTCATCACCTTCCCTAATGAGGGGTGCAAGTCTGCATCCCAACCTCTCAAACCATTTACCAGTTCTACTTAAACCACAACAGTACAAACATTTGGGAAAAGCCCTAAATTTTGCAGCAGAGTTACACTACAGAAAGAAAAGACCTTCTCTGTCACATAAAACATTTCCTCTTTCACAAAACAGAAATTTCTGCCACCTTTCCAGAAGGAAAATCTGATAAAGAAATGAAGAAGACTTCATTGCTTTTTCAATATACAGCCCTTCACAGCACTTATTCCAACTAGCAGTATGTAACATCTAACATGTTGCATTATTCCCATAAAAATGGAATCTGAATCTTTGTGGGAAGCCTGCTCATAACCAAAGACTATTTTGCATTAATTTTATCAAATAGAATGCATCAAAGGTGGGCTTCATTATTCAAATCATTTAATATAAACAAGGAAATAATTTAATCCAATATGTGTAATGAAAGATGATTGTATAATGAAACACAGCATATACCAGAAAATGTAAGCATGGAGCTGCAAAGAAAAATGAGATCTATCGAGAGGAATAAGGAGCTCTGTCTGCACCAAAACAATGCTGGAAACAAATGTGTGAAGATGACATTAACAACAATAATCATACCAAATGCCATGGGATATTCATAGTAATTCCATTTGAAAAGTCAAACTGATATTAAGAGAAAACAATAGCAGATAGCCATGAAATGATAAGGGAGATGGAAAATGTAATAATCAAATCTTAGAAAGCTTCATATGCCAATAGATATCTTAATAGTGATGTGTGCCAGAATATATAAAAAATGTAAACACATGAACTCTTTTTCTTCACTACTATTGCTCAACTCAGAAACCACTTTCATAGAATGGTGAAATCTTTATTATATTTGAGATCAAAAGAATTCATGATTTAGTAAAAAGCTGATTAAAGATTACTCTAGTTAATCTGAAGGAAACGCCCTGGTGAAACATTGTCTCTCGCTGCAAAGAAGTACAGAAATGAACAACACCTTTAAGATTATATTTTCCAACCAGGGGGAGTTCCTCCAGGAGGCAAAACTTGATTTAAAGAGTAGGGATGGGGTCCAATCACAACATATTGAAGAAATACCACTAGTTTGAATTATCAGCCTATACCTATTGATGCCAGCTAGTGCTGATCCATAAATGCATAGTGACATCTTATTTTAGTAAAGGTAATTTCTTTCAGAATAGCAGCAAAGATAGAAGGGAAAAGAGCTAAAGGAAGACAGAGAAAAAATTTTAGACAGCATTGCTCGATGGCTGGGGCAATCACAGAGAACTGACATTCTGAAAGATGTGGAAGACAGAGAATTGCCGCAGCACATGATCTCCAATGCCAATTGGCAAGGAACTTGAAGGAGAAGAAGAATTTCTTTCACTGCATTGCAACAAAGGGTGAACAGCAAGAATTTGGGAAACAAGGATTGTGTAGATGGTAAAAAGGATCATATGGGCAACATCAGAAATAGCATTTGGTCAGTATGAAATGATAACCATTACTAAACTACCAAGCAAACAAGCTAAACTTCTAATGTTCAAAATGATCACAGCTGAAAAATTATACAACCAATAATAATCCAACTCCAACAAGTATGTTCAATTTTTTATGAACAAATGGCATGTCTATGAATGGCATTTTCTGTACTCCTAAAATATGATATTCTTAGCAAGTTGTATATGCAGCTAATTAAAACAATCCATTACTTCAAGCCTACATTGAGCAGCAAATCAGATTCCATCATTGCCCTATTATTAACAGTTTTTTGGTGCCTAGTATCTAACTGCCAAAAATACTTCAGTATCACATGGTTCATGGGCCTCTTTCTATTCCTCTATATGTACATCAGCAATTAACTTCACAAATGAGCTTGAATATTTGTTGCCAAACATTTGTAACTTGAAAATTCTAAGAGTGCATAAACTGTAAGTAAAGACATAAAATTGAGCATGGTCAGGATTCCATAACAATTCTCAATTACTCCCAAGAACTTAGAAATATGATCCTATTCATTTTATGACTTTCTCACATAACTTTACTTTAAATCTAGAACTTATTATCACTACACTTGTGCACTCAAAATGTACTTGTCAAATGATTCTATAAGTTAAATCCAATGATATAATGGGTAAAATCTAACTAAAACATGAATATAAAACTTACTACTATCAGCTAAGTTGCATGTGGTTCTAGTTATGTAACAATTTTATTCAGAAGTACACATTGCAAATTTAACTTCCTCCCACAACAATTTAAACAAAAAATAATAATAATCATAACTCAGGTCAATCAACACAGCCAGTTGATAAATCAAAATTTTTCACAACATTCTAGCTTCAGAAATACTAGGGGAAAGTACAGGAACCCAAAAGTCGAGTTGCACTAATGAATACATAAACACTGATAAAGATCAATGAATAGGGAAAACAATTGATTCACCACAACAAAGGAAAAATTTCCATAACAAATAAAACTCGAATATCCTGAAATAATTTCGAGCATCTGATTGGTCCACAACGTAATCCGTGGATCAGCAAGCTGTTATTTCATATATCACGTGACCTGCATTTAATATCTTTCAACACCGTCTGCACTCCCTTCAGGGTTTGGTATACTTTTCTACCTTCACCACTCTCAACAACTTTTTACGGTTCTTCTCTAAACATGATTCCAGATATGTCACCAATCATTACTCAAACAACTGTCTCATACTGACAGTTCAATATAGTCAACCACTCAAAAAAATTCTTTCTGTAAAGCCAAGTGCTTTCATTTCTAAAATTTAATGGCGACATTGTCTGGTTCTGTTCTGAACACGAAGTCATTAAACAGGCAAACTTTAACTACATCACAAACAACAGGGCATCGATTAAACATAGGAAAATAAGTGAAGCTATAGGTAAATTAATATAGAAAAAACAAAACAAAGCCAAATCTTAGGGAGTATAATGTAAACATTTGGTTCGACTGAAACACCCTAGTTTCGATAGAAACCCACTTATGTGGGTATTTTTGATATAAAGTTAAAAAGTATCTAAGACACAACTTGAAAAAGTATTCTATGTATATGAAATAAGGCTAGTAGTAACAGATAAACTTTAAGCAAGCTTTGAATGGAATGGCGTGATAGTTATAATTCTTTGGCCTACGCATTCCGCCGAGACTCGACAAGAATGCACGGTGGGATAATTTCTGGATTATTGCCCATCAATTGTCCATAGAAGAACAATAAATTGTCAGTTCCTTCAATACTTCTCAAAAACCATTCATCTTATGCTTGTTATTTTACGTAAAAATGGTCAAATAATGCTAAATTTCATCGCATGCTGACTTCAGTCGGCGCCTATTCTGTTATCATAGTTGTGGTCATCAATGGCTACAAAATAGCTTAGATTATATTTGCAATATATATGAAGGAATGCAAGAGACAAATTATAAAAAACATACCTTTCAGATTCAGCATCACCGTTATACAGTTTGATATTTTCAACTGAAGTCTCCTTTTCGGCAGCTGACACGTGCTCCTTAACGTTATCTTTAATTACTTCAGAGAGATTTTCCACCGCCGCCATGTTCTACCTGGTTCGCCGATTCCACGGCGGTTGGCGTTCCAGTGTTTTTCCCAATCCAAAACGTGCTAGCAGCATCCACTATATATTCATTTTAACGACATTTTGTACCTCCTTCTTAGAAGATTAAAAATGCTTTGTATTTGCTATGGTGATAACGACTGAGAGTATTTACAGAGCAACACTTCCAATTGACCAGGCCAGTTGAACAATCAAAGCAACCTGCAAGCCAAGGGCAAACGGAAGTTTCTACAGTAATGTAACTCAATAACAGGCGCTGAAGAAACTAATTGCTATTATTGCTATCACTCCATAATGATTTGCTTTGAGAAACATGCAATCAGAGTATGATCGTCACCGGTGTATGAACTATCAGTCGTAAATCTTTCATTCCATCAGAACAATGAGCTCAATATCGTTTGAGGNGACGCATGACATTCCGTGTAGACTAACGCGTGAGAGTCCGTACGGAAAACTTAAATGGATTCCCAAAAACATTCAAATACTAAAGGCAAAAACAGTAATACTTATAAGCACATGGATATAGACATATACTTGCATTCACCGACTGCCCATTCGTGTGGTAAATCGAAAGCTTAAGTCTTGGCCTAATCACTACATTAGAGCCCGATCACACATACTCATAATGGCGGATGGCCGGAATGCTTGAATAGTGTTGATAATTAAAGGCATACAATGAGAAAATTGAAGGTAGTGTGAAAAAGAATATCTGCTATTATCAAGAATGTATGTGTGGGGGGAATGGTGCGAATTTCCTGCTTACCGTGCTGGTCCGGTAATGATATTCTTTGAAGCGGGATCGGCGGCGAAGGCGATGCAACGTCAGAAGAAAGGTCTGGTCAAAAGGATGTGTCAGGCAAGCAGAAGTGCAACATAACACCCTTACGATGCGCAATAGACGAATTCTATAAACCGACCCATTGTGTCAAGCGATTATACTGAAAGACAAAATAACATAACAATACTCTCTCAATTACAAAACCCAAATATGGATTACCGATGACATTGATCAACAAAGCTAGCCAATCACAATACGAAGCAAACCATGAAATCTTTGTTGTCATGACATCTTTACTATTTCCGGCATAAATCAAAGAATTTATTGTATCACCGTCAAGCGCAAGCAGGTGCAAGCGCACTTACTGTGGTTCCACTTGGGCGGTATGACGCTACTGCTAAAGGTTCTACCCCAACCCTTTGAATGAGATAGATAGTTCCACTCACCTACAGATATCAGTTGACGGCGCCATGTCATTTCCTGTATAGTTGCTTGTGACAGTCCAGTTGGACCACGTTGTCTCTCTACCATTCATGACAGAAGCTACCTATTTCAACTTTACTATATGTAAAACGCAATAAAGACACTCTCTACAATGAATACTCTCTAGATCCACAAAGAAGTTAGCTCTATGAAGCTTACTTGATAACATGGGAGAAGATTTCTCTGTGTCAGCATCTACTTTGATAATCAAGACAACTTTATGTGAAACCAATGTTTGCTATTGGATATATCTGTTACTAAATATTATTAGATATTACTGACCAAGAAGCATGATTTCAAGTAAAGAACAAAGGAAGAGTGAAACGTTTCGTCACAATGACAAGCAGCACAGCTAAAAGGACAATATGGTTCTTGGTGAGGGTGGCAATGGCTTGTTTCGTTCCTTGCCATCATGAACTTTTAGCAGTTTAGACAACTTACTGTATCTTTGTAACAGAATCAGAATACAAAACATTTCTTTTGATGTTGATCGAGAATTAAAAGTGGAAATTTTATCAAGCTAAGTGTCAGTCCAGCAGCTGTTTCTTCATAGCATAGTCGGAAAGCCAGAGGCTTCCTCTGTGCAACAGTGGATTACAGCGGTACTGCAATGGGTTTCGAGATAGAAAACTTCTCAGTAATCACAATTACCACAAGAGTCTCACTCAATAATCATTTGACTTTCTATTACATAAACCTGCCACATTTTGAAAACTTTTAAAATTCTCTCTTTGAATAAACTAGAACAACGTTTAGTAAAGGCTTGTTACAGATACGCGTCTACCTTCCTACATCTTACACTACAAATATATTGTTGGAGCAATATACAAAAAATCAATAGAAATTTATTTTACATCACTATTATACAGGAGTACTCTGCTTTATGTAGAGTATGATTTATGTAGATTGACAAGAACCAATATTTCTACATAAAGTAAAACTCTATACAGCATAGATAGATCTACATATGGGCAAGACCATAAATTGCTACGAAAAGGTTTAGTGAATAAGGTTTCAACATTTCTTTTGTGAATGGATGCGACAATCGACAACAAAGATTTGCAGAATAGAGGTGCTATAGACAGGTGAGATTACTTTCACTTCCTTCAAGGCTTCTTTGGGGAGATCATGTAGCATCTCATACAAAGAACCGTCCAACATACTTCCTTGTCATTTTACTGAAGTTACATCCTTATTTTATGACAGAGGTCAAGCATCCTTCCTGATAGCTTTGTAAGAAACTCAAAGAATCACAGTAGACACATGAACTGGAGTAAGATGACACGTGATTTCTTCAAACGAAACCCCTACCGCTATCTTCAGAGGATCATGTGTGGTCATCGTATTTAACTTACTAATTATACAGTTCAATAACTCTCATGGATCCTATGCCAAACACCAGCCAATTACTGCTACCAGGCTGGAGGTCTGGGTCAGATAAAGTTAAATTTCTGCGACTCCGGCTCAGCTATTCTGAATATCCTACAAACTATAAGTTTCAAGCCAAATCTACTCGCATTGACAAGGTAGCAACCAATATTTCATACCCGCCTATAAGAGTTGAACTCGTTGCCTATACAGTCGACAAGAAGAACAAAAATTGACACCCTTAAGGTAAAGTAAGTTCTACATCATTCTAACCAAAAGATTGCAGAAATGAGCATTAGTATATACCATCTCAGCGTTTCCTACGAGAAATATCACTGCTAAATATCA
>OLMO02000294.1:2486408-2515071 GCA_900291935.2 Cassiopea xamachana | reverse complement strand
TAGTAACACATGGATGAAGAGTCTATTTAAGGTTCTCACATATGCAACAATAACTTCATCTGCCATTTTTGAAAGAAATGAGGCCCCCAATTGGCTCCCTATTTACATCCCCCCAGCAATGGTTTCTTAAAAGAGACTATGCTATTAAATCAATGACCAGTTAATTGAAGCAGATCAGTTTCTTATGTGTTATCGGGTAGCACAGCATGCGATGTGAGGGTAGTTTTCATTGATATGATATAGGTAAAAGGAATAAAAATATTAGCAGAAAAAGAGGGAAAAGAGTAGACGTCTCAAAAACCATATGATGGGAACTCACGACAAAAAAGCACAATAAACTGAAATGGGTAATGGGAAACGCACATAAATACCCACTAATACCCCTATAGCAGGCTTGGTGTTAATAAAGTTGGAACAATGGGGGAATTAACTGACAATTATTTACTTGCGTTCAAGATTATTCGTTTCTTATACGTGAATGAAAAGCGAGCATTTTTTATGATGTTTGAGAAATATTGTTTTGTTTACCGGCCTGTTGACCAATTCCCAGGATTTCTTCAGTCGATAAACAGAGCTCTTCATTAGGCCACTCGTTATTTGCAGAACTGAGTTGAAGTTATTCAAATCACGGCATCTAGCAGCAACTGCAATCCAGTACCCGATCCGCTGCGCTCTCAGCTCCTGAGTAGGGCCATTAATTACTTCAGACGCGACCATTCCAGAAACCTAAAACATGCAAGAATTATTTTATACTTCAAAAAGGACAGTGTGAGCATCAATTACAAATAGAAAAATGCAAGACCAGTCGGAAATTGCAGCTTTATCATAATATCACTGCAGGAAAAGTTAGGAAAAATAGTCAGATTAATAAGTTAACTATTTACAATTGAGATAACAGTTGGAAAGCGCAGCCTTAATATGAATTTTAGGATGATAGCCACGACAAGCAACGTTATAGATAAATTAGAAGAGAATAGCCAGATTCATTTTTAGATTGCCATCGATACATCCATTAAAATATTGAAAAATCCGTTACACTGACAAACCAGGTTCATAATTCTATTGACAAATCCGTTAAGATATCCTGAACATTTCAGAACGATTAGTTTATGTAACTATTTCATTGTAAATAAATTTATGATATGATGATATGATGATATGATGATATGATATGAGCTTGTTCCATGCTCAGCTAGTAAGTGGGAAAACATGGGGGTTTTTAGACTAGAAACTTATGAATCTGGTTATATTTATCTAATTTTTCCTGCAACGATACTCGTTGTTTTCATCCTTAAAGAAAAAATTTAGATACAAATGAAGAGATATATCAAATTAAAAACAATCTACAATAGTTTATAAATTTAACAACTTACAATGGTTTATAAATTTAACAAGAAGTCTAAAATTAATTGTGAGTCGGCCATAGGACAGGACCTTATTGCAAATCTAGAATGCGCCAAAACATATACAAACGACAATTTTCGGATTATTGGGCATGCAAGATCGTCTTTTCATTTAAGTGTTTTGGAATCTGTTTACATCAAAAGTATATTTTTAAAACCTGATTAAATCGCCGGCTGATCTTTGTAATGTATGGTGCTATTGCCTCTTTGTCCTTTTTTGTCCAAGCACACTTTGTGAATTCCCTAGAAATCATGTCAAGGCATTAACATAAAGTAAAAAGTGATAATCAATTTTACAAACATATTTGGGACATCGTTATAAGCAAAATAACATTGCTGAAAGATCACAGAAAGCAAATAACTATATGACTAAACTTCTTGAAAAATTAGCAATAATTTTCTACATATTTACAATGAAATTAGTTCAGATAATATATAACTACTAAATACGAACATTCACTGGGATCTTTAAAATCTGATATATCAAATTTGAGAAAGGTACAGATACTAGAAAGTGAAAAAGTTAAAATATCCCGTATATTAATAAATTTTTGAGTAGCCTTCTACGCAAGTCGAAGCTAGGCAGGTCTAGCCTGAAATAGACTGAAATAGCAAGTTTGTAGAATGAGGGACTACAATTACACAGAATGAAAGGGAAGCTGCCAAGTACCTTGTTGATATCTTGCTATAAAGATGATGTTCCAAAATTGACAGATTGTTAGCAATTGTATTGGCTGTCCACGTTGGAGGAAAGTCCATCCAGTTGAATTCTATTGGGGTCGTGTTATTTAATACTTCTTCAATCGAGTTCGGAACTGCCTGTTTATGTGCCTCGATAAGTCTTATAATGAAAGAGAGAAAGAGAGAAATGCAATTAAAACCAATGCCAGTTGAAGCTTTATATGCAAGGAGCAAAATAACAATAGGAGGCGAATGAAACAAGATAATTCTTTACAAGACTATCCAACATGCTTGAAAAACGAGCAGAGACATTTTTACTCACTAGCTTCCACCTACTAGAGAGATAGGAAGCGTTCACAAAGTAAAGGGGGGTCAAACACATTTAGTGCAACCATCACAAGGAAGAAAGGCAGGTCTATTAACTGATAAGGGGAATTTATATATATGGCAGTGAAAACTGGGGGGACATGTGCTTCCTGTGCCCCCCAGTTCTTACTTCAATATCATTCACATTACTCATTCAAACTTCACAAATCAACGTATCACTTTTACATACCTTCTGCAAAACAAATTCACAGCATTGAACGCAGAAAACGAATTAATCAAGTAATTAAATTACATTAGCGAATTAAATATATAAATTTTTGGGTCTATACTGCGTATGTCAGCGCATTTAATTCATCTTAAGGATTTTTCGCGTCATGAACTTTATGCGCTTCGGTGACAATAAGAAGTAAACTAGGCCTTAGATGACAGTAGTATAAATATCTCACCTTTCCATGCTCTTCACGATTTCTTTCACTACAGGTAAACTATCTGAGTTCTGCTTTACATCATCAAAAAAATCGCTTAAAATTTCTGCGAGTTCTGAATCTTCGTCAAAATCCTATGAATGGAAGATGATAACATTGAGAAAAAGTGCAAAGATTTGCCTTAAAAACAACAAAAATAACTAAATTTTCTGTAGCATAAAAAACACACAATTTGAAGAATTTGCTTGCAGTTGCTATGGTTCAAAACAAACGGCGTCCTGAAGGAAGACCAGTTCGTGAACAAAGCCGTTAGCTCTTGAAGAAAGCCGCTAGTTCTTGAATGAGGTCGTTGGTTCCTGGAATCTGGATGTGCAGCTTCAGTGATGTCCCAATACGTGGAAAAGTGTGGGGTGGCACGCTCTCTAATTTCTACGAAAATTCGAACATGTAACCCAATCGATCTGTTGGTCATGGCTAGTCAAAGTTGGTCACATTATTTCTGAACGCCACCCCCTTCCACTCCNCCCGAAGCAAAATCATTTAAACCCATCACTGCATGGCCAATATTATTTGAATAAATATTTTATAGTCAACTTTAAATACAGCACGTTTTGCAACGAAATAAAGTTATGCCACTATGAACGTATAACTGGACGGGGACATAAAAAGGCATTTGCAACAATATAAGAGTTTCAAAATGATTTATCACTATCATAATCGTAAATATTTGCTAGCGTAAAGATGCCCGTAGCTAGAACTTCTTAAATTTGTGAATAAAGGAGAGAATGTCTGAGAAAGCAAGGAGCTTATTCTCCCTCTTCTGGAGTAATTCAAGTAGGCCATAATCCAACTTGACGAATCTACTATATTTCGATGCTTCCATGGTGGGAATAATCTTGAACGAAGTGTTTAAATTCGTAAAGTTGGATTATGAACCACTTGAATAATCTCAGAAGAGGGAGAATTAGCTCATTCGCTTTCTCAGAGATTTACTCTTAAATAGTAAGGCTATTCCTCAAGGCGTTTATTGCGAAGATCAGAAGATGTGTATTTGAAGGGAAATAACTCATTCAAGTCAACGTACCTGGTTGTGTTTGGATACCCAATGTTTCATGATATTCAGAATCTTCAATGGAGCCCGATTGGGTAAGAAGGCTCGCATTGAAACTCTTCCCTCGTCGCGATGAAACGCTTGAGAGTCAGTCCGTTTCTTCCTTTCACTGACCTTACTGCTTTTATGCAGTCGTATAGTAGCAGTTCTGCCTTTTTTCCCTTTTGGAGAAGCTTTATCCTTCAAGCTGTTATCACTAGTGCTTTCTCTTATAGTTAGGTCATCAAGACTCACAGTTGAACAAAGACTTTGAGTATCTTCCTCTGACAAAAAACTACGCCTACCTACTGTTGATGTTTTACGGCCTCGTTCTGCTTCATCAGTACCTCCCAGATCCGGGTAAAGCACGTCGGATTTGGATCTATGCATCCCGGTATTCTTCGGCGCTTTGTTCCGCGTAAAGCCGAAAATCTTTCGCTTCGGACTATCCGGTTGATTGTCCTTTGTTTTTGATGATTTCGAGTTCAACGCGGACATAATGCTTTTCTTCATTGATTTCCCCGTTCCTACTTTTTCCTCAATGGTTTCCTCGATATCATAGAAAGTAGATCTCCTGTCTTCATTTTGAGACTCATTACTGCTTGATGTTGATGGGGAGCGAGACATACTCGTCTCTTTTTCTTTTTTCTTTTCTCTTTTAATTCCCTTATTCTGCAATGTCTGTCTATGTGAATCCGTGAAAGATATAAACCTTCCCGCTTCTTTCTCTGGCGAACCTAACGGCAAAATCGCCGGCAACGATGGCCTATGTGTATGCAAATGTCTTTTAACAATAAGTTTCTGCTTTAAATCTAACTGCAACGACGTAATGTTCTCTACATTCTGTGGATTTCCCACATCGATATCAATACCCCTTTCGTGCCTGTCGTTCCCTGTAGTGTGATTCTGCTTTCCTTCATCTGCGTTCTCTCCGTTCTCTTGCATCATGTCAGAAATAAAGTCTTCTCTGTAACTGCCAGCCACACTTCCTTCGTTGGAGCATTCCATCAAGGTTTCAAGGTGTCTGTCTGAGACCTCATCAGAGCACATTGAATTCACCGATTGCTCGCTTGCAGCTCGAGTGAGAGACTCCCGGCCACTTTCCGATTTGGGACTATCTATATCCTTGACTGCATTCCGCTGGTGATTACTGTTTTCTCCATCCACCCTAGTCGATGAGACAAGGAAACTTCCTTGATACCCTAAATTGCGGAAAGATGCTGGTGTTGTTTTTCCACGCTCTTGGAGATCAACAGCTAGTTTTTCACTGATTGATCCACTCTCTTCAGAAANATGCTTCTAGGCCGTGACTCGTTGATTGAAGCAGCCGTTAACGGGTTATCACGCCTTGAAGAGAAGCGTGAATAAAAAGGAGAACCCCTCATATCTACCTTTTGTAAATGATATACATCACAGAAAGGAGTAATATGTCCATTATAGCAAAGGTATGTTTTTTAAATCATATCATTATCAAACATAACTCGGATTTCGGATAATAATATCAGATAGAAAATAAGCAAAATTTGAAGCTTAAATGAAAAATTCATACATAAATGATTTCAATGTTTGCAAATTCACTTTAAAACTAGGCATATTTGCTATTTAAAATAGTGAATGTGCCTAGTTATGAAATGAATTTACAAACATCGCAAAAAACATGGTGTATATAGGATAACTTAAAAAATGAATACAAGCAGCTACGGATATTACTATTATTATTTTTATTATTAAAAATTTATAAGGAGGGTAGCTCATTCAGCTATGGCTGTTTTGCAAGAGGCCTTCCGTCTATCTACTTGTCTACAATACTTAAATAAAGAAAATACATAAAATCAAGAGTAACTTTGAAAGTCTAAAACAATTTTCAGAGAGNGTATGCAATAAATGGAAAAAATCATAAAAGGAAGAGTAATATATGTAGATGCTAAAAGATCTAATGTCCATCAATGTTAGAGATCAATGTTTATAATGATTTTCTAAAGGATTCAATATTCTTGCTGAAGATAATAGAAAGAATGTTCAAAAGTCTCAAGCATATCTAAATTACAGAGAAGCAAAAACGGCTTTAATGTAGAATAACTAACTCACCACTGATTCTTATTGTGTCTTCGAGTTAAAGTTGTGAAATTAACCACGTCGTTCGCCATTAATGGCGATAAAGAATCATAATCGTCGAAAGATGACATACTTGACGAGCTCAAGATGCTACTGCTTCTGTCTCTTGCGTCAGCAGAGGATAAACTTCGTTGTACACCTGGATATGAAGGAGCATAAAAATGCACAACTCGAGGACAAAATTATCAACAGAATAAGCAAAAGCATCACAAGCCTATTGAAATAGCCTCGCTCGCATTATTCCATGCTCTAGTGCTGGGATGTTGAAATAGCCTCGCTTGCATGATGAAAGGCATGAATTGCGAGGATAGCATAAGCTAAATAAAGTTCTAGAGGCCCTTAATATCTTGAGACAATCACAGTATTGCATGATGCTAGCTGGCAGACTTGGAAATTTCAAGCACTGTTTTCTTCATCTTGTAATCAGAATAATGACGTAGTTATCAATAAATATATCTGGCATGTCGATGAGTACACATGAATTTNTTTTCTTAGAAAGAAAACGCGTCTAGGAAACTTGCAGAGCTAAAACTGTGTCAACCTTTAAGAAAGTTTAAGAAATTTTTTAAGCAATGGTTTTCAACTAGAGTTTCAGGGAATACTAGGGTTCCGCTGGTACAGTACAGGGGCTCCGCCAGAAATTACACAAATAATAATAATATAATATATAATAACAATAATAAATACTTTATTTAAAGTTGGCTAACATCTAACATGTACATAGTTTAAATGAAAACTAATTAATGCCAGCTATTTACATAATTAAGCAAAACCTAAATTATCAATAAAATTTTTACAGATTCTGCAGCCATACAACTTTGATCTCCAAGATCTTGTACCTAAAAATGCTACGATCAACAGTATATTCTAATCCTCCTATGCAGATATGTGAACAGGAGTTCTTCTAGCCACTTCAATGTTCCTTGGAAGTCCGCTCCAGCAGAGGTTTAAAACCACTGGTGTTGCGATAAAATCAGGTCAAACAAAAAACAGCTACTGTTGTGGTTATCTCTTTGTAAATACGTATTGAACAGTGCTTTGTGACGACAATGCGTGAGGCGACAAGGCGTGACAAATCGCAAGGCGCGTGGTAGTTGTTTGGGAGAGGGGTTGTTTTGCGTTAGAAAGAAAAGAGGGGATTACGACGTTGAAGGACAGAGGACACAATATTTTTTCGTTGACCTATGTACCTGAATATTTTGAATTATTTGAGTTCATATCAGATGCATTGAGTTTATCTGCGAAAGTCCTTTGATAGAATCAAGTACCACTTCAGCTACTAAAAAAAACTTCTAGAGCTAAAATCAGCTCAGCATTTAAAGACAATTTAACTTAATTACTAGGCCATGGGGTTGGGTTCTTATTTATTTCTCGATTTTACCTCCGTTCCCCCCCCCAATTCCTTGGGGCTTGGAGGGTGCCTCTAAGAAGAATTTAGTTCTGGCACGAGCATTTAAGACCGGATGCCCTTCCAAACATCACCAATGGCCTGCGATGGGCCTCGAACCCACGACCACGTTGGTCTGAGTCAAGTGCATTTCCGCTAGGCCACGGCTGCTCGTGGGGTTCTTATAAAACTTAAAAACACACGCCATAATGACACTCACTTATTTTTCTCTCATTATGATTATTGTCTTTTGAAACATCATCTTGTGAGTTTTGTACAACTTTGCGTTTACCAGTCCTCTCTTCCTCCAGCTGTTCGTAAAATCTAACAAGGGACTGCAGAACAAATTTCCCAGTTGTGAAATAACGATACGTCACCAAAAATGTATCCATAAAGTCCGTTCCTGGGAGTCTGGGATCCACTAGCCTTTCAATCAGCCTATTTACACTTGCGAAGAGGATCTAGAAACGAGATTAATGAAAACTATGAAAGAACAGAGACATTGAAAGAGATAGGGAGAGTTTGATTGCTCTGATAATTAACGTGTTCCATTCATATATCAATTAACTTTCAAATGCAAAAACTGACTTTTATGGGATTTCTTATGTGCAAATACTCTTACGTGATAGAAAATAAAAAATAAGGGTAGTTAATGAAGGTCGGTGTACAATAGTGCCAGTTGATGGGCTTTGCAAGTACTCAATTATACAAAGTATTTTTCCGAGCATAGCCCAAATATAGAACTAAAATGGAAGTACTATGGGTTGTGTACAAGAGAGAATTTGTGCATAACTAGCACATGATTAGTAACTTTCAAGGAAATTTTATTTATGTAGTACTAATGCAAACAGGCTTTCAAGAATCTTAATTGGTAAGAGGAGAATGTTGTGCAACACAAATCCAAAATTGTGTAACACAAATCCAAAATTGTCCAACACAATTCCAAAATTGTCCAACACAATTCCAAAAGCAATAATTTCGTCACAAAAATGCGTCAGCAAGAACAGAGCTATACGCCATGATAAGTTCCCTCTACTCCTGGACTGCATATACAACTGTACTCTCCAAGGCAACATACCTGAGGTAAGCTATTCGACTCAAGTCTCTCTGCATACTTGATGTCCTCAGCATCAGTACATAGTCTTGGGTCATCCCTACAACATGAAGTCTAGCTAAAACATTTGCTGACTCAAAATGCTTATAACTGTATCTCTTTCATTATTGATATGGAAGTATTTACAGTAGACATTGAAAAAATAGTTGGCCAGCATGTAAGCTAACATAAATTTAGTTAACAAATATGAAAGGCAAACCGGTTAGTTAATGCAAGTAGGGGTGGGGGTATTCCAATGAGAGGGACCCTACCGAAGAGGGGACTAAAAGACGGTTATCAGGGCACAATAACTGCCAAAAAAACTCCGAGAAGTGTTTTTCACCTTGCAACGGGGGGCCAACATGTTCCGACGGGGGCTATAGCTCCCTTAACCTCCCCTAGTGCTACTACTCAATACAAGACTGTGCAACTACTGATGTAATTAATGATATATCAAAATCAACATACTTAATTGAAGTCGTCCTGAAACAAAGCGAAGACGCTAAGCCTGGTTGTCGTTTATCATTTGCATCTGTTGATTCTTCTTTATCCTCTTCGTCTTCATAATTTTCAAAGTAAACTTCCTGATCTTCCAGGGATAGATTATATATACACTAAAAAAGAGATTGCAGACAGATAAGCCTTGAGTATTACATTTAGAAACAGCGTCAAATAAGAAACTCAGCTAAAATGGAAGTTATGAACATTTTTGCTGTGCTTCCAAGTCCACGAACGTACAAATTATCATCCAATATTCTTTCTATTCTCATTTTTTCTAACACACGGAGGCTAGTTTGAAATTTGGAAGGAGCAATCTAGAGAACTTGACATTCACCTAAGCATTTCTAATATGAAGTGTCCTTACTGATGTTACAGGGACACCAAATACCATATGCTCAAGGCTGCATAAATACTCCATATATGGATAACGCCGCATATGGGTAAATGCAACAATCGTAAGTGAAATAAAAGAAGCCTCCGTAGTATACTATTCTTGTTTGAAGGGCGTTTATTAACATTTCTTGAAACTCCAGCCACACAGAAATTGTATAGCAAATCAATGAGGTGTATGTCACCAAAACTAAACTCCTTGGTGCTCTATAAGCGCTGCGGTGCTTAAAAAGAGGAAGCAAAATGATAAAGGTGCAAATTTTCATTAGAGCAAGCAGGCGAAAACCTCTAATAAACTCATAACAATAGGAAAACAACAGAATCTGTCCCTATGTAAGGGGACTTTACATCACTGACGGAATGCAATGAATCCACTACACAATGCAGTACAGTAAAAGAAAAATGGTCGTACTTGACTTATATCTGATGTCCAAATGGCTTTATCAGTTGGTCTCGCTGCCATAAGTGTTACGAAAAAACACTCCAGCTTACTTTTCACCTCCAATGTAAATGCCAACTGTCGACTGTTTTGTGGAAAATCTAAAAAAAATGAAAAATTATATTTCGGTAGTTTTTTATTTCTTTTTTATACAATCAATGTAAAAATTTACAAAATATCACTAAAACTCTAGTAAACTATTTTACAATACTTCTATACGAACGATGCCTCGGGGATCAATATTTTATGTCTGCACCGGAGCCATTAAAGGTAAAGGTAGTCCAGTATACTTTCGTACGTAGGGGAGTGCCTGTTAGAGAAGACATTTATCCTGAGCCATCGGCATGTGAGGTAGGGTGGCCAATTCCTCTCCTCGCCGCCTTTATCTCCCCAGTGTTGCCACCAGGTACCCATTTGCTGCTGGGTGAACAGTGAGTGAGCATTCAGTCAGGGCATCGAGTCGGACTCGAAACGTAGACCTTCCGCACGGGAGGCATGCGCTCTAACCACTATGCTACCTCGCCCTCCAGAGCCATTACATAAAACATAAATGCACGGAAAAATAGAAAAAAATACATGGAAAAAAATACGAGAACGTGAGAACATCGATAGCTTCATACCTAAGGTACTTTTAATAAAAACATAATTATCAACACACATAAAACATTTAAAATTAAAAAGAAATACTTTGAATAAATGAAATTATGCTGAATTACTTCTTACTAACAATGCCGATCTTCTCTTGGAAAGTAAGCTATTTCAATTGCAGAAAGAGAGGGTCTCTGTAAAAATTGATAAAAGTAGTTATCTTTCTCCAAAAACATTAGCTAAATCTCTCACCTGAGCAGGGACATACCAAAGTAGGGGTATTGGGGGTTGTCCGTAAAAGTTGGCATCAACATCATCACTTGTGGGTAATTATAGGAAATTTATCATTCCGTGGGTAAATTTCTTTTGCTACACCCCCCTCCCCTATGTGCTCTGTGTTCTACGACTCCCTTCTAGCATGCACAATCAAAAGCCAAATTTTCTCGATTCTACCTCCGTTTCCCCCAGTTCCTTGGGGCTTGGAGGGTGGCTCTAGGAGGAATTTGGTTATTGCACGAGCATTTAAGACCGGATGCCCCTCCTGACGTCACCAATAGCCTGCGATGGGCCTTGAACCCAGGACCACGTTGGTATGAGTCGAGTCTATTACCGCTAGGCCACGGCTGCTCACATAAGAGAAGCAAATTTTTGAAAATGAGACCACTTTGTTACTAAAAATGAGGCCACGTCTTCACATCCAGTTGAGGGAGGAGCAGGTAAAAGAATTGGTAAACTAGAGAGTCAAGATATTAGTAATTTTATACATAATTTAGAAGATATATCAAAATAAATACACGTACTATCATCGTCAACCTCTTCGATTAATGTTGTGTATTTCAATGGAATTCTTCCACAAATCTACAAGAAAATAACTTCTTATCATAGCTAGATGATAATTCAGGTTCGAACAAACTCTTTGAAAAAAAATTTCCAAAACTTTTCCAAAGCCAAATAGACAAAATTCCAAAATCATGAAACTCATTTTCATTTTGAAACCTCAAAATAATAGAAAACGCTATTTTCGACGATATATTTAATAATTTTTTGTTGGATTATGTTTCGTATCATGAATAATAAAATGGACGAAAATAACATATACGGTATTTAATACGACACTAAGCTTCATCCATTTAGGATATTTTTAGCCATTTTGCAAACAAAAACCCAAAACTTTTCAACAGCCATTTTGAAAATCCTTTCTCTTTTCCAAAACTTTCCAGGTTCTGGAAAATGGCATTTTTAATTTCAAAAACTTTCCAAAACTTTCCAAAACTTTCCAAAACTTTCCAAAATCCGTACGGACCCTGATAATTAGCTACCCTGGAGTTTCAATCAACACCAAATGTTGATAGTCTTAAAATCAGTGAAAGTTGTAGTCTGTTTCCAAATGAATATAATAATTTGAGATTCATAAATATGTGCATATATGCAGACATGGCCTCCAGATCATGAAAAGATTTCAATTAGCTTCTTGATTCATAGAATGAGAAAACGGGCAAACGGGAAGTACACTAATATGAAAGTACGCAACGTGTTTTGTACTAAGTGGTTTTATACGGAAACGGGCAAACTTACCTTAGCCAGTCTGAAATTTCCATTCGCTGTCCTTGAAGTGATGATGAGATGACGGCTGAACAAAAAACAATGTCGAGTTTTTTCTCGTAAAATACCATTTCCTATTTTTGATGTAACATAATGGCGAAGAATACCTAAAAGGGAAACGCCGTTGTCATAACAATGCACTATCATTATTGGTCAAAATTAAATCTTGAAATTTGCTGCATCATCTTTCCCCAACTAGAAGTAAACTGATTTTATACTGTCATATTATACTACATTATGTTGTACTAAATTACACAATACTGCATTTTATCAAATGGAAGCATTTCAACTGTAGCATTTCTAAGACTGTTATTTATGAATTAGTGTTTCTGTGATTTTCATATATTAGTGTTTCTGTAATTTTCATACATTATCCTTTTGTATCCATCCTGTAAATCCAGTAAACAGTTGGCCTAAATCAGAACAGTCATGAGATTAATCTTATAGTACATAGGTGATAGATTGCATACACTATAAGATTAATCCCATAACTGTTTTGACTTACCGTGCCTATCATATTTGCTCATCTTATTTCTCATTTCATGAACAGGTTGTTCATAATAAACGGTTTCTGTAGTTGGCCTAAATTAGCACTACCATAGCTACTGTAAACAGTCAACTTTAAATGTAAAAATCTATATGCTATATTTTATTATCATAGTATACTATATAATATTAACTTATAGTATATCTTACTACATACTAAACTACAGCATACGATAATATACTACAGCATATTACTCTACTATAAATTACACTACATTATACACTCTTTTTTTTTATAAGAATACCTAATTTTTTTCTGAGCCTCAATATTCTTAAAAATTTTCGGTTTTGAGCCTCAGATTATTCTTAAATTATTATTAAATTTGATGGGATGGGAGAGCTGTTGCATGTTACAGTGTACAGCATAGATTAGATATTCATGTTTGACAACGGAAATTACTTANACAGAGCGGCTGAGTGTATTTTAAAACATATAGATATATATAGTGTCAAAGTGACAAATGTTTTGTTTTGGGAGGAAACTTTTAATTAAATTTGATTCGATTAATAAAATGTTTTAGCTTTGATGAAGGTTGAGCCTGGCAATATTCTTAAATTATTCTTAAATTTTAGCAATTTTGAGCCTCAGTATTCTTATAGACATTATTCTTATAAAAAAAAGAGTGTATCATAAAATACTACATCATGTAATAGTACATCATACTATATTAATTAAATTATATTATACTAAACCATATTACATTATAAGTAATATTAAATTAGACTATTATATTATATAATATATATTATATAATTTTATATAAGTTATAAAGACTATTATATAAGTTATATTATATTAGTGTAATACAATATAATACGACATATTATATTGCTCAATAGTTATATTTCGTGCTATACAATATCACATACGACGTAAATGATAAAATATTATACTATTTTTTATCATAAGTAAAAGTGCAGCTGTAGAAAGTCAAAACAACAGTTCGTAGCTGCATGAACACAGACATTACATTGATGAGATAACATTTTGATATGTTTATGTATGGAAAAGAGCAACTCAATGAATCATAACATCAAATGAAGTAATTAAACATACTATTGTAGGATTGTGGTGACATTAAGCTATGCCAAAGCCGTACTACTAAACAAATGTTTATCAATAAGTATCACGTGATGGGCCACATAATAGATCATGTGACCGCAAGGCTACCACAATCGCGGTCCAGTTGGATTCAAAGGGTCTGCTTTTCAAAATGCAAAACAAGGAAGCAATTGATAAATGCTCGGTATCAACAAAGTGATAATAGGCCAACTAAAGATGGAAAAGTCTTTCCCCAACCAATTTCGCCCAAGAAAGACAGCAAGTCTTAACCTGCTTATGCGATATGCG
Organism: Cassiopea xamachana; assembly: GCA_900291935.2. Classification (NCBI taxonomy): domain Eukaryota; kingdom Metazoa; phylum Cnidaria; class Scyphozoa; order Rhizostomeae; family Cassiopeidae; genus Cassiopea; species Cassiopea xamachana. Next base: position 2,501,133 of record OLMO02000294.1, on the reverse strand, counting down.
CGGACAAGATGATCACATTTATCGGTTCACTTTGTTTACCAAAAATTAAGTGCTTGCGAATCCAGAAAGTAGGATGCTTGTTTACTCAGTAACAGCAAGAACTGAAGCTGTACTACAAAACACAAGAAAGAAAATGGTCTCTGTGGCGTTAAAACTAAGAATACTGAGATACACTGTCACTGAGTATGACTTAATCTGCCGTCAGGGACGTAGCAACAGAGAAGGACAATGGGCAATTGACCCTGTCACAAAGTTCCACTTCATTCATCACAAAGTTCTCTTTTTCTATTTGCAAAGACCTTATTCTCGTATTACTAGCAATAATCTTTTACAATTTTTATAAGAAACCTAGCCTAGTAGTAAAAGTTTCTTGATNTTTTAGGCCATATTTTAGTTCTAAAAGTTTCTTAAAAGTCTCTTAATTTACCGAACTAAATTGCAGTACAAACGTAAACAAAATGCGGGATGTAATAAAATACTAGTATTAAAACAAACAAAATGCCTAAATGCGAGCTAAAATTCTAAAGCAATGTCAGATTCAAATTGTTTCTCTGCGTTGAACTAGATAACGATTACAATGCCCTATATATTTGTCTAAAGTTTCTTAGCTCTTTCCTTGAAGTTCTAAAAGTTTCTTTAATTTTAGGTTGTCTAATACTAGGCTGCTTATAAAGTTGTTTCCTGTAAAAAAACCATGTATGTGAAACATGGACGTAGGAACCAGGGACACCCCCCACTTTTTCACAAATTTGTATGTAAAGTGCCCCTTTTCAGCTTACAAAGTGCCCTTTTTGCATGTGAGGATGCCGCTGAATGCATGTGCCCCCCCCCACTTTTTGAATGCTTCCTACGTCCCTGATGTGAAAGTTTCTGGTTTCTATCCTGGTAACAATCATGCTTCGCTCTGAACAACATTTACTCCTTCTTTCTGCGTCTCTGAGGACAATACTTGTGTCTAGGATAACATGAGTTTCACTACCCTGGTAACAATCATGCTCCGATCTGAGCAACATTTAACCACCTCAATCTGCGATTCTGAGGATAATACTCAGATCTGGGTTAACATGAGTTTCATTAAATAGGGAGCTCACCATCACAACAAAGTACAGCAATTAACGCAAACTACCAAATATTAAGGTGAGTCGAAAATATATATTCCTTTTATATTCGAAGCGTCTTCATTAAACTGTCAAGGTTACACTGCTTATCCTATTTCTGAAGACCGTGTCTTTACAATTATTTCTTGATATCTTCCACATTTCTGTTCCCCATGACGATGGGAGAATTCTCTCAGACAACTTATTTGGCTTACTTAGTTTGAGGATGGTATGTACCTCGAAGATAGGTATAATATTTGTGTGTGTGATGTGGTGTGTGTGTGTCGCAACAGACATTCGGAATAAATCAGCATTTCGTTTTATCAAGTCCATTGTTTTATCGAAAGCCGTCGTTCTTTCAAGCCTAAAATTAGTCTTTCACTCGTCATCGGCAAAAACTGGTTAGTTACCACTTCCTAAAGAAAATTTCAGTTTAACTGTCTTACAAGGAACTGGCATAATTATAACTATTTGAACCAACAACGACTGCGATCTCTCAAAATTCAAACAAATTTTAATGGATGGTTGATAAAGTTTACCTTCGCGGATGAACTTCTGGTCTGTATCGAGCAAGACGTCGCAACCACTATCAATGCTTCTTTCGATCTCTAAAGTGTGCTTGATACTCTCACANATTCACTCAGCTGAACATTGAGATTCTGAAACAATAAAGTACATCATTAACCAAATCGTCCTCAAACAGGAAGTAAATGTGCGTAATAATAACTGAATGTTGCTGCTAGTTCTACCTATTCTATGTCAACAAACATAGTTGTGGACCACGAGATCTTACAAGAAACTTCAATGAAGCGAGGGAATCTAGAGAGATCTACGTAAAAACATCAATAAACCAAATGATCTTAAGGGTATTAGAATATTGACTATCATCGACCAGATATTAAACCAATTATTCCGAATATAAGGATGATGACCTTAGAAGAATATCTACTAAAACCACATCTCGTTCAGGCCATATATGCATCCAATGTCCTCAAATCAGTAAATAAACTTTTCACAGTGGGTTGGAGGAAAGAAATGAAACAGGGTGGACTATCAAAAGTAACTGCACGAATAATATCAAAGACATGGCTGGGGGAATTTTAAAAAGTTCCNCTAGAAATAAACATTGGTCAGAGCATGTTTTGAAAACAAAACATATCTGGAAACAACATTGCGTGAAAAGTTTCACTTTCTGATAAAAGTACAAGATATATACTAGCTCCTACTGGGCGAAAGAATGAGGAATATGCGATTAATGTGATATGGAAACTCATTTCTTGAAGCTCGAAGCACTTGAATGCCAACAAGAATGATACTTGATGTTTTTTCTAGCGAGTCCTTTTACGAAACCACGAAAAGCAAACATTCTGAGAACGAATTTCGATATTGGTAAACAACTCTGATTAGAGTAGTCTTAAATTTATCAAAATTCCCACAAAATGGAGATTTTCCACCTAAGTTATATGCCACATTCTTCGTGTCATCTATTACACACATTTTTACTAGAATACCAAACTTTTTGCTGAGCCTCAATATTTTTAAATCTTTCCGGTTTTAGGCCTAAGATTATTCTTAAATTATTCTTAAGTGTTAAAGGTGTACCTTTGTCTGGAAATGAAAGGAATACATTCAAATCTTTGTTGATGTCATAATTAATCATAAAGCAAATGAAAAGAGGACCAGAAATAGTAAATATTGCATAGATAGTCCAAACGTCAATCTAAAAGCATGATTATAGCTTGAATACACAAATATCGTAAGTCTTGATACAGCTTGAGCTTTGCATTATTTTTGAATTATTCCTAAATCTAAGCAACTCTGAGCCTTAATATTCTAATAAACTTTATTCTTATAAAGCAAAAAGTGCGTATCGTCCCAAAATGTCTCAGAATGTCATGCTATCAGCAACAATTCTGCACAGTGACGCTCTAATACCTGCTTGATACTAATGACATCGAAATATCGATTAATAAATTGTTAACACTGGCATTTGACACCAAAAACGGAATAAAAGTAAAAACATACTATCAAAGGAGCTTTCAGTTGTTTCAGATAACATGAAGAACCTTCATAATTCCGTTATTCTGTGGTATTTAACACCAGATCGTTGTATTTACATAAAGCCATGAAATCCACAAGGTAAATATCAAAAATTAAATGCCCCCTTCCCTTTTTGAGGGGTTGAGTAGAGGGTGAATGATTCCTTATATGTGTAGGCCGCAGGGTTGATATGACAAAGCATGCCCCCTGAGGTATCGTTTTTGTGCTCAGAGTTTTTTCATGTATTGTGTAAGAGTTGATGAATGTATAAAAAAAACAAAATACTTAACAGTACAACTTTGCCAGCTTTTTATTATCTACTGTTTGAAGCAGCACAGTGGTGAAAAATAAAGGATATTTCGACTACACTTGTGTAAATAACGGTCAAGATCCCGTAGAAGAATTGACAAAGTGGTTTGTGGTTGAATAATGTGGTAGTGACTGATGCAATATAAAGTCATGATCAAAACCACTTTATATACGAGCAAACTCAATCAATAATTATACTTGAAAAAGTAGAACTTATTTATATCAACGATAATATAGTTATTCTTACAGTGAGATACAAAATTTGCACACTTTAACATATTTATTATCAAAAAGATTAAAAACTCAGCATTATCCGTATTACTAATACGATATTAATTCCCATCACCATGCATAATTGTATCATTAAAATAAGTGGTACTGTCTCGCTTACTTCCTACCCTCTGACAAAGAAAGTTAGTGTATACGGAAAATGTACTAATTGAAAGTTTGCCCAGCGTGAAATTGGTAAAAAAAAATCGTACGTGACTTGAATAGAGCAAGCACAGGCACTTACAACGTGAACATTTTAAACTATATTTCTAAATTACAAACGTGCACAAATTGCACACGAAGTAAATTGAGTACAATGTGAAAACATTCAACTTTGTTAGAAAAGATAAAAACTTCACACAAGTTGCACCCGAACTAAATTGAGCAAGTACTTACAACATGAAGGCTTTCGACTTTATTTTTAAAATTAAAATTGTACACAAATTGCACAAGAATTAAATTGAGTACGATGTGAAAACATTCAACTTTGTTAAAAAGATTAAAACTTTACACAAATTGCACACGAACTAAATTGAGAAAGTACTTACAACGTGAAGACTTTCAACTTTGTCAAGAAGATCCTGCAGTCGTTCTCGTGTTATATCATTGTCAGGTGTCGTTTCAATTAATTTTCCCAGAATTCTTGAGTAAAGTGGCAACTAAATGAAAACAAATAAAACTATGTCACGCTAGGTATCAAAAATGTTGAACCTAAATATTTAACTGCATATAGAAGCAATCAAAAGTGGGATAGCAGAAAAAATAAGAAATAAAAAATTTCCTATGCATTAGTGTTTGTAAACGACAATTCCCTGTTTGCAAGGAGTTACTAGAGGAGGCCATGCCCCCCTATGCATAAGCGCAACAGGGACACCCATGCCCCCTTTGCATAGGTGCAACAGGGACACCCATGCCCCCTATGCATAGGTGCAACAGGGACACCCATGCCCCCTATGCATAGGCGCAACAGGGACACCCATGCCCCCTATGCATAGGTGCAACAAAAACACTAGGGGCCCTTAAAAGTTCAGTAAGATTGGAGCCCCATGTTGCCTTCACCACAAATAGTGCATAAAGGCTTTTCTCTTCATAATCTCTGAGGGGCCCCCTTACTTCCTCAAAAGCTAGGGGGGCCATTAGGCGTTGTCCTAACCCTAACCTACGTTAGTTAGGCCACTGCCCTGTGGTGCATTATGAGAGGTTATCTTTAGTTGAGCTCTAGAAACCGAACTAGAACCGAAGATAGGTTAATAAACTGCTATGAAACGAGGCTCAAAATATCCTCAAACGTAGGATAGCAGGAATGCATGCACAATAATATTTTAGCAAACAATGTCTGAAAATTCCAAATGCTTTCACCTCTAAATTCTATCACAATAGAAAGCAATCTCATGGCTAGCTAAAATCAATTAAATATATGCTTTACAGCTATTCTGAGTATAGGATGGAACAAAACCTAACCAAACAATGTAGAATTTGATACGTACTAGTCCAACAGGATAGTAAAGGAATTGCTCAATCGTTTGACCATTGCATTCTGGTTTGCTTTCGTACCAATTCAGCAGTTTCATGAACTCAGGTCTTTTCTTACATTTTGAAAGTACCTACGTCAACAAAGGGAATTGCGTACCAAAAACGTAACTAAAAGGCCTATAGCTTTCATAACATGCAAACAAGGTAATCTTGAATCACATGACAAACAAACTGTGAAAGAATAAACAGAATTAGAAAGTAGAATTCAGAGAACCATCACAACTAACTGTGGCCTCAAATTTGCATTAAAAAACTTCCTATTTTTCTCGGTTTCAACCTGGTCTAAAATGCCTCTGTGAAAGAGACCTAGGACAAGACTTCTCTTCTCAATAATCAATATAATTAACAAATTGCAAGATTGTCTATATAGATCGAACACACATATTTAACAATGTGCCATGGGGCTATTCCGAGGGCTTTTCAGACCGAATGTCAATGGTGCACTATATATGGAATTTATATACTCTATGTAACGGGTACAGGTAAAGGGTAGGTTCTCGTATACTTTCGTAAGTGTGAGAGAGAGCCTGGTAAAGAGAACACTTATATTGACCACCGGCATGTGAGGCAGGGTGGCCAGTTCCTTTCCTCTCCGCCTTTATCTCCCCATTGTTGCCACCAGGTACCCATTCGCTGCCGGGTGAATAGTGAGCGAGCATTTAGTCAAGGTTTCGAGTCGGACGCGAATTGTATACCTTGCACGCAGCAGAGAAACCCTCAAACCGCTATGCAAACCCCCTCAAAAGTATGTCTGATATGAAAAAAACATTTAACAACCCACCTTTAATGCACTGCTGTGATTTCTGATATACTCATGGTACACAGGTAGCAAGGAAACCAAAGACGATAGATAATCATCTAGAAGGCAAGAGAGAACCCTTCTAAATATACCTGAACAAAATAACAAAACAGCCTTTCCAAGAAGTTGCATCAAATTGTATACATTATTACACGAAATTAAAGCGATACACGCTTTTTTATAAGAAAACCATAATTTTCCCTGAGTCTCAATTTTGTTAACTTTTCCCGAAATTGAGCCTGAGATTTTCTTAAACTTTTTCTTAACTTTTATTGAAATGAACTGGCTAAAACGGTTTACACTTTCGTTATTAATATTGCATACTTGAACTTGAATTCCATCTTTAATATTTTGAATGCAATAATGACGAAATATCGATTTTCGGCCAATAAAAACACTAAATTTTGGAAATTGAGTTTCCTAATTTTCTTAATATTTTCTTAAGATTTTGGCCATTTGAGCCTCATTTTTAATTAACGCGATTTTATCTTCACTAACGATAATTTATTATTAAAATGTTAATGCGACCATTTGGTCAAAAGAAAATCCCGAAATCCTGGTTTTAATGTGGACGTGACAAAGAAGCATAACAGATGTGAAAGTATTCAACACTATAAAAGTAAAGGATTTCTTGAGAACCAGAATCATATACACAATGTGATTCATTGTAAATCTGTTTGTTTTCCTTTCTGATACATAGAGGAATCTACGACGTAAACTTAGTATGACACAATTCCACCCATGCTGATTAATGTTCATGAAGCGCTGTTTTTTTTAGCGAATTCATGTTAATTTGGTCCGCGTTAATTTTGTTCGTGATATTTGATGCGTTGCGTTGATTTCGTGTAATAACGTCCGGGCCGCCGAAAGGGGGCCCGGGGGCAAATTGCCCCAGGGCCTCGAGGTCCAAGGGGCCTCATAACACCATATGCTTCAAGGTGTGGGGCCTCATAAAGTTAACCAGCATTTATCTTCCATAGTGAATTTCAAAACCATGAAAATTTTCTGCTCGCTTCGCTCGCAGGGAGCCTCATCTTTCTCCTTAACCTCGTGACCTCTGAATTCTCTCGGCGGCGTAGAAAAAGGTATGCTTTTATGAATAGCGTTATACCCAGTAAAGCCACTATCATGTGCCTAATAAAGCAAGAACGCTTATTTATTTTAACTTTTCTCCCAATCCCCGGGCCTCTTTATTAATTCTTGCCTTGCTCAAAGTTTGCAAGTACAGCAAGAGCACTGCAAAAACTAGCTTGTCATCCCCTACAACACAAACGTTTGCACTTTGTTGCTGTTGCTGTTTATTTTATTTTGAGTAGGCTGTTATACGTAGCTTACTCAGCTAATTTAGGCCTACTATGCATGCCGCATCCAGGCATGGGGGCCCCTAGTTTAACGTCCCTTCCGAAGGACGGCGGAGTGAGCTGCTTTGGTCGTTCATCTGGAAGGTCACACATCCATTTCTGACCGTAAACAGCCATGCTTAACTTCAGTTAAGCTAATGGAACTGGCTGGACCGCTTGGCCACTCACCCAAAAATTTCACATTTTCATACCTCCCCCTTCCGGAAAACAAATTGAAAAGCTCTCCAACCCCTTGTTCATCACGAACACTTTCTGTTAGCTACAGAAGAGTGATCTAGGGATACTGCAGGCTATGTCGCTTTTGAGAAAGGGGCCAAACATGACATGTAAACAAGCTGATCTCATAGAAAAAATAACACCACAGCGAGACACTGATACTCATCGTGGCATAATTCTTTTCAAGGCACAAAATAAACAAAACCTGCAATTTTACTTTTCACCAACAGCAAAAGCCATTGAATATCTCAAAGCGATGAAAATCTTCTATTGTGTGTTGCAACTGGAACCCTATTGCAAAAGCCTCGTTCCCAGTCTGATGCGGAATCATGCTCGCTTTTCAACAAGCCCTAGGAATCAATGGTTTTCTGTGAAACGTTACCTATTCAACTGATTTTTAGGAAACTGAAAGATTGTTTTTCTAGATAAATGTCCGTTTTCGTTATCACAAGTTGATTCAAAGTATCCAGGAGGGTTGCAATGTCAAACGAAACAATAAGATCGTTTTGAGCTCCTGACAATAACAACGGCTGGTTAAAGATAAGGTAGACGGAATCTCTAAAGATCTTAAATGGAATTAAAAGAGTATTAGATGAGGACCAAGATATCAAATGAAGACTCACCAAGTCGTATATTTGGCCAGTATCTCAGTCTTTGTTTAATTCCTTCCAGGAGCATTTTGTGCAGCATCAAAATGATGTCACTGAAGAAATATCAAAGTCCTGTACATGTCAATATGTAGCAGAGTCAAATAGTTTCTGACGTCACCAATGAATATGCTATTCAGGATGTGGAGCCAGTGAATCATAAGATAGTTGGCACAAACTAACATGCGCATAGTTTGAATAGCAACGAGAAACAACACAAAATAAGCCTTACAATAGCACCTACCTCAAAGCGGACACCCAATAATTTATAAACTGCTTATACAATAAATAGACTAAAACGAACTAGGAATAAATCTACTTAATACATGTTCCCTCGTCTATTTTTCATTCTTTTTCTTGACTAAATTCACTACAAATCAGCAAGATTAATACGAATTTTGCAACAAAAAAGCAATATTTTTTCCTTTGTGCCTGGTCGTATATCAGCAATGATTAAAATTTTCTAGCAAACATAAGAAATTTATGTAAACAAAATGATAAATGTCATACACACCAATTGGAAAAGAGTATCCTTGCTTCTTCGATACTGCAAGCAGGATAGTTCGAATCGGCAGCCATTGTAAGTGGCTGTCTGAAAACAGCTACGAGTGTTGTAAGCTGTTGTATGTAATCTTCCTCAGAAATGACAAATTGCCAAATAAACTGTTGAATGAGACAAAATTGCTCATATATTCTGCTCATGTAGCGTAAAAAGTATTTAGAAAAGACGGGCTGGAGTTCATTGGGAATAAAACTGTTTCCTAAAGGCCAACTAAATGGGAATACACACTTTTTTCATAATAATAACTAACTTTTCGCTGAGCCTCAATATTCTTGAATTTTTTCAGTTTTGAGCCTTAGATTATTTTTAAACTACTCTTAAATATCAAAGGTGCAACTACGTCTGAAAATCAAAGGATTATATTAAAAATCTTTACTGATTTCTTACTTTATCATAAAGCAAAATAAAAGTGGAGCAGCATATAACAAATATTGCATCTATAGTGAAAAAGTTAATCCACAAGCAGTTCTATAACTCAAATACAGGAAAATTTTAAGTCTTGATGAAACTTGAACCTTGCATTATTCTTAAATTATTCTTAAATTTCAGTGATTCTGTGCTTGAATATTCTTATAAACTTAATTCATATCTAAAAAAGTGCGTAAGATGTGCAACAGAAAAAATGGCTAATGTTCAACATAATCCTTAAAACCACAATTAAAACTTACTCTGTTTCTTTTCATATACTTTTCACCGTCTGGTGACTGGATGTACATGTCCACAAAACGTGCGAATCTCTTTCGTCCCAGCCATCCACGAAGATAAGCTTGTAACTGCAGTAAAGTAAAACTACGATCTAAAACTAACTCCCTTGGTCAAAAAATACAATGACAACATGATTTTGCTTGATGACTTTCTGGCTTTCCTTTTACGCAATTTTTAGGAATTCTCCACTAGTTCCGTGTTATGAATTGTAATACCTGGAATTTTAGCATGAAGAACTGCACCATCTTATAAAAGTCAAAATCTACCAAACAATATAAAATTCTACCTTTACAATTTTCTTCCTATCTTCAACAGTATATTGTCCAAATGTTTCATCGTCAATAATTGTAACGCATACTCCAGGAGTCCCCAAGCTACTGTTGGTACTGTCTCTGGAACTATCAGAAGAGTTGCGACAACTGTTTCTCCCATAAACCAACTTCTTGTCTCGAAGTGTGTTGACCTAGATGTCAAAATAAATTAGCTGTTCTTCTCGAAAAGCAACAAAAATTGCATCAAGTCTGCGAATTTATAAATCTGCAAATTCCGCATCAAAATGTTGTAAGCAAGGACATCAGCCACCATTCATGAAACGTTCTCTTATTTGGGCAGCAAGCCTACCTCGAAAGTCTATTAGTAAAGATTCACAGTGTAAAACTGTGAAGCTCCACAGGGATCAATGCTAGGGTCTCTGCCATCCACACCATACAATAATATTTATACAGGAGATGGAAACACATTTAACAGCATTTAATACTAACGCCACGCGAACACCAGAAAGAAAAACAACATTACACAGGTACATACCGATCGCATTACGCAATAAATAAATCGAAAAATCCTTTCTAACTGGTTTCGATAAGCTTATAAGCATCGAGAGACTTATAAGCAGCCTCTTTGCAGTGCTTTAATGCAGAAAATTAGGCCGCATTCAAAATTGGTCAATATTTCTTGCAGCACCACCCTTTTGCGCTTAAGTGTATGGGGGGTCATATTGCACTTTTTGAAAACTTTCATCCCTCATAGCATTTTATAATGAACCCCCCTCATTTTAGCAAAATGTGGGCATCATCACAAACAGCAAAATTTCACTGTCAGTTTCATTGAATTATTCATGAGTCAACTCTCCATAAAGCACTTCACAGCCCTTGTCAGGTGGAACACTGTCTACCACTCCATGCAATTTTTGCTTAACACCATCTGGTGGGATCATCAACTCTTCTACTTCCTTCAGGATTGCTACCATTTTCTCTCTACGTCACTTTTTTACCACCCCTCCACTTCATCGAAAATCTAGAAAAATATCCAGCCTCTGCTAATTCCACCCCCCTACAATTAAGCACAAAAGAAGAGTAGATTCCAAAACACCTCAGGACTCTCCATGCAATTTGCAAATTATAATAGCCACCTTCATTAGCTGCTATAACCAGCATTTTTAGTTAACCTTCAAACATCGCAATGACGTGGGTAACTGGTGAATAGCTAGTGAACAGCTAGTGAATAACTGGTTAATGGCTGGTAAGTACTTGGTGAGTACCTGGTGAGCAGTTGGTAGGCACTGATGAGTAGTTGGTGTCAAAAAAGCTACCAAATTATTTCAAGGAAATTTGTGAAGATATCTGCTGCTTGCTGAATAGTTTCAAGATATTTATAGAGTATAAACAACATTTGCAACTATGCATGGGCAATATCTAATCATGTCTGTACAAGAAAACAAAAGCGGCGGGAGCAAAGAGTATGCAAAGAGTTTCATTTTCAGTTACATGCCTGCCGCTTTTCTTGTCTGTTGTCTTGCAAGTTGCAGCCTCCACCTAGTATTCTGCATTAAAGTTAATACTTGTAAAGCTTGAAAAGACCAGAGGGGATCTTTTGTCATAATTTTGTAATACTCTCACAAAGCAATCAGATCCGAATATCTTCCAGCACAATGTTTGCTCGGAACAAAACTGTCTATGACGATGTTGCCAATACATGCATATATCGATCAATCATATCACCAATTTATTTATAGTAAGCAAAAGAAGTTAAGATAGCAATATTACTGCTAATTAAGGCCTACTGGCTTAAAAAATGAAATATATTACAGGTGCAAAATAAAAATTGATGCATATCATGTTAGGTACCCTACCTGTGGTATATAAATATATACATATATATATATACATATATATATATATATATAAATATATATATATATATACATATATATATATATATATATATATACATATATATATATATATATATATGCTGCAAAGTCTACAGTTGTAGTTCTCGCCCTTCCAACATTTAAATGACTTTTGAGAGTAGGAAGTGTGCTTGCTTGTTTGATTATATTTGATAAAGTCGACCAAAGTCTATTTCAAAAGAAGGATATAGTCTTACTTCCATATGTTGTTGTATGCACTTCTGGAAGCTGCGAGTCGTTACCGTGCCTTAGATCATAACCAGTATTCCACTCAGCGAAAATAACCTTCATGAAAGGAGGAGGACAACATTGTTCATACTACCAAGAAATGTAAGCTGTATAGAGACAGGTAAAATTATTCTCTACCTCTGCTTTAAGTCTGGAGACTTGAGACCATTGATCAGCGCACTCCCGCTGCAATCTTTCTTTAGCCTCTTTTTCCTTCACAATTTGCCTCTCAAGATTCATTATCATCGTCTTCAAATGGTCATTTCTCGACTTGAGTCCATCACCGCTAATAATGACAAAAATATACTTTCAGTTACAAAGTACACTGACATGAAAAAAAACTGCTTTAAAAACTCTTAGGCTATATCTGAGGAGAGCTCAAAAACTGGGAAATCAAAATGCCCTACCAGAGGTTTTGTGGCTTCATGTAGGTTTAACACCTCAAATAAACAAGGCGAATTATACTACACTCTGCAAAATCTAGAATCATCCAGGAACATAGCAAATCCTTTGGCGGATTTTCAGCTCAAATATACAGAGGGTATATCGGATAGTATAATGTGAAAAAAATAAATGAAAAAAGTTCGCTTTTGCCAATTGAAATAAAAAATTGTTTGCAATCTCATTTCGTTCCTGTGACAAATGCCACAAAACAGAGACGTGAACAGAAACAAACGAATAGGGGCTAGATTTTATTGAAATAAAAGAGGAAAGTCAAAGACACCTCAGCAAGTTTGAAATGGAAGATCATTAGAAAGGGAATTGATGCTTATGGCACTGTAATCTTTGCGAAAAGATCCAATCCGGCAAGGACAATACCAAAGATAATGAAAACAAAACTTTTTTTCTAATCAAAAACTGTAATCAGTCCATTACCACAAGCTCTTCACGTAAATACCTTGTTAAATTCGAAATGAAGGCGCTTCATAAGAAAAGTGAGCGATAATACTCAATGCACTTATCACATTAGACGAAAAGTGAGATGTGCTAGCAATTTGGTTGTGATAAAACCTACGAAAAGCACCGACTTCATAACAGAGTGTCGTAACTGTAGACGACGGCTGGAAAGCAATTCAGGCCTAACTAAGGACATGAAAAACTCATTACAGTACGAAAACCGATCGGCAGTTGGCTCAATAATCAAATTTCACCCAAAACATAACAAAGCAGAGGCCAAAAGTTTCCTTTTTGTTGAACAGTGTAAGTGACATGCTTTTGAAACATGAATTACTTTACTTTTGTTACCGATTGGAAAAGCAAAGATCATTTTCAAATTACCCGAACGACCTACCAATCAATAGCAACTAAAAACCGAAAGATTATTTTCTAGGATAATGTATTTCAAGAACACATAACTACACATGAGGTACGTATGATGAAGTAATAAAATATCCTCAAGAGCTAGCGAGCAGATAAATGTGCCTAGCATAATATGACAGTTATATATGCGTGTCTACTGTAAACAGCTATAACAGTTTCCTTGATTGCTCATAACGGGTATCGCCCTGCAAAAAAGGAAGTGTTTAACGCTCGGTAAATGACAACGTTCCCTGAAAACAAATTGTGGCGCCTTCATCAAATCAAGCAACTAATGACTAAGTACTGAGAAATTCTACAGTGTCTGTGCTGTACAATACACGCAAATCAAACCCAAAGGGAAAGTAATAGCTTTCCTTGGCTAACAACGAAGCCAAGCGAAAATGCACCTCAAAAGATCATGTACACACCTTTCAAACGAGCATACACGTTTTTCTATAAGAAAATCGTTATTTTTTTATAAGAAAACCGTTAAAATGGCTTACGCTTTCGTTATTAATATTGCACACTTGAATTTGAAATCCATCTTTAACATTTTGAATGCAATAGCGACGAAATACCGATTTTTGGCCTATAAAAACACTTAATTTTGGAAATTGGGCCTCCTGATTTTCTTAAGGTTTTGACGATTTGAGCCTCATTTTCTTATAAACTTTTTTCTTATGAAAAGAAATGTATAGTCTATAAGACTATGGAGGTTCACATTCGCTGAAATTTCTGAAAAATGCAAGGTTTGGGGCTCATCAAGACTAAGATATTTTGTCTATTTGAGTGCGTTTTTAGCGTGAGTCCTATTGTGTAGATATCAAAATTTGTTGCTCTGTTTTAATCTTGCTTTGTTTCAATGATGAACTAGTAAATTAGAAAGGAATTAATTTTTTAGTTTTCTACCAAATTTACACCTTTGCTACCCAAAAGTAATTTGAAGTTCAGAATGAAAATAAATTTATTAGAATATTGAGTATTCAGGTCCTGCAAACACTAGATATTCTCATAACAAGTGTGTATACACAAAAACAGGTATGATAGCAATAGATGACCAAGAAAAATCCCAATAAGTAGTAAGTACCTCCATTTATGAATGGATTCCATCCAACCCTCTCTCTCCTCCTCAGAACTTGCTACAAAGAAGTACTGTCTTTGGTCACCAAATTCGCTATCAACAACAAAGGCAAACTGAAAGGAAAAAGATAGAAAGATGAAGGGCAATTCCATTGTGACGGACGTACACTTTGGACTCTTAAAACTGCTTTAGAATGCAAACTCTTGAAGTAATGTCAAGTTTAATGAGGCATACAAGAAGCATAAATATGCTAAATGTAAAAACTAACAAAAATTAAGAAATTCCATATCAGGCCCCTACTAACATGGCTGCCAAAGTGCTGTGACGGACGTACGCAGAAAATGAGAGAAAACTGACCTAACTTTGCAAAATCCTAAAACTCTGTGATTT
>OLMO02000294.1:2444806-2470447 GCA_900291935.2 Cassiopea xamachana | reverse complement strand
GGTCCTAGGCCATCAGGGCAGTCCCTTGAAACTTTCGGAGGGCTTAGGATTCACATTTTGCCTTTGCAAATGGGCGTGGCCCCAAATGTTCTGTTACACTGCAGCATCTAGTTGTTCAACTAAAGGCAGCATACACGCTTTTTATAAGAAAACCATAATTTCACCTGAGCCTCAATTTTCTTACCTTTTCCCGGAATTGAGCCTGAGATTTTCTTAAAATTTTCTTAACTTTTTCTGAAATAAACTAGCTAAGATGGGCTAAACATTCGTTACTAATATTGCACACTTGAATTTGAATTCTATTTTTAACATTTTGAATGCAATAACGACGAAATATCGATTTTTGGCAAATAAAAACACTTAATTTTGGATATTGAGGCTCGTGATTTTCTTACGATTTTCTTAAGACTTTGACGATTTGAGCCTCATTTTTTTGTTTCTTATAAAAAAAACGTGTACACAGAGTTGAGGAGATATCGCTTAATCGCCAAATAAATGGCATACTCCTCCGCAGTTTATCTTCCTTGCTCCCAGAACACCTTGAAATACTAACGGCAAAGCAAATTTCCCCATCATGTAACTACCTCCATCTGACAAACGTCGCACCAAAAGCCCCAGAGACATCGTGAACGCCATGACACTTCAAAGTGGACACAAAGTACTATGGGTTGCTTCAAAGTGGCAGCTACCACTGTCATATACTTGAACTCCTGAAATATTAGAGCACTGACGAAATAGCTTCATAAGACTGTCGATAGAAATAACCCTCATTCTTTTACTTAATAGTATTCTAATTGGGCAACTCTTTCACCAATTGTTGATTTACTGACGAAGAATAGTAGGTAAACATTGTATTACTAATATACAAAAATATACTAAAAACGGGGAACTTATCTCTGTTATAATAAATTAAAACTAATTTTGATTAATCAACATAAATACAACAATTTAATGCAGAATATTATAATATTAATATATTTTTGAAATATACATTAGCAATAGACCACTAAAAAAAAATATTTAACGTACTTGGTACGAAAAAGCAAAGTACAGAAATGCGGATGAAGTTCTCAATTTGCACGTAGGAAGAAGAGTAAGGTAGCATGACGTAGGAATCTTAAGCTTAAATCTGCTGCAGTTTGTTCAGAATGAAGTGCAGTAGAATTACTATTGGGATTCCCACGTCTCTTTGCGGACAAAGTTTATTAATACATGTTTTTATTTAAGAAAACCGTCATTTTGCCTGAGCCTCAATTTTCCTAACTATTTCCTAAATTGAACCTAAGATTTTCTTAAATTTTTCTTAACTTTTGCTGAAATAAACTGGCTAAAATGGTTTAACTTCAGCCTGTATGTTTCTTATAATTTTCCTAAATGTTTCTTAAACTTTTAGTACTTCCAATGATAGTAACAACCCAGATTTGGCAACTTTGAAGCAAGAAAAAGGATGTTCAGGCTTTGTGAGGCATCTCATGGATGTTTTTTCTATTTTCTTTCTAGTTTGATGAAAAATTTTGATGTAAAAACAGTTTTTTTCAAGTTATTCCTTGAAGCTCAGCCCGCCAATGTTTCTTAAATGTTTCTTAATTTTGAATAATTTCAGCCTCATGTTTCTTACAGACATGTTTCTTATACAAGATGTGTGCACTAAGAAGTTGAAGTACACTTTTTGAAAGAACCACTTACGCAACAGCAAATAAAGATCAGCGTTGGCGTTGTGACTATTCCATATGCTCAACCTTACAACAATAGATCCGGGGGTGTGAAATACATCCAGGATATTAGACACCATCCTGCTGGCAACAGTTGCTAGCCAGGGTTGCTGCTACGTCCATTCAAGCCTCAAATGCTGTGAAGATGCAGTCCAAGGCATGTACTGAACAAAGTTGGCTCAATAATATTTTACAGAAAACATTTCTCAAATTGGAATAATATACTCTTTTTATAAGAAAAAGTTTATAAGAACATTGAGGCTCAAAACTGCTGAAATTTAAGAACAATTTAAGAATAATGCAAGGCTCAAGTTTCATCTTGACATAACAACCTTTTTGTATCCTAGTTAAAACTCTGTTTTCAGATGTACTTTTGCATTATCGATAGAAAATATAAACTCTTCCTTAGCCTTATGATGTAGTAAAACGCCAACAAAGATTGGAATGTATTCCTTAAATATTCTGGCGAAGTTACACCATTTGTATTTAAGAAAAATTTAAGAATAATTCTAGTCTCAAAATTAAAAACATTAAGAATTTCGAGGCTCGGCAAAAAGTTGGGTATTCTTATAAAAAATGGTGTAATTCAACTTTCTTGAAAAATGACTGAGTGGCAAAATAATCTCCTGGCTTCCTCTATAGATCTATGCAATCCAATATAGATTTACACATCAGGCTTAGATTTGCAAGCAAGCTGAAATTTTCCAGTTCGAAATAAAAAATAGTCCACTACGGGACCATGAAGATAAAGTCTGTTGCAAAAGAAAACAATAAATCTCTTGCAGATTTACAGGAGTAGGTTAAGATATCAGGGGTATTTTTTTAATGATATGTTGTCCAACTAGCCTATGTAGAGTAGCAGATTTTCCTGGCAAATACGTTTGGGCACATGCTTGCTAAATTGCGAAAGTTGAAAATAACGAGGTATACTAAAATACATTATTATTATCAGCACCAATTGAAATTTGAAACAAGCAGCTGGGAACAATTGAAGACAGCAACGAGTAACAAGATACTTTCATATCAAAACAAGAAAGTAATTGCCCCCATTATGAAGCCCGAACGTCTCACTCAATCACGGTCTTAGACACAGGGGTGATTTCTAGGGAGGGCTCAGGGAGCGGAGCCCCCCTTGTTAAAACTACTGTTCATTTTGGGGGCTTAGCCCCCCTAAAAATTCTTGCATTGGCCTTATTTTTCAAAGTGTATTGACCTAGCTTCATTGTGTCTTGTATTGCTATGAATAATTATTCACTGCTATAAGGTAATTGAGACATTTCTAATTGCTTAGTATACTTTAATAGTACTAAACTAAAGCATCATATCTGCGTCCTTGAAAATATGGGCGTGGTTGCAGCTAGGTCACACCCAAAATGTAGGCTTGGTTGCACCTTGAGCCCCCCCTGTTAAAATGTTCAGAAATCACCACTGCTTAGACAGCCCAGATTGGGTTAAGATAATCATACAGAGCACTTTCACAAAGAATTATTGGGGCATACTCTCCCTGTCCCCTTGCTGTCTATGGGCCTGCATTCATTGGAAAATAAATGGGTAAGAAACACTAGGAGAGCCGCAAATTCGATTGATACTATGAATTACTACTGTGAATCTTTAAAATTATTTAAATAATGTTCATAAAAAACCAGTGTTGGCAATGTTTTCGACATGCCGTCTGAGTTAATAAGTGGAGACACGGAGGAAGTAGAAGAAGGGGGAAACAGACTTCACGTGCTATTAAAGTCAGAAGTAAACAAAAAACTAAAATACCAACGAGAGCTCGATTCAACAGGCAAAAACAGGAAACTACATGCTAATAAAAGCTACGATCATTAAATTCTAGGAAACAATGTTACCATTGACAGTAAATATTTACTAAGCAAGGAAATTTAATGTTTGACAAGAGAGGACGATGCAAGAAAATTTTGGGGAAGGAAGTGTCCATATTCTTGCATAACCATCTTCTGAGGGGCGTAGGGCTGCTCCCACTGCTACCAATAAGAAGCAGAAATTGATTGGATTTGTGCCTGGTGAATTACAAAATCTCTGGTCACGAATATAAACAAATATTTGGAGCCATGAAGAAGAATTCTGCCACCCAAGAACCAGTTGTAATTTAGAAGTATCTCTGTGGTGTGACATGCTCCGTGATAGGCGTGACAAAACAGCACTTTTGCATCTTATCTGGCCAGAACATCTAGCAAATTGTCGTTTTTTTCTCTATTTCACCCGGTAAAAAACAAGTAATTCTTACCGTGTGCAAGTTCCTGATGGTAAGAGGACTATTAAAAGCTTTAACTGTCTTCTGGATTAATCATCTATGACCTGCTTGGATTTGTCATTTCCTATAACCACCAATCTTGTTGTTAAGGAATGGAGGAATGGAGAACGAGCTACACGGTTAACCTTTGAGCTTTCTCGAATTATTGCTTCCTCCTTCCATTTTTTGTCTTTGCTAACAGTTCCACTCTTCTTNTCGTCACGTCGGTAGCTTTTTCCTCCAACGCATCCCCTGATGCTAGAAAAAAAATGAGAGATGCCTCAATACATACGCTTGAATTTCTTTCAAACTTACATCTGCAACAAATAAACTGTAACTAAAGCATCCTCTTCTATGAGACATACATGTAGAAGGCGAAAAACTATAACAACTTGTACTACCAAAGGCACAAGATTAAAGTAGGAAATCGGTTTCATTCAATGCAAACAACTTCGCATGAACTGCGTGTAATCCTTGTGGTACGTACTCCATAGCGTAGTCTCTCTTTCATAAAGGGGCTCACAATTCAAAATATCTATTTCTTGCTTTTGCATTAGCTTCAGGAAAATTAATTTCAGTTAAATTGAGGAACAGTTAAGAAACTTTTAACACAACAATGTGTCCAAAATTCGTCAAAAAAGGAGCTAGGCCATGAGCTAAGTTAGTGGTTCTTCAACCTTTCTGAACGAACTGAACCCTACAAGTTCTTTGTTGTAATAGTTGTTGTTGTTGTTGTTGTTGCTTGCTTTGTATTGAGTAGGCTGTTATACCTAGCTTATTCAGTTAATTTAGGCCTACCATGCATGCCGCATCCAGTCATGGGACGCTTAGTTTAATGTCCCTTCCGAAGGACGGCGGAGTGAGCTGTTAGTCGTTCATCTGTAGGTCAACCATCCAGTCTCTAACCGTACACAGCCATGCTTAACTTCAGTTAAGCTAATGGAACTGGCTGGGCCGGTTTGCCACTCACAACACAAGTTCTATACATGCATTCATTGATCCCTTCGTAGTTGGAAATATGCATATGGTTTGAAGGCAATTAGGCACACTGCAAACAAACTATGGCAATCCTTGCCGTTAGAATTAAAAGAGTCTCATACCTTAACGGAAGTTAAGAAGAAATAAACATCAATTCAGCAATTGCAACTGTTGTTTGGTTTGTGAAATTGTTGTTTGGTTTGTGCTAACGATATGTAAATAATTTAGGATTATTATAGAATAATGTAAGTAGTATTTTTCAGCTTCAACTTTTTGTTAGATTGTTGGCCTTAATTAGTTCTTTTAGCTATTCTTATCATACCAACCTTAAATAAATAAATAAGAATAATTATTATTATTGAGTGAACCAAATTGCTGAGCCCCTGAAACTGACTAACCGTACCTCTGGGGGCTAGATCGAACTTAATTTAAGCACCACTGAGCTAAATAGATTCCTTATAAAGATATGGGATAAACGTTTGAGGGTAGAGAAAATAGCCCGCACTTTATGACCAGGATGTTGGTTAGCTAGAGATTCGAGATCTAAGATGTAAACAATCTTGCTGTACATTTAAATCTCGCGTCTCTTGCTAACCAACATCCTGGTCATAAACTGCGGGCTGTTTTCTCTATCCTCAAACGTTTATCACATTTTTCCCTTTTAAGGACTCCGCATAAAAATGTCGAAGTGCTTTAAATGGAATTTTAAAACCAGAGCATTGAGCATAAATTTACTTGGTAGTACAATGTGAAGGGCCCTTTGTGAACTGTGTGGACGGTGGATGATTTGAGACACAAGATTTCCCATTACATAACTTCGGCTGCCTTCACTATGAAACATTAGTCAGATCCTGCCTAAATCAGTGAATTTCTGCAGAAAAAGCCCATGATAATTAAGTATAATTACCTACGTTTGTGCTCTTGAATAATCAGTTTAATATTCTCATCTTCATCGGGCTTTCCAATTATGCTTTGTTTTCCATTCTTCCTTTGGTTCCCAGCACCATCAAGACTATTTGTGGCGTCATCTGAAAAATTTCATATCACGTGTTGTGCAACATGTAAATTTCTGAACAATCAACATTTCTACAATTACCGTAAGTCCTCGGAATGCCCCCCCGAATAAGCCTCTATCCTAGCGCTATATATTGCTAATAAGCTCCCCCCTCGATTAACCTCCATACTCAAGCATGTGACTGTGGATTGATGACATCAAGGAATGGACCAACATTAGAGAATATAGACAGTTGAAAAGGAAGGCACAGTGTAGAGAGCAATGGAGATCCATGATAGGCAATCTTTAAATGCACGAGGACGCTACAGAAATTGAATAGAATAATTAGTACTTTATAGAGCTAGGAAAGAAAAAGCAGTTATTTAGTAAGGATAAATTGCCTGTTCTTTAAAAAGAATCCTATTGCTTGCATGGGGACTAATACAACCTCACCTCCACGTAATAGTCCCTGGGAAACGCGCTACACTGGTAGCGTAGGCTAACGAGGCTCTGGACAGCAATAGCCTGTGCTGTAAATCGTGGCCCGACAAACCAATGAGTACAAATAACAGAAACGTTGTCAGCGGCGTAAAGGGCAATCGGAAGTTTCTCGGTCATATCGTACGAAAACAAGGCTTAGAGAACCTTGCTCTTACGGGGAAGATTGCTGGGAAACGCAATAGAGGTAGACAACGAATGTCGTTTATGTCCCAATTTCAAGGAGAGCCAAACGACATCATTCACAACGCCTACGACAGACACAGATGGAAGGTGTACTCAAGAGTGGCTGCCAATGCCTGGAACAGGCGCGGCAATTAACGAAGGAAGGATTGCTTGCATGTGTAGCATCGAAGAAATAGTTTATTGGAAGAAAAAATTTCAACTGAAATATGACTAACTACCAGGAAAATTTTTAAAGCTCCCTTCGAATGAGCCTCCCTTCCAATAAACCCCCATACAAAAATCCACAAAATGAATAACCCCCAGGGGGCTTAATTTGAGGATTTACCGTCCGAACGAGCCAGCAAAGATTCTAAGAGCATCAAAAATCTGGTCCATGAAATCATTCACTCGTTCTGTAGCAACTCTAAAGGTCTAACGGGGAGAGAAGGTACTTTGACTTGGTACAGTGTTGTTTACTTTTTATCGGGAGCTATGTTTCGGAGCGTTATGAGCAGGGGGTTATTTCTAAAGGGGATTAGGGAGCTCCACCCCCTTGTTAAAGTTACTGTTTGTTCTTTTTGGGGGCTCTACATTCATTCTTGCATCCGCTTTGTTTTTCAAAGTGTATTGGCCTTGCTTCCAAAGTGTCTTGCATTGCTATGATGAATTGCGCACTGCTTCATAGTTATTGAGATATGTCTAATTGTTCATTACAATAAATTATTATTCAACAAAATTGTTATATCTGTATCTTTGAAAATATGGGCGTTGTTGCATCTAGGCCACACCCAAATGAGAACGTGGTTGCACTTAGAGCTCCCCTTGCTAAAATTTTTAGAAATCATCACTGGTTACCAGAGGAGGTAGGTTCTAAAAACCGGTAATTTGGCGTTACATAATAGGTGAATGATACCGAGAAAAACAGTATGAAAGGCGTCTTATCGTTGACAGCGGAAGGATGAAAGCATAACTTGATTCCAGATATCCAGAAAAATTAACTTCTTACGCTGATAATGATATGCTAGAACTGAATATCAATTGTCTTCAACAAATCCTCTACAAGGATGAAATGTTGTACATATATAATCTAATTTAACGCTCGCATTTGTTTGTAAAGGAATATCACTGTAACTGGAGCTGAATTACCCCTAAAGAGTCTAGTTCTGCAAAAAAAGAAGGTTCTTTGTGTCAAAGTTACATAAGAGCAAATTAGCGCTAATACACCCATTTTAACATCAAATGAAAACTAGAGCGTAGAATAACTCGTTGACTTCTTTGCTGGCGGCTGTAAATTCATTCAAATGAACGCTATATTATCATCTACGTAGCCTAAATAAGAGCACAGAAAAACTGGTTCTGTTCCAAAAACAATCATAACTTTCAAAACGAGCATGATTTAACAAAATTAAAGTCAATCACTCATTCGTTCAATCATTATTCGAACATTCATCCGTTCGTTTGTTCATTATTTCATTCATTCATTCAATGCAAGTTGTCTAGTGATGGCGACCCTGTCAGTTGTCGACTTCATTGCAGGGGACCGTAAAAAAATTCAAACGTACACAATAAATCTACGTGGCCTAAATGAAAACAATAAACTTTGAGGAAAACTTTACAATAAATCATGCTGTGATCTTCAATTTTTTTTTTACATTTTGAAGGGAGGGTGCATGATTCATGTCGGAATTCAGCTGACTCCAGAGCGTCACCTGGTGAAATATTTTTGTTCTCTGCCCGCTGCTTGTTGTCATACGAGCAAAAACAAGCAGAATGAATCCTATTCTTGGCACGTAAGCAAGCAGCACTTAAAATTCAACCAAAAGAATACAAGAAAATACAAATTGCTTTAATCCAGTCACGAAAGAAAAGCAAGCAAAATCTCCATCAGGATACAAAAAACCAAGGACGTAGGAAGCCATCAACATGTGAGGGCACATATAGCAAAGGAAACCTTTACAAGGGAAAAGGGGCAACTCTGTAAGCTGCAACGGTTCTGTTCCAAAAATAATTATAACTTTGAAAACTAACAACACATAAATAAAATCAAAATTATTCATTCACTTGAATACTCATTCATTGATTCATTAATTTATTCATTCATTCATTTATTGATTCATTCATTCGTTAATTCATTCGTTAATTCGCTCATTCATTCAGTTCAATTCATTCGTTAACTAACTGATTCACTTGAATACTCATCCGCTCATTCATTAATCCATTGATTCATTGATTCATTCATCGTAAGTTGTCCAGTCACATTTTACCCTGGTTACTTTACATATAACTTGTGGGAATTGAGGGGCACGTGTCCCCTGCGCCTCCGGGTTCTTACGTTTATGTAACAAAACAAAAAATAAACCTGAGTCTGATTCGACATCATAATCTCCAGATCCATCTTCAAGGTCCATTTCCAAAGGTTCATAAACCCAACTTGAAGATTTTGGCAAAAAGGCAGACTTTCCTCTGATGGTATTGTTGGTAGGTATCGAATGGTCAACGTTCTCAACTAAAAAAATTGGAATTATAAAAGTAAATATAAATAATACAAAATAATATGGCCTTTCTAACATAAAATGAAAGGTAGAATACTAAGTAATTCTTGGATACGCAAGATAATAATGGAATGTGACAAATTTTGATAGGGTACTATAATATACAATTATATGGTTGCTGGTTGAGTACGCCAGAAATAAGCTACAGCTAGGTATTCTGGACAAGTTGTATCATTTTGGCAGCAGCCCATCCAGGAATTAATAAACAGATAATAATCAGAGTCAATAATCAGAAGCAATACTCAGAACAAATAATTCGAGATCAACACTCCTGTTTTTACCAAACCTTAAACTATGCATGACTCGTTGGAAAAACTACAAGAATGTTGAGGAATCATGAGAAGTGTATTTGGCTTTTCAGTGTCACAGTAACTCTCTTCCGTACCTCTAGGATACGCTGTTGCATTTTGGAAGTGCTTTAAGGTAATGGGGATTAACGTATAAGCAGTGGTGATTTCTAAAAATTTTAACAAGGCTGGCTCTAGGTGCAGCCACGCCCACTTGTTGGGTGTGACCTAGATGCAGCCACGCCCATGTTTTCAAAGTGCAGGCATTATAATATAGTTAAATACTGACAAAGTACAATCAACAATTAGAAATGCCTCAACAACCATGTAGCAGTGCAAAATTGGCCATAGTAATACAAAATACTTTGAAAGCAAGGTAAATACATTTTGAAAAGCAAAGCCAATTCGAAAATTTTTGGGGGGCGGATCCCCCCTAGAAATCACCCCTGGGTACAAGAGACCAATTGACTCAAAAAGGGTGATGCAATATTCAATGAATCAATTTGCTGGAGGTGCATACATTGAAAATATTCTAACTGAAAATATATTAACTGGTAATCCACCCCCTTAACAATGTTTCAGAAGTATAAGGAAACACTCACCGCTGTTTCTGCGAGTCTGGCATGCTGTACCACTGAAATCCGGTAAACATTGGCACTCATATTTTGCCACACAATACCCAGAGTCTCTTCTACACGACGGAAGACACATCGTACCTATGCAAGAAAATGTACTGCGAATTCTATTTGTTTCGTTAGCAAAGATTAAAACTCTTGCACAAAATCGAAAATAATGCTACAGTTCTAGCAACTATGGAGGAAAACCACTATTGCGGAGGAATCCATAGAGCAAGACGCTTGCTTCCTTAAAGGGCTACGCACTCTTACAGTAACTAACTAAAACACAGAAATGCAGCAGCTTGCATGGGCATACCAGAGTTAGTCAAAGCTTCCTTGTTATGAGGGCGTGATGTCTTCACTACTAATTCAATCTTTACCATATTTTATTGGCCTACTGTAATATACACATGCTCTTGAGCATCTTGAATAATTTATAAAAAAATGAGAAGTACAAGTTAAAATCGTATGGCGTGTTCTAATATAGGTGTTTGGAGCTATCCTGCTGTGGTCAAAAATGAAAATTCTCTTCCATTAAAGTAAAATTAGGGGAGACCTAGAGAAATTCTATGTTTAATAATCTAGATAAGGTGAAGACGAAATCTCACAGGTTAGAATGACAACGCTGCGCGGTCTCCTCCTCATCAGCACAACAACAACAAACTCACAGCCGAATAAAGCGAATATAATTTATGATGATGATTTTGATGTGGAATAAAGTTATTATGACAGGATAATTCTGATAAGTATTTGGTGATTTCGGTTTGTACGCAAAAGTGGTCCCGTATTGTTGCACTTCTAATCGGTGGGATTTCACCTTCACCTTTGAAAATTCCGTATAGGACACACAAAATACGGAAGCTCTTTGTAAATATACAAGCGACTTCATTTTTACTAACCTTGGGCTAAATACAACTTTTGAGTGACAACTTTCCTCCCAAAGAGATTTGTAGCCACACATGAATAAATCCCTTCGTTTTTATACTGCATGCTTAAAATCACGAGAGAGCCATCAAAGGTCATCAAAACATTGTCGTCCAGCGTTACTTTAACGTCATTTCTCACCCAAACAATTGTTGGTTTTGGGTGGCCTTCTGCCTTGCATGCTAAAACGACGCTCTGTTTTGGAGTATCAACGACAATTTCCTCCTTGGGATAAGAGACAATTTCTGGAGCAGCTAAAACAGGAAATTTTTGAAAACTACATAATATTAATTCCAGATTTTCCATAGCTTCTCATCATTTCTTTGTCAATAGAATGTTAGAGGCTCATCAATGATATCCTCCTCTATAATACCTTTAAGAAAAACGAAATGCTTGAAGTCCCATAAAGACTTAAAACAGTGAAAGGGAGTGAGGTTCCACTTTAAGCATACAGCAAAACGAAGATTAGCAAAACATTTTCAAGGTAAAAGTAGCAATGTTGCATACCTCAATCCCATATAAAAACAATGAAGTAAACATACAGGGTCGCTGGGAGGGGGGCAGGGGGCAGATTGTCCCAGGGCCACAAGCTCCAAGGGGCCTCATAACACCCAATGCTTCAGAGTCTGGGGCCTCATAAAGTAAACCAGCAGTGATTTTCCCAAGTTAATGTCTGGACCCTGAAAATTTTCTGCTCGCTTCGCTCCCAGAGAGCCTCGTCTTTCTCCTTTGCCCCGGGACTTCAGAATTCTCTCGCGCGGCCCTGAAAACACATACTGGAAAAGGGTGCGATAGAATTCTTTGATGTGAAAAATAAGATGGTNTCAGCACTTCAGTCCTTTGACTATTTTGAAATGCAGGAGAGTTTTTCAATGCATCAATACTGAGAAATTCTGGATCAAATTTAGGCCAGTCTTTGCAAGAAACTATGCACCATTAAAAAAGTAGAGAGCCTTTTCCAGAGCAAAACTTCTCGTCACCATTCGGCAAAAAGTCTCGGAAATTTCATTTATAAGTACTTTTCAAAACTAACTTCAAAGATGTAAACACTGGAAAGCTGTATACTGTTCATTTGGAAAAAGGGGTCTTCTTTGCTGTTCGATCAATGCACTGATACCTCATTTCCACTTAACCTCAACCAGCGTTCCAATTCTATTCAAAAGACATACATGTTCAATCGAAGTCAACATACTCAATTTCAAAATCAACAGACTACGTAAAACCGCTTTTCATTCATCCTCAACATTTCACTCTAATGCTTCATGACAGACATTGAGTTTAGGCACTTGGTTAGTTATAATCGGTGTCCGGTAAACAAAAGCTGCCGATGAAACGAGATAGCCGAGGCCATTGATTTCCTCCAATAAGTGAAACTTTCAAGGATTACAATGAAACATAATGAGCGCAAACCACACTACAAGGTCACAACAGCTCTCTAATCCCCTTATGTAATGAAGGTACTGCAAAAGATAAAAGTTTACTCCCAGAACACACCCCTTTTTGCAATGTACGGACTATTCTGAAAACACAAATGTGTAGTTAAAGGAACAAGAATCATTCCAATTATGGGGCAAAGAAAGTCTGTAGAAAAGTGGAGAAAAGAACAGCTTCAGTTCAGACATGTTAAGCCTGTAAAGCTATTATCAGTAGAAATTTCTCTCTTTGAAACTTCAAACTCGGTAAAAACTTCTAAATGTAAAGCAAGAGATGCTAGACTAGGATCAAGATATAGAGTTTGAGATCTAAGAGTATGATTGATTCTGGGAGTGCTTCTATCCGGTTGAGCTTGTATTTGTAACAGGAAGAGAACGATGCAGGAACGAGGGGCAATAGAAATGAGTTACAGAAATGTCGAATGAGGAATAGTAATTTGGAAGAGCAACTAGGAAATACACTAGAGACCTGTAATACGGAGGGCAATGAGGGAGGAATTAGAGAATAGAGAAGAAAAGAGCAACAGAGAATCGCAATAGAGAAGTGCAATACGAAGAAAGAGAGATGGGGTAGCAAATTAGCGAAGGGAGAAGGAAAGAGCAGTTTGGAAGAGCAACAAAGAGACACAATAGAGAAGAGCAAAATGAAGAGCAATGGAAGAGGAAATTAGAGAAGGATGAAGGGAACAGTAAAAGAGAAACAAAATAGAGAAGAGCGATACGATGAGCAATAGGGAAGGAAATTGAAGAAAATGAAGGGGAAAGCAATTTGGAAGAGCAAAAGGAAAGACAATAGAGAAGAGCAATACGGAAAGCAAGGAAGGAAATCAGAGATTGGAGAAGGAAGGAACAAAAGAGTCTGTTGATCCTACAGAACTTTACCACAGCACGAAAAAGCGGCAACATTGTTTTGACATACTGAAAGTGTTTTTTCGTCCGACACTCATCAGAGTATGACGTTTTCATACTCTGATGAGTGTCCGACGAAAAAAAGCTTTCAGTATGTCAAAATAATGTTGCCGCTTTTTCGTGCTGTGGTAAAGGAAGGAACAATTGAAAAGAGCAGGTGGAAAGACCAAAGAGTAAAACGTACAATACAGAAGAAAAGGATAGATGGAAGTCTCCATAAATCAATAGAGAAAGGCAAGAGGCAAGAGGAAACTTGTCACTTACATGTAGGACAGGCATTAGATACGATCTGTACCTGAAGAAATGGCAAAGTAAGACGGGATATCACGAAAGTTCAAAACTGCACTTGGAAGCATAAAAATTATGACTTACATCCAATAGACAGCGTCGCTGATGCTGCTGATACTCCTGCTTTATTCTCAGCTAAACAAACGTAAGTCCCAGCATCCTCCTTTTGCACATTGTTGATAGCCAGCAAGCCATTCTGTTGTATAGCATACTTCTCATTAGCCTCGTTCAAATTAATTGGCTTCCCATTATGAACCCAAGTGTATACTGCACCAGGTAGAACACTGCATTTAAACGAGGTTCCACCTCCTTCAAGCACTAATGAGGTGTTTGGCATTATCTGCACTTGAAATGGATCTGAAAAAAATTAGGCCTAACTTAATTTCTATATCATACTACAAGTCTAGCTATTAATATTTTCCTGTTCATTAAGCAGATGTTCACTATTCACTATTCATTTTCCTATTCACTAAGACAGACATGGGTACTATACACCTTTTCATGAATACCTAGTGTTTTGCTTAAATCTTTTATTTCTGAGTCTCAGATTATTCCTTAGTTCTTACGCGAAAAAGGAAGTAAATTCGCTTGAAAGTTAAAGGAAAAAGCTCAAATCTTTGTTAAAACAAGAACAGAACAAAGCAATAAATTTCGTATTTACATAGTAAAGGAAGATCTTAAACTCAAACAAACAAACAACAACTCTAAGCTTCTATGAAGCTGGGCCTTGCATTATAAAATTTAATTTAAGTTGAGTTATAATATTCTCATAGACTAAGTTCGCATACAAAAGTGTGAAATGCTGCTCAAGGCATTTTTTAAACCTATAAAGTGGTGGGGAAGATCCACACCAGTCTCTTTTGATGCCCTACTATTGGATCATGCTTGTCCAAGCACTTACGTACTCTTATGATTCAGTGACTATTATCTTTCTTGCCCTGTTTGAAGCATTTGTGGATGAAACATGTATAATCTTCAATAAACAGGTTTCAAATCTGAATTCATTTTTCCTAGAACTGCTGCTTCTATCGGTGCTTCCCCTTTTCCTTCATAAAGTTCAAGATGGAAACTTTTAGCATTAAAGTCGAAATCAGTTTTTTCATTCTACGGTATATATTAATATTTTAAGGGTACTTTTGAAAGCCTGTTAATCTGTAGATTCTGAATTTATCTAAAGTGCCTTGATCTTAAATGCACCACCAGAGAAAAATCCTTTTAAAATGCTCAGATGCTGCTTCATAGATCTGCAACACGGAAAGTAAAAACATATTTACTGCTGACCTTCTCTTAATGCAATGCTTCGAAGAAAACAATAAAGTAAAGGTTGAAAAGAATTGACACACTGCACCTAAGGCTATCTTCAGGTAACGCACTTACCACAAGGAAAATCTTGTTTTTCTATTTGCAACAGCTTCTTTCCTTTCAATGCTTCAGGAGATGCGCACGCAATTTTTGGCGGATTCAGAGACGTCTGATTTTTAATCCAGAATTGCAACCATAATGCATTGCAATCGCAGTGAAGAATGTTGCTTTGTATCGTTTGCAGTTTTGGGTGGAAGCGGATCAAATTTCTTGGAGGGTTCCATGACCTGTGAAATGAGCAATAAACTATTTGAAATACAATGCGCAACTTTACAATAGCACAGTGGCGCAGAGGGTGAGGAGCTGAGTAGCTGAGAGAACAGAAGGGCTGCGGCCCGTAGCACAAATTCTGTAGGAGAGCTCATCATCATAATCATAAAAATTAACTTAACAACCCAATTGTGTTTGCACAGTATAAACTACAATTTACATCGAATACAACAAAATACAACAACAACAACATTTAAAATTTGCTAAGGTGACTACAACATAAGCGGAAAAAAGATTCCAAATTCGTTTGAGTCACAGTAGTGTCTGGCAGGCTATTCCACACTGGAATGATTGAATTGAAGAAAGAGGTCTTTACCACATCTACCCTTCCGCCTAAGCTAAGACGCTTTCTAGCTCAACAGAACTGTTTCAGGCCGAATATATAGCAAAATTACCACAAGATTAAAATTAAGGAAAATTGTCGAAAAATGCTTTCTTGTAGCCATACTAAAACAATGCCCTAATGTCCCATTGCAACAACAGTCCCTTGTATGTGGACGACGCAATTACAGGTATAAAAATGCACTATCTGCTCTCAAATGCTAAGCAAATATCTTCTCATACTCAGAGCTTTCAGTAAAATTAAAAGTAAGGGGTCTGATCGTGAATAGCAGGCGGCTGTGTCCCATGGAAAACCACCCATTATGTGTACTTTCTTTATGTCATTTTAAGTCAGAGTAGACGGCAGTTTAGGCAGAAGTAGCTGGTGATAAATCGCAGATAGCCGCCTTCCATTGAAAGATCTGCTTACATGGAAATACGAGCATCTACAAAAATCATTGAAATCCCCCAAATTTATAAACGCCAAAGTATGTTACAGATCAATATATCGATATAAAATATGTTCGTGGTGTGCCGCGGAGTTAAAGTGACATTGCCCAAACAGATTGAAAAATGCTGCAGCAAAAATTTCTTGCTGCAGAAAGTAGGTGATTCCCCTATAAAGGTGTGATTCGATCATATACAAATTCACCTTTATTGCTACGCAACATGATGCAATTCAATGGATATTGGATAATCATTGCGCCATTTCACATGCCATTGAATTGCATCATTTCACTTTAATTCATAAAAAAGGAAGCTTACGCATAGACTAGGCGTTCCCACCTCAGGGGGTGCTAGATATTATCCCAAGGGATACGGGAAATGCCCGCCTCACTGGCAGGGAAATGATGTACGTAGTACTTTCCTGCTGTTTTGAACAAAGTATATATTGTTGGAGGTGTGAGATCAGAGTACAATTTTTCAGGGCCGCAGGATTGAAGAAGGTTGGAAACTTATGAC
Source organism: Cassiopea xamachana (assembly GCA_900291935.2). Classification (NCBI taxonomy): domain Eukaryota; kingdom Metazoa; phylum Cnidaria; class Scyphozoa; order Rhizostomeae; family Cassiopeidae; genus Cassiopea; species Cassiopea xamachana. The sequence goes on along the minus strand of OLMO02000294.1, from coordinate 2,453,917 downwards.
GTACGTATACTCACAAGAGATTCAAGCTCTTCAAAGGACTCAAGGCATCTTCAGCAACAAATCGAATCTGGTTGAAATACAGCGTCCTAAAATATTTACAGCAGCAAAGTTAATTCATAAACTTTAAAAATAACCAAACAATTTCCGCACCACTTCTACATAATTCTCCCATTCTAATCACGGACATATCAACAGAAACTACATTCTGTAAAACGGACATGCAATTCATCTAGGCACCATGTAGCAAACAAAATTCTCGGTTACATTAGATTGAATTACACGTTTTTTTTATATAAGAAAAAATTTTATAAGAAAATGAGGCTCAAATCGTCAAAATCTTAAGAAAATCGTAAGAAAATCTCGACGCTCAATTCCAAAATATAGTGTTTTTATAGGCCGACAATCAGTATTTCGTCGTTATTGCATTCAAAATGTTAAAGATGCCATTCAAATTCAAGTATACTATATCAATAACGAAAGAATAAACCACTCTAGCCAGTTTAATTCATTAAAAGTTAAGAAAATTTTAAGAAAATTTCAGGCTCAATTTTGGGAAAAGTTAAGAAAATTGAGGCTCAGGCGAAATCATGGTTTTCTTATATAAAAAAAACGTGTACTCAAAAATTGTTCTGCACGTATGCCTAGACAGTGACGTAACCAATGTAGGTTTGGGGAAGTACAGCTCTTACGGGGCTCCAAACTTTTAATGCCTCAAAAGGCTCTGAGAGGTTTTAAAGAGACAAGTCTTTGCATTGTGAGGTAAAAGATGACGCACCCGTCTTAAAAATATCTAAGGGCTCCCAGTATCTCCCCTACGCCACCATCCGCAGGTGGAAAAAACGAGAAAGTACCTTCCTGTTATATTTAATTGTCTTAAAATAAACAGATATGGGTGGGCTCTGAGCAGGTAAGTTAAAGGTGATTGATTCATTTGTAACTAACAAAAAACTTACAACTTTTGAAGCGATGTAAGACCTTTGAACGCATGCGCTGGTAGCAATGTGAGACGATTTGAGTTAAGTGATCTAGAATTAAAAATTATATCAAAGCAATTACAAATTTTACATGGTAACAGAAAGAAGAACCCAATATTTAGCCATTTAATTTGGCTGTCTACCTTTTCCCTACGTAAGCTATTTTTCATACAGGGTTTTTCAAAAGAAAAATTTTGGACTATACATAAAACCCAGCGATGCTGTGTTGAAGAATAAAATTCTGGTTGCAGATGGGATTGAACTCCCTGCTTTTAACGGAAAGGAGCAAATGCATGCTACACTATCTCTTATACTTCCATTTCTGGTTGTATTTCTCCTTTTACTTAATACCTAAATCTTCACTTCAATTATTGCTGCTAATTGTTTGCCAACAGAAAAAAATATTAGCTTGATTTACTCAAACTTAAAAGGGGACAGTTCACGCAAATACACATGTGACAGGAATGTTTTTGCAAATTAGTAAAATAACCAAAGAAACTGTACTAACAGGCTCAATAATTTGGATAATCCAGAGAAAGCCTCATTCTCGATAGATGCGATGCTGTTGACACCGAGGTTTCTGGAAGAGAAAAAACGCTATATGAAAATTTGTAACCTGCTGATAATTGCTAGAAAATTTTTAATGAGGGGGAAGGAGGGGAGTAAGGATGGCGAAAATGTTTGTCTGGAAGATAAAGCTGAATACTCAAATTTTCTGCCAGTTGAAGAATCATCACTATTGTGTACTGTTTAAAAGTTCGTCTAATCAGTACTTCTAGGCTAAAGCGGATGGTGAGTGAAGTTATGTCGGTCTCATCCTAGGCATTTAATCCATGCAACTAGTTTATAAATACAACTAACGACGCAGAGAATATTTTGCCAAGCGTTCTCTTTGCTATTAATTGCAATTCAATGCACCGTATCGGCATATTACGACATAATATAAAGTGTGTGAACTTTGTATTTCTCTATTACTTGTTGGGGATACGAATCCTTCAAGTTTGCGCGCTAGCGGTCATTCCCCTAAGGGAATCTAAGAGCATGCGTAGAAGGCATATTTTCAGTTTGCTTGATTGTGGGCAGTGCAATGGGATAGTGCGTGGCTTGCGCATGGCAATAGAGCAATAGATTCCCCGGCCAATGATTGGCTTTAAACTTCAACCGGATAACAATAGGTTTTAACAATACAGGCAGTCCTCGGTATCTTCAAAAATTACATTGTATGATACAGCGGGGTAGAAACTGATATAATCAGTAAAAAATCTTTTAAGTACTGCAAATAAAAGAGCATGTTGATGCAAGTTCCATTCCAAAACAAGGCCTATTCTTGGGTAAACAATTGTGGGGAGGTTTGCATGGTCCGTGTTGATTAATTCGGAAATTGCTTACTGTTTTGATAGAGCTGGCAACTCAAAATTCTGATCACTTAAGTCAGGAATGGGCAGTCTTTTAAGAGAGTGGGTCCAAATGCAAAAAAAGCATCAACGATAAACTAACAACGATAGTAAAAGTTAAAGTGTAAAACTGTTAGAATGTAATTTTACAATATGATTCTACTTCTCTATGGGCAACAAAAGTTCCCTTCGTGAGCTAGCTGTGGCCCGTAGGCAGGGGTGATTTCTAGGGGGCTCAGGGGGCGGAGCCCCCTTGTTAAAAGTTCTGCTCAAGCCCCCCTAAAACTCTTGCATTGGCTTGGCTCTTCAGAATTTATTGGCATTGCTTCCAAAGTGCTATGATCAATTGTGCACTGCTATATGGTTATTGAGGCATTTCTTATTGTTGATTATACCAAATCAGTGTTAAACTAAATTATCATGTTTCCATCTTTGGAAATATGGGCATGGTTGTAGCTGCATTACACCCAAACTATGAACGTGGTTGTGCCTAGATCCCCCCTTGTTAAAATTTTTAGAAATCACCACTGCCTGTAGGTTATCAATCCACAACTTAACTACTGAAGGAGTTGGAAGTATGGCGAGCATCGCAAAATTTAATACTTGATAAGTAACAGAGAAAGAAAAAGGAGGTAATTTTGCTGACTTTTTGAACAAAACATAAAAAAATAAAACACGGAAGAGCGGACGTGCTGGTCCTTCGCAAAAAGCCTATCATTAGCAGCAACAACAACCAACAACTAATAGGATATGTAGCATGCAAACACAGAAATTCTTACAAGTCCATCAATGACTTAAGTCCAGTGAATGCATGAGATGGTATATTCGACAATCGATTTCTGTACAGATACCTGAAGCGAAAAAGTTGCAAAGATTAAATAACTCTGAGGAAGGAATGATGGTAATTCAAAGTGAAGTAAGAAATAAAAGAAGTATAATCAAAGTACTGATTTTTCAGGGTGAAGCAAACTTTCATTTGGAAGAATTCGTTTTGAGTTGCATGAAATTGACTACAATAACTTGAAAAATAAGCATAATAATTGACATGTTATTTATTGAATCTTCTACTATTCGTCAAACAAAGGAATCTGATGCAAGAAAGCTGATAATTAAGGCATGAAATAATCAAAGAAGAGAACCAAGTTTCATGTTATTTATCAATCATATGTATTGCAAGTTCTTAAATTGAGGGCCATTTTAATATCAGCATTACTGTCCTGAAGGGTGTTCCTCCATAAATTTGAAACATTAAAGATATTAAGCATGTGTTAATGGAAATTTTTTATCAAGAAATAAAAGCAATCAGACTCAAATTCAGGCCGGTAATAAAACTCAATATCTCAGCTCTTCAGCAATAGATGCTTAAAAGATTTACTTTCTAGATGATCAGATCAAACATTAGAAGCATAAATTGCTCACTCTTTCTATTGTAGAAGGGGTGTAAAGAAAGGGCTGCAGCAAAAAATAGGATCATGAATATATACAGAACTAACAGCAAATAGAATTGATAAAATGATAGAAATGAAATATTTCATAAAAAACTTTTGAGGAAGTATAAGGTTAAAGTGGGTCACTATTTAAATGTCATCGTGAATATAAATATATAATTAAAAGATGGAAAATGTGAACGTACAGCGTTATAACACTTCCAAGGCCATAAAACGCATCTCTGTGTATTTTTGCAATGGTGTTTTCCTGTAAAGTCCTAGAAAAGTGTTGATAGCTAAATATATTCTGAAAACATTGTATCTCAATGCAGCAAAGTTCAAAAGAATCTGTATGAAATCTAGCTAGGGTAAAGCAATTAAAGAAGCCACAAACAGATTCATAAACAAATTCAAAAATAACATCATAGATAAAACCATGTATTTCTGTGTTGAATGCGCCAATAACATTCTAGATTTGGTACGTAAACTCAGAGTTTTTCCTTATTACAGATACATGGGTTAGAGCTATAATTGAATTGGGGTCACAGTCCTTTCAAACAATGACTCCCAAATATTACCGAAGGGTTAAAGGTGTTTCTGCAAAGAGCCGCATGCGACCCGCAGACGTCTTTTTGGCTTGTAGCTGACCTATGGTCAGGACTTTTGTCTCCTTGACGGCCTCGTTATGGAACACAAGTGCTCAGAAAAGCAACCGGGAACGAGAACTCCACGTGAAGCACTCGTGCTCATTTGGAAATGAGACGATTATCTTAGGCAGACAAAACACAGGGCAAATGTTTTAGAAAAAGTGACGAGATTGGAGTCTAAAGGATAAGCAAGGTAGTACAGGTACAAAAGGTGGATTCCAAACACATAAAAGGGGCAAGCTAGAAAAAAATGAAAAGTACCGTGGAACATAGAAATGATACTTATAGGTTCTAACGATAATAAACAATAGAAACTTACAAAATGCCTAGATTATCCAAGCCAAGAAATCCTTTGGGAAGTAATTCCGATAATGAATTTCCCGAAAGTGAACTGAAATGGCGAAAGTTAATATTTTTATTAGACAATTCAATTGGGATTTGTATTCATATTATAAAGGGGAATGTCATTCAATCCTTTGCCTTATTCGGTAAAGCACTAAACTGGAAGTACTCATCTCTGTGCAAGTACTCGGGATGTAAAAGAAGAGACTGGATGACAGTTACATAACATGATGAAAACCCATCATTTATTTCCCAGTGCCCCTTAGGGTACTTGAAGACGTACAGAGAAACACATTCCCTTGGTTTTTGAGGAAAGGGAAATCGGCTTGCTCAGCCACATGTAGGTTCCATAGCAAATCAAACGCCCCGAAGCCTTCGAGATCATCATTTCTCCATGGGCAAATTAAACGCCCCGAGGCGTCAGTGTCAGAAGCAAGGGGGTTAAGTAGTCAACTCAATTCCCAGCATGGAAAAAGGAACCAGGGGGCACATACCCCCCTCCCTTTACATACTTGCTATTTTTTGCTTGTGAGGGTGCCCCTGAATGCACTGTATTCCTCCCCCACTTCTAGAACGCTTCCTACGTCTCTAGTCCCCAGTCCATTGCTAACAAATCCCAAATCATTTATAGCACCAATCTAACCTTACAACCACGTCCAATGTTTTAATAATAGCTACAATTTGATGTGCGCTACTTACAGCTCAATGACGCTCGTCAATCCAACGAATGTGTCTTTCCTAATTTCTTTAATCTTGTTGCTTGCTAACGAACTAAATAAAGAAAAGATCATCCGAAAAGACTAAGAATAAAATAACCACTAATTATCTTATATTAAAGGTGATATTGGCTGGACAACTTCGGCATCTTAAATTTAAATCTGGCAAGCAACACCCAGACTTAGGCTCATTAGCATTTAATCAATATGGAATCGACAAATCTCTTCCTCTTTCCAGCATACTTTTCAAATCGTATTTCTATAAAAAAAAACTTTATAGAAATACGTGGAGAGATGAGGCTACATTCGAGGAAACAAGTCACTCAAGATTGCCGACATTAGAGATAATGAAATTCCACTGTGATTTATTGCAGCCATGTTGACTTCATTTAGACAGTAATGACGACTAAGCGCACAATAATAAAAGCGATAAATCATAACCACACCCTGCGTTGACTAAGCTATTAACCTCCAGTAGAAAGAAGAAATTTTCACTTAAAATGATAGCAATTATATCATAAACATTAACATGATTAATTAATGGCACCTGTACCGATTTTATCAATCCTAATTTTGACCTTTTTGATAAGTTTAAAAGTAGAATGAAACCTCTATGAAGAGTTACTGGTGCTCATACAACAAGCAAATTGTCAAAAGCGGCCCAGTCCATATAACATATGATAGTAAATGCCATATGATCGGCTCTTAATGATTCCTGAATATTAACTCTCAGGCAACCTCATTCTCGCCATGTTTAAAATGCCATAGCTCCCGGTGTCTGTAAAAATCTTGCTATATCTCTAATTTACGTGACCAATTAACGGTAAAGAATCTTGAGTTCTCAGAGTGAAAAATTACCTAGCCTTCTACTTACAGCTTTTTCAGTCTTCGCAGTTTGCTAAAGGAGTTGTTTGGGAAAGATGCGATGTCGTTATTGTTCAAAAACCTATGAGAAAGAATGAGAATATTAAAGTGATGCTATCCGTAAGCATGCAGTAAAAACCCGCATAAAGGAACCTTCATATAATGCTTGAACTTATATCTTTTGATTTCAAATAATTAGAACCTTTTCAGCCTGATATTTTAGCTTGATGAGCGAGGAAGCATAGTGGTTAGAGCGCATGCTTCCCATGCGGAAAGCCTACTTGCCAATCAACCCCCTTTCATGGGTGTTCCAAAATTAGTACATACATTTTGTGACAGGCAGGTTCATGCATATTTTTTTAACCAAAAAGCCATAGTCTTTTAATGCTAAATTGCCAACCATCAGCTTTCTCTTGGCATTTTTGGACTATGTATTAAGAACCAGTACCCTAATCGCTGGAATTACCTCATCGTATAAGTACATGAACATGATAAATTCAAAATTGCCGGTCCATGTATGCGGATTTTTACTGTACTAAAACGGTGACGTCAAAGTTTCTGAATATTTAATATAGAAGTGGACGCATAGATGACTTGACTGAGAAAATTAATCAAAAACTGAAATAGCTCCTCATCAATGACATATTTTCAAGGCAACAGAAGTGGCTCAAGAGTCAATCTCCACGAGACCTAAGCTTTCTCCTGGAATGTCTATATGAAAGAAATCAGCTCTCAAAGGTTGATATTTTTCCACAATGCAGCCATTTATAACCAATTTTAATTGGAGATTGTGCACAGAGAGTTCAATGTTTAATGCTAGGTTCACACCATAGCTTTTTGTCTATAGATGAAAAAAGTCATAGACAAAAAAGGAAGAAGTCGGGTAGACACTTGTCTACAGAGACTAGTGTTGGGAACCAATTTGCGCGCAGTACCTGATGAATTAAACATGGAAAAAGAGATGCTTGAGACATTTATCTGTGCTTAGATATTGAAAAATAAGGAAACAGACCAACGAAAAGAAATTCTATCGATCTATCGACAAAAATCTACGAGAAGTAGAACATGTTCTACTTCATCGACAAGTGCGTCATCGACTTTCTCTGCACTTCCCAACATTCTTCGTTTTGTCGATGACTTTCCGAATCTATAGACGAAGATCTACAGTGTGAACCCAGCATAAAAGAATCAAATTAATTACATCTATATCTAAAATCAACATTTAAAAGTGCTTAACATTTGCAACGTTAATGTAAAACTCCATGAAGCTGAAAATACATATCATTAATTACTTTTGATGTTCATATTACTAAAAACACTATTTAACTGCTTGTCATTCTTACAGGTCTTCTGTTTATCTGCACTTGCTACCATACGTTGTTTTATAAATAACTCAATCTGCAACTATCCTTTAGGTTTCAAATACATATAAAAAACAACATTGAAATGGTGAAGAAATGAGGCTGCCATACTTTGTGATTAAAGTTAAACCTCATTTGCGCCAAAAGGAGTTTCCACAAAAGTGTAACACTTGAAAATGGAGTTAACTTACAGCTCATCCAAGCTCATAAGTCCATTGAAAGTCAAACTGGAGAAATTCGACAGACGGTTGTAGCCCAAAGTTCTGGAAGAAATAATTGTTACATGTTGATTTACTATGGTAAGTTGAGAGAAGGAATATTCACATCTCTAAAGTTTAAACAAATCATACTACTACACCATAACATGTCATCCAATACTAACTACATTGTACTATATGATTATACACTATACCATAGTATGCTATACTATACTATACTATATTAAACTATACTATACTATACTATACTATACTATACTATACTATACTATACTATACTATACTCAAGTCCTGGGTAAGACTATAAACTGCATCCGGTGACAGGGGCCCACATGAGGAGCAATGGAGTTGCCTCTCAACTGTCACTACTCCCAGGTCACCCCTGGGCAAGGTGTAGCACCTGTAAGCCTCCCTAGCTCAGGGTCATGAGCATGGGTAGACAGGACTCAACAGCTTTGCAAGGCAATCTGTCTAGGAGAAGGAAACTCCAAGAAAAAACCAGGACCGAGATGTCCTAAGGCGGATGATTACCTAATGATGACAATGGCATTCTCCGTGGAAAGGAACTGGGGACCCTACCACGTACTCACTCCAAGACCATCACAACATAAATATACGATTAAGAAGAAACCACAACAGCGTGAACAGAGGTAGTGTGATTACTCCTACAGCTGCGCTCGGTGAAGATGCTCTGATTACTCAGGGAGCTCTGGACCGTCATCAAGCTACTGAGTTCAACACAAGAAATCAGATACGATAAGCGAAGCAATGAAAAAGCAGCTCGAAGAGGTAGAAATGTGGTTTTTACGGAGGATGATGAAGATCTCTTGGATGAAGAAGGTCACGAATAAAGATGTATTGAGAAGAGCCCAGCCTGAACGACAGTTAATGAAGCAAATAGTGAAGAGACAATGTAGCTTCTTGGGACATACAGTAAGGAAAGGAGGCATTGAGTATCAAGTGGTAACAGGGAAAGTAGAAGGAAAGAGAGATAGAGGAAGGCAAAGACAGACATTTCTGGGGTGGTTAGGCAAATGCTTAGACAGGAGAGGAGTGGACATCATTCATTTGGCAGAAAACAGAACTTTATATCATGCTGTTGCATCCAATGTCAGAATCTGACAAGGCACTATACGACGACGAAGATACTATACTATACTATACTATA
>OLMO02000294.1:2431089-2444706 GCA_900291935.2 Cassiopea xamachana | reverse complement strand
TATACTATACAATACTATGCTATACTGTATTGTACTATACTATACTATACTATACTATACTATACTATACTATACTATACTATACTATACTAATATGAAGACCATACTAAACATGAATTTAGTTCACAAAATATGACACAATATTTAAAGAGAGAACAATGAATGGATCGATACAGGTCTCAAATCCCACAGTGGAATCCTCTCCTGTTAAATGACAAAAATCTCATCACTTCAATCTATTTTAAGTGCATCAATGTATATTGAATTATGAAAATTATATAGACATGGCTTGTTATCCCTTGAAAGAAACAAAATAATACCTAAAGCATTTGCTGATGAGATTAGAGAAGGATTCAATCACTATCAGTCTTCATGTTGGAATTAGGATTCAATCGCTTGAAGGGTTTGCTGGATTATCATCAATCCTATTGACCAAGATGACAGGTCGATTCAATAGAAATAAGAAGATACGGTTTTTGTCATCAAATAGTCCCTGCTGATTATGGTACCTCTAGGGGCTAGGATTCCTTTTGTTGTTCAGTCCACAAAGATAAAATTAACAAAAACACAACATTATTTCGCAAAAAAGCTGCCCATGAGCTTAAAATCAACTTACAGCTTCACTGTATGCCTGCAGTTCTTGAAACTGTCATCTTCTATCCAGCTAATTCTATTCTGAGCGAGGTATCTTCAAAGAAACACAAACATACCATTAGCGAGGCACTATTAGGTTACTTCCAAACCACTACTGCAAAACTACGTGCAGCTTTTTTTCCTCTTTTCAGGTTAACAACAATACAACAGCAATAGTAAGGCAAATGAAATTCAAAAATGGCTGAAAACAACAACTGAGTATAGTTATTACTTTTGTAGATGATTATCTATTAGTATCTCGATGAATTACTTCTCCTAAATCATAATGCTAAACTGTTCAACATAAAATACTAAAGCAAAACAAAATAAATTCATTATTATTCAAGCAAAAATCGTCTCATCACATACAGAATGCAATCTCAAAAACAGAATTATTCATTCTTGAGCCAATCAATAACCATTGAAAGACTTCAGAAATTCTCAAGTAAGATGACTTTTAAATGAGCTAACCGTTCTCTGATAATGGTCAGTGGTGGTTCCAAAGGGGGAGGTCGGAGAGGAGCATGCCCTCCAGTTCTCATCAGAACTTTTTTCTAGTTCTCCCAGATTCGAGGAGAAAATGTTAGGCTTGTGTTGAGACACTTTTGGTGAGACTTAATTCTTTTTATTTAACTGCTCTTTATCAGGCTATCATCCTGTCTTTTAACGCACTCCGTTGTAGCAAGATATCAAGATAACCACTGTCTTGAGTAAAATGGGTGTAACCATCAAAGGTGTGAGCCTTGAAGGGCGTAGCCGGCTGAAGTCCCTCCCCCATTGTTTGCTTGCTGATACTGCCCCTAACTATGGTAGCCCAATGCACAACAAAATTACAAGGAGCAAAAATGAACTTTTAATAGCTTGTCTTAAAATGTTGTATGGCAAGTTCACTAAAGATTACAAGTAAAAGTTGAAAAATTTGATCAAAACCTTCAGCAGGTCATTTACGATCATAAAGACAATTAAGCTGGGAAACAGAAAGCTCAAAGATAAAAGTTTCTGATGAAATTAACGACTAAACCAGCTTCAGAGAAACTTCACCAAAATAAGATAATGAAATAACAGATTATTTTGCAAAATCCATTCATAAAATTCACTTCAAATGAGATGGAAATAATGTTAAAACGCAAAAGCAGCATGCTTGAAAACAATCGGAATTGCGTATAGTCAGTGAAGTGGAATTACATTAGAAAAGGTTGGGAACCTAGGTAAAAGTTTTTTCTAATCCCCGAGCCATATCTCGGAAACGCTTCGTTCGCTGATACGATAAAATCGTCTAAAAAAAGATTGACTAATATGCTCCCATAGGCAAAATTTGATGAAGAGGCATTTGTGTGCATCTGGAAACCATACAAAGAACCCACAAAGATTGCTGAGAGATCTATATAAATTGTTAAATCCCCTAAATCCAGAGTATATGTGGGAATTTTTAGTAAAAAAAGATGTCCAATATAATCTCCACACCAAGGAATTATACAAACTCCCTTTAGTAAGTTCCTAAAGCTATGGACTATAGCCCTTATCCTTTGGAGGGAGTCTTTTATGGAATACCATTGATGATGCGATAAAATTGTCGCTCTCTCTTGAGAAAGTTAAAAAGGAAATACGTAGCTGGGATGGTAGAAACTTTAAATGTTTTATTTGCAATTAATTTTGTTTTTTGAGTTTATAGTTTATATTAAGTAGTTATATAAGCTATATATTTAACCAACTGTAAGTAAGTTTTGTGACTGATTGATTGACTGATTGATTGACTAATTGACTGATTGATTGACTGACTGAATGATTGAATGATTGACTGATTAATTGACCGATTGATTGATTGACTGGTTGATTGATTGACTGAATGATTGATTGATTGACTGATTGATTGATTAATTGACCGATTGATTGACTGACTGACTGATTGATTGAATGACTGATTGATTGACTAATTGATTGGGTACAGAATAGAAGATATGCTATAACCCCTTCTGGGAGCATACTTACAGTTGCAATATATGGTTCCTTTGACAAAATACACCAGTGGTTACTTTTGTTAAATGATTTCGATAAAGAGACCTAGAATGAAAACGAGAATGATGCAGCGCATTCGTTAGTAAAATCCATTGGTAAAATCACATATTCAAAGGTGAAGAGCTTGAAGGTCCTCCTCCGCACAAGATAATAGAACTTTGAGAAAGTCATGAAAAACGACTGTTTCATAAGGTTCTAAAACTCCTATAATAGAAATATATATAGTTTGAAACCAATACACAATACACTATGACAAAAGTCCGGTTACAATACTCAAACAGCGTGATTATACTGTAGCAGGCGCGCAATTAGGAATTTTCGAGGACAAGGTTCCAATCCACGAAAAAGGCCACATCAAACTTTTTGAAAGAATAAATGGCGCGTGAATACTGTTTTTCGGATTCATAAGTGGAGAAAGTACTGTGGGAGGTTTATTGATACCGCTGCTCTGAAGACCAATAATTGCTATTTCTTCTCACGGCAGGGGAGGAAAAAGGGGGTTGGGGGCTAATCCCCTGAAAAAGTATTGGAATCACACCTTTTCCATCTTAGGGATGCGCCCTTTTGATACAGAGAGGACACCACAAAAAGGGCACTTTTGCTCATTTGCTGAAAAGGGCAGAGGTATGGACCCTCAGGAGCTCCCCAGTTGCGAACCTGTGTAGCATACAAAAAGACAGTACAAACGTAAGATAGGGTGTTTTGGCAAATCTCCACTTAAGCCATCACAAAGAACAGCAAGATAGATAAACAAGAATGAAGTACAAGAAAGAAAAGATAGAGAAAACAAGAAAGATATGAAAGGAAAAATGGCAAATCAGAGAAGAAGGAGAGAAAAAACAAAAAATGCAGGACGAATATGAAAAGAAAGAACTTGAGGGAGGGAAATGATGGGAATACTGGGGGGGGTTCGAACTGGGGAAGAAAAAAGAAGAAGATAGAAGCAATGGGCCTTGAAAGTGATGAAAAGAGGCCTGCAAGTTCAAATAGGGAAACAATGAATTATATTTAATGCAATTTTAGAAAATCAACGTACTATATGAAATTGTATAAAAACGATTAAATTGGAGTTCAAATATTAGTACGATGGACTTTCCATAAATGAAATGTGCAACATTTACAGACATTGGCATATAACTACGGCTTGTACCAAATTTGTAAATTATCTCGATACACTCTCACTATATTTGTTAAAACTCGCATTATTTCCCTCTTGAATTTTCGTTATCCTATAAACACATGGTCACGAAACTATTTACGGCCTAACTTAGTACCCAGTCCTAAATTGCAACTGTTACAAAATTTAATAAATCTATATACTTTGCGGGCTAGCGATACACTACTCAACTAAACGGAATAGGCTCATGTGGTAGACATTGAAAAATAAACACTACGAACAAAAACGAAATTCACAGCAGGGCTTTTCTGTAGTAGTAGTTGTTGTTGTTGTTGTTGCGTGCTTTTATGCACTGAGCAAAAATCTAAGTAGAAACTTAATTCAGATCTAATGAGAGTCGATAAGCCTCACAGTCTGTCTTGCATTAAATACAAAATTATTCTGGGTCTGCAAACTAAATTTGCAGTAAAGCACGATTATTCTCGTATTTTTAGTTATACTAAGGTTCATACAACATCCCATATCCTTATGTATGAAATAGGCTCAGTTCATAAGCCATGGCAGGAAACGTTTTGTAAAGAAAAATTGCTCTAGCACTCTTCATTAATGGTTGTTCTATTCTGGGTCGAACCTGATATTGAGCAATTTCAAAAAACGTCTGTAAAGAGTTAGTGGCAGGTTTTCAGTTTACAAAATATGCTGTGTCCGCTCCAACAAAAAGATCTATTTCAGTTGAATTTCGAATATTGATATATAACTTTGGAAAGATAAAGAAACGATCATAGCGTTCAGAAGAGCATAAGGCAAGCACGTCGCTGGAGATCTTGACCTAAGGGAATAGAAGCCTGTCAATACCATCAACTTGGGGGATGCAAAAATTTTATTTGAGTACTTAATCTCCTGGATAGCAAATATTTTTCAGTTGGGAGGCATTGCTCCTGTACCTACTGTAGTTACGTGTCTGGCATAAGGAAAAATTCTTACTCTGGAATGAATTACTAGCCTGGTTATCAGCGAATACCGCAAATGACCATATTTGAGCCAAAAATAGGACTTTACAAAAATAAACCAAGTCATTAGTTAGCCGCAAAAAGCCAAAACATACGACTTAAACCCGCTGGAAAGCATTAATAATTTAGAGTGAATAGAGAATGGAGACAAGGAGCAGCCGTGATCTAGCGGTAATGCACTCGACTCAGACCAACATGGTCCTGGGTTCGAGACCCAACGCAGGCCATTGGTGACGTCAGGAAGGGCATCCAGTCCTAAATGCTCGTGCCAGAACTAAAGTCCTCTCAGAGGGACCCTCTCAGCCCCAAGGAACTGGGGGAAACGGAGGTAAAAAAATCGAGTCCAGAGAATGGAGACAAGAAAGTACTTACAAATATCGTAGCTGTCTTAATGAATCAAACGACTTCTTTGGAATGTACCGGAGATGATTTTCATGCAGTGAACTGTAGAAAAATAAAATGAATTGGATTGTGACTGGGTAAACAAAAAATTTCACAGTATGTTTCCATATATAACTCTACGTATGCATCGTCGCACACGCAGGCCCATATGTCTAGGCCTATGTATCAAAAATATAAGTTAATAGAAGTAGGATCCTGGAGAAAAACACCACAGGGGCAGCGCTCAAACTCTTCAGAATTCCAGAGTCAGTATCCCCCTTGTATTTTACATGTTGCAGTATTTGGTGATTTAGGGTTCTCCATCAAAACATCCCCCCTCTCCACACCCACACAAGTTCTCCATTTTGTCCTAACAATCTTAAACTTGATATCTCTTCAGTCTAGCGCACACAGCAGATTTTTTATCGTTGCGACATGCGATTTTTGTCTTTAGCCTAAAAAATCTGCTGCGTGCGGTGCTTTAAACCTAACGACTTTTATCGCATACGACTGAGTTTTGAGATCAAGCATATTGGACACTTGTAAATTTGCTGTGTGTGGTGTTTCACGACAAAAATCGTAGAACACGTGACTTACTAAGCTAATAGAAGAGCAGAGAATTGGCTTGCAATATCATTCCCACGTAGCGCCAGAATATTCCACGGAGGAGCGCTTCAGGCATTGTTCTATCAACGATAAAAATCTGCTGTGTGCGGCAACTGGAAATCCTAGTATCCCATATCGCAACGATAAAAATCTGCTGTGTGCGTTTGGCTTTACAATCAAAATCCAATGACAAAGTAAAAGCGTGCTTAGATGACTTCTAAAATATAAAAATAAAAACAAACTTACAGTGTTACAAGCCGACGGAGCCCCATGAACGTTGATGTGTTGATCTCTTCCAGAAAGTTGGCATAAAGATGCCTTGAAAAAATTAAAAATAAAAACCTCAAATTTTTTTATTTGACGAGAAGGAGTGTCAACCTCAATTAAGGCTGGGCTGCTATGCATTATCACAAAACATTATTAAAATCATTAGACTTTATCACGGAAAAAGCACTCCAGCACTTGATGCAATCAAGCCTATTTCGAAACAAAGCAAGACAGAATTTTCCTGAGGGCTACCTCAATACATACATGGTTAATCAGTCTATAAAATCCTTTTGATGTCTCGACTTTTGTTGCCCTGTGAGATTCTGTGGTGATTGCATTAAGAATTCATTTCCTTGCAGAATGCATCGTGACAACCAACGACACAAAAGTAAAAACAAAATGGAAGAAGTCAATTAAATGAGAGGAAAAGAGCTACTTTTCAGTTGATATCTCCACAGATAATGGAATTATCCAGCAATGATTTCTAGGGGAGCTTCTGTAGAAACTTTTCAGCGTCCCCACGCTGACTATCTGCTGGTTCAGGGATTTAGTTGTTAAAATGCCAAGAGAACTCTCAGAGAGACACGATTTTTGTATCCAGTTACTCTTCAAGAAAATATTTCTCTAAAGCTGTCTACTTGAAGCTCATACTGCTGACGTTACCATCTCTCTCTCTCTCTCTCTCTCTCTCTCTCTCTCTCTCTCTCTCTCTCTCTGTCTTTCTCTTGATTTCTACCCAATTTGATTTTTTCTCTATCTATTCGAATCTCCTCCTCAATCTTCAATCTCTCTTTTTTATAGGTAACTTAAACAGAATCTATAAATTTCTACTAATCAAAATTAAGAATAACAGGATACGGAACTTACGTAAATATGGTTAATAAACAACTTGGAAAAACAACTCTTGAGCGTAAACAAGACTAACGTAGGGCTATACTTGAATGATACATATAGTAAACAACGATATTAGAGCATATCACAACCACTACTTATAAATGATATGCGTCAGCTGTGTGTGAGTAGTAAATGAATGAAAGAAAGAAGAAAGAGCGCTGTGAAGGCATCCGCAAAACATGCAACGTTTATGGAAAACCCTGACAGCCCCCATTTATTAATATTCTTCATGATTTTGAGAGGCTCAGCTCCTAAAAAATTATTTGAATTCATTTTGCTTCCCAATAGTTGCTCTGTTTGCTCTATAAAGAAGTACTTTCTAATTTTGTTCTAAAGAGATTGACAGTTCTTTCTAAACATTAGAACTACTGGCTGTCATTTAAACTATTTCTTTTCACAAAGCATGAAATCACATGGGCACATCCACAAAATGGCTGTGGTTGCAAAAGCCACGCTACTTTTTCGTGACGTTGCAACCCTAAACGGCCAGAAATCACCACTGCAGTTATTTATGATCGGGTGGCAGGAACAGCAGGAGCTACACCCTAAAAACCAACTCCAAGAACAACATGAACCTGAATGAGGCAACGAAGAACTGAAGCAGAACAGAGAAATTTGAATACCCAACC
Organism: Cassiopea xamachana; assembly: GCA_900291935.2. Classification (NCBI taxonomy): domain Eukaryota; kingdom Metazoa; phylum Cnidaria; class Scyphozoa; order Rhizostomeae; family Cassiopeidae; genus Cassiopea; species Cassiopea xamachana. The sequence continues at coordinate 2,437,153 of OLMO02000294.1, read as the reverse complement.
ACATGGTGGCTGGGGGAATTTTAGGTATCACGCTCCAAAACTATTACGCAATTTGCTCTCTCCTCGATTAGTCTATCTTTTGAGAGGGCTCCTCCTTTAAGAAATTCCTGCATACAAATCTCCTTGTTCTTTTTCAATATCATAATATCTTTTGTTTGTTTTAAATTTTCTCTTTCTTACTCAATGTTGATTTAAATTATATATTTCTATCGCCTATTGTCATTTAAGATTTGTATGTTGGAATTTTAAAAATGAAATGAACTTGAACTTGAACGTGACTTTGGTTGGTTGCCACATCCATTTAAAAGTCTTGCTAGAGGTCTTCATCCCAACTCTAGCATTTACCCATTGATCCCCCAACTCCCCGTAGAGTCGCCACCGCCCAACGGCGCGAAATAACTTCAGTTTCTGTATATGCTAAAAGATATACGTTAGAAAATGTAGATATATATATATATATAAATATACATATATATATATATATATATATATATATATATTCATACATTCATACATGCATTCATACATACATACATGCATTCATAAATTATTTATTTATAACGCAGGTTCAATTTTGGGCAGCCTCTTGTTGGCTGATATGGACCTGCAACTTAAAGTTCAGAGTTATTGCAACATTAAATCTTAATATATTTTGTGGGGCAAGCCTATCTTAAATAAGCAGGTTCAGCACATCCTAGTATCTAAGTTAAAACCTGATACCTTTTCTTAAAAACATACTAAAGTATCAAGGTTTTTATTCATATTTACGGTGGTTCCCTAATGAACGAAATTTGTTCGATTGTTTTACAATCCTTTGTCAATGATTTTTTATGATTTACTAAACTGTCAGCACTTTTCAAATCTAAGTTTAATGTGTTCCAATCAGATCAGTCCTCTGTATTTTAATGTGTTTCGTTCAGTTTGAGATTTCAACATTTTTATCTCTAACTTCTCCCCTTTCTTGTATTCCGTATGGTGGTATACATCCTTTCTAGTCTATGTCCTTTTCTTTTAACGATCTTATATATCTCAACAGCAATCTTCCTCTTATATATGCACCCGATTTTATTCCAACTTGCTCTTTAGAGTACTCGTATATCTCTCACCTTTTCATTTGTTTTTCTCACAGTCCTCCTAGTATACGACAAAGCAACGTTTTGTGACATGATTTCTGAATATTTTGCTAGGAAAACGCATTTTAGAGCCCAAAAATATAGCTACGGAGCCCTCAACTATTGCCCTGTCCACACTACATAAACTAACCTAGGTTCGCCCCAGGTTGGTTTAATCTAGGGCGAACCTAGGCTAAGAGAATCTATGCGTGTTATTCTGAGTCCTCGTTATTCTGAGTCCTCGTTACCAATTTGAATCAAACATAGCCGAGAACAACGTGTAGGGTGTTAACACTTGTAGTTCAACTTTTTTTCCAAAATCGTAAAAATAACAAAACTTGCGATACTGTAGTTGAAAGAATATAGAAGAATTGAGTTTTTGAAAAGAATTAAGAACGTCATTATACCGCTGCTGATATAAATTAATAATTATGTATACACAAGCACAATTTACACTCAGAAAAGCACTCAAACGCAACGATCAAATTACTGAAGCCGCCATTGCGCATGCCTTAAATCTGGCGCGAACCTAGGTTAGTTTGTGTAGTGTGGACAGGGCTAATGTCATCTACCATTCAAGTATTCTCGTGTCTAGGCGTGTATGCATAACTGTCATTTAAAAACAATCTGTCGCCGACGTAATTGATTAAATTTTCATGCAACGCAACAAAAACTAGGCATTTTCCCACTCATTAAACCATACATTCGAAAAGGTAAGCTTTTGTTGTTTAAAACAAAGCTTTGTTAATACTTGAGGGTAAATTCAGCTTGTAGCGATGTAGCGGTTAAGACAAATTACTGCTGAGTTATCCAGACATGAAATTGCTTTACCAAAGATAGTACTGCATTTCTTCCTATTCAATAAGCGGTCAAAACACTTCAGATCAGCCGATTCTCGGGTTTTCTGATCAGAACCTCAACATTTCCTGACATACTACCAAAGCGTGTACGAGATTATTGACAGATTTTCGTGGCTAAATCAAACCCGCAAGAAAGACCGAAAAAATAGTGGAACTGGTTTTGTTGCAATTCCAATACGATGACCAGAGCATTCTGCAGATTTTCTTGGATGCTAATTGATATATCTCCGGCATAGCCATCTCTCTCTTGAGCCTTAACATCAACTACCCGCTTTTTTATAAGAAAGTTGTTTGTAAGAAAGCAGTACTCAGCTGCTCAAAAAGTTAAGAAAGTTCAGTACTGGGTTTCTGAGACCTAACAAAATGTGCATTTATTTTAAATTTGACGTACTTGTGTACAACATGTTATGTATATATGTGCTACTATGAAGTCATATATATAAGAATTCATAGTAGCACTCCCATATATGATTTTAAAAGAAAAATATAAACTCAGTACAAAACAGCACTTTTATTACGTTTCGCTTAGCGCTTCATCAGAAATCGCTTCATCAGGAATTTCTGATGAAGCGATAAGCGAAACGTAATAAAATTGCTGTTTTGTAATGAGTTTATATATATAAATAAATATATATACACACACATATATAAATAAATAATAAATATATATACATATATATATAAATATATATACATATATATATATATAAATATATATACATATGTATATATATATAAATATATATACATATATATAAATATATATACATATATATATATATATACATATATATATATATATATATACATATATATATATACTTCAGAATAAAACTTTAAAAACCAAGATAAAAACTTGTTATATAGCTCTGCCTATAGCATTGAGCACTCTGACTTTACAATTCTTTTGGATTGTTATATATTATGTTGGTTGCTTTCTAAAAGCATAGCTTCTGTTATTTACTAAGATTTATCATTATTTCAGGTGTACATGGACCTTTTTCGCTTTCTACTAATGCGCATTTGCAAAGCATTGGAAGTCCAAAATTTTTTCTAAGAAAGTCCTAAGAAAGTTTTGAAACTGGAATCGTGAAACAGCTAAGAAGGTTTCAGTACTGGGCCTAAAACAATTTTCTTATAGAATGAAGAATGTGTATAGCAACTCCGGTCAAAAGTTTTACTTGAATCTATACAATCTACCAATGGTAGAACAGTCTGCAGCGTTTCATGAACGTTTGCATATGACAAAGAAAGACAAATGCTTATGAGTCATACCAATTTAGAACTCTGAGCCCTTTTGCAAGCTCCTAAGGACGAATGTAAAACAACCTCCATATCACAGGACATCTTTCAATATTTTCACTAATGGGCCAATGGCCCTGCAGGCCACTCTCTGGCTCAGCAAATAGCAAAATCTAAGCTTCTAGCCTGATAGTTTGAAACTGTTGTAGCTTGCTTAAGCATAAGAACGAAACTGGCTTTCTTGTTATTAATTTTTAGTCAGTAGCGTAACAGAAGCACTTGGACCCCCCAGCACTTCTTTAAGACTGGCCCCCCATCTTAAGTGTTGACTCCGAATAGGAGAAAACAACTTATCTCTTGAAAACCTGTGAGGAATCCCTTCCTTCAGACCCTCAAAAGCTTGGGGGGCCTTGGGAAATTTCATAACCCTAACCAATGTCGATTACTGAACGCCACTGTTCTTGGTGCTCTGGGAGTAAAGAGGCAAGCAGATCGAGCTTGCCAGAGAACGAAACGGTGCAAATTGTCAAATGTCTACAAAAGATATCTTGCCCTACCAGCTAAGTGTCCTGTAACACGCCAAAAGTGGAATTAAAGCAGTAGAAAATGATAAACTGTTTTAGAAGGCGATTCATTATAAGAAAGCAGGTGGAGGGACAGTCATTCAATATTAGTTCAGATTAACTGGTGTGGCACCATGTACAGAGACTCAATCAAACGCTCAACAGCACAGTTGCTGAAGAAATCGATACATACTTGGCATAACAAAAACATGGGACGAAGCAGCTGAGTTAAGTTAGGCGCAAACTAGAGCAAAATGCTGAAGCACAGTGTCATTCGTGGCATTTTGCTAAAGCATTTTGCTCTCGTGTGCACCTAGCCTTATGGGCGTATAATTTTTGAGTAGAGGGTGTAGAAAGGGAAATCTACCGATGAAAATGATAATTGCCTATCCATGGGGCCATTATCATCATTTTACCGACCATTATTGCTAATTTACAGACCACTATCACCAATTCACCGAACAATTCTGTCTTTTTATCGACAATCTGCCTATCTACTGAGCACTTACCAAAATATTGAGTGTCCCGCCCTACAATCTCCAATAAATAAGCCCCCCTGAGCAGAGTAACCGACACCACACCAGACATTATGGGTTTGCAGATGACTATCAACGAAACACTGACGTGAAATTGTGCCGGGTTGTGGAAATATGAACAGTTTGTCCTTCTAAAATGGTGATCAGCTCTCTCAAACAACGCTAGAAATATTTAAATACTTACAGACTTTCTAATCTGGACAAATCCTTGAAAGTCCCATTTTCTAACGAAGTTAGCCGATTGTGGTGAAGTGACCTGAAAATATAAGCTTAAACAGAACACAAGGCTAAAGTACCAATAGCAAAAACAAATAATGTTCTGTTGTTACGCAAAAAGTATTGGGTATGAATCCTACACTTTTAAGGCGACTTTCACCTACTAGCTTTGTGCAGAAAACAAGGCCCCATCAAGTATCGCGGAAAGCAGGGCTGGGGATTCCATGTTTGAGTCCATATACATTCTCAGCTTCCTTAATCTGAGGTCATTATTTTGAGCGAGGCCTTGCGCGTCACTCGCATGCACGAAATGTCACACTTTAAACTTCGCAGGCACTTCACTCTAAATTTGAATCTAACTCTCTATTACACTCCATTTCTCTGCGGGCACACTCTTCTCAGATATGCGCTCACAGGCACAACGTACTTTTAATGAGGTTTGCCCTCAATCTGAAATACGCCATGCGGCGCCTAGATCCAATGTCTGGAATACGCACCACGGCGCCTAGATTCAATGCTATATCTGAAGAGACAAGACAAGGAAACTCGTTTAATGTATATGCTTAGAAATGGCTGCAACTTCACGTCTAGCTTTCAAAAGCAAATTACATAGCAAATATCGGCAAACAATATCACGGCAATATGCAAAATGTTCATAAATTGATTGCAATATCTAACAGGGGCGTCAAAACGACTCTCAAAGTGGAGGGCCTCGTCACTAAGGTCCGAGATAAGCTCAGGTAAAAATAGCGAAGCATGCTACTTTATGAAAAAGTAAGGGGACAGCACCCCCCACCCCCCCACCCCCCCACCCGGTCTCGATGCCCTGTATAAAGTGCATCATGAAAGAACGACTACAGCCAATATAGTTTTGATATTGCCAGTGTTTTGCTGATGGAAATAAAATGGGTAGATAATACATACAAAGTTTTCAGTCTTCGCAGTCCTCTGAATGCATCTTTATCAATAGTCGTGACGAAGTTCTCATACAGAAAGCTGAAATAAGAAGCATTTCAAAAACTGCAATTCAACTGAATGTTGTTTGGTACCAAGGTTGTGTGGCGCAAGGATCGTTTGGTGCAAGTTCGCTTGGTACTAAGGTTTTGTTGTGCTAAGCAGAGGAGGATCTAGAGCTAGGCTTGGCGCCCAACTGGTTCATTTTATTGTCTTTGTAATGTGGAGAGTTTCCTAACACAATTGTTTGTTGTAGAAAATATTACCGCTTTAGGGGGAGTACACTCTTTTCTTTTTATAAGAATACCTAATTTTTTTCTGAGCCTCAATATTCTTAAAAATTTTCGTTTTTGAGCCTCAGATTATTCTTAAATTATTCTTAAATTGTTCTTGCTCAACACAAGGTGTAAATTCGCCTTAAGATCAAAGAAACATATCAAATCATTTTTGATGTGTTGATTCACCATAAATTTCAACGAATTTTAAAACATATAGATATATATAGCGTCAAAGTGACAAATGTTTTGTTTTGGGAGGAAACTCTTAATTAAACTTGATTCGATTATCAAAATATTTTAGTT
>OLMO02000294.1:2334273-2357359 GCA_900291935.2 Cassiopea xamachana | reverse complement strand
GAAAACAGGGGGGGGGGGAAATCTTGGTGATGTTTACGTGATATGACAACCTGTGTTGTCTTTTCTTTATTGAACTTAACAGGGTTGTCCCTATGATCGCTAGGTCACATTTACCGAGGCCCCAGTGAAACTATAGCGGATAGCTATCGGAGTGTTTAGTTTTCAAATCATATTGGGCTAGTAATTACACTACAATGCAGGAATCTAATATACAACGCTCCGATAACCATTGTGAAAATCACTCCGTTCTGGAGGTGGTATACAACGCTCCGATAGCAATGCGGTACAGTGTAACTGGGGCCCGAGATGAAAAGAATTACCAACGGTTTTAACAAAAAGCGATCGGTGTGACGCCTCCACACTCCCCACAAGACCGTAAAATACTTTATATTAATACGATACATTATAATCATATCAAAACTTTATAATATTTATTATGATTTAAAAATAGCGTGAAACAAATAGATTATAAGTACCCTATGTCTCTATAATGAAGTAAAAAAATTTACGCAACGCCAAATCTAAGTTCAAATTTCACTGGACAGGCTAAAGAAAGTCAAACTGTAGAATTCACACCATAGCTGTAACACACTCTAGAAGTTGTAGAGCAAAGGAGAGATGGAGAGAACTCGATATGACAAGCATAAGAATGAACAGATCTTTCTGCCATTCAAAAATTGAATAAACCGCTATTCCAGTATTCTTTATGATACATGCTAACAGTTCCTTCAAGCGAAGTAGAATCACAGATTGAAGCCGAGAAAAATTATTCACGATTCCTTCTCATCTTCCTCCAACAAACAAAATCCTGCCGCTAGTTAACAACCGAAAAGTTATAAAACCCTACAACTTCTGAGACAACATTCATTTAGATGTTTGAGTGTACTTCAAATACATGTGCCCAAAGGAACAACAGTCTGGTCATCTTGTGATGGACTTCATAAGAGCATTATGTTACTCCAATCACGATTTAAAAACGACATGAAACACCATAACATCATCAAGTTCAGTACAATCAAAATCATCATGATCACCTTAATCATCTTCATCATTACAATCACTATCATCATTATCATTACAACCATTACAATCAGTATCTTGATGATCACCTCCATCAACATCTTCACTATCATCAAATTCCTCACATTCATCCTAATCATCTTCATCACTACCATCAGCATCATCATGATCATTCCCATCACTAAATCAGTAACGTAATCATCACCTCCATTATTATCTTCACTATTATCAAACTGATCATATAGCCTTAATCATCTTCATCATAGCAATCACTATCATCATATCATCACAATCATTACTGTTTTCATTTCCCATAGCGCAGATGCATTCTGACTATGATCACAATTATAATTATCACGTAATCCTGATGGAATAAATCGAAAACTATATTTCCCAGTTTTGGAGTTGAAACTGTTATTCATAAAGTGCCATTTCACGGGGCAAATCCATTGTTGAATCTAGATGCTCTTCATTTTCTACTTTCAAAATCATTTAAATAATGCTTTAGCTCATAAAAAGTTTAGCAAAATAATGATAAAAAATAATAACTTGGAGATCAAACATAATTCACACTTTTCTTAACAGTCATTTTAACAAAGAAAACACTTACCAAGTAGGTAATCAAAACGTATGAGCCAGATGACCTCCAATTCACAAATCTGATTTCTTCTTTCTGCCTAAACGCTGTTGAAAACAATTCACTTTTATGCATACAAGACCTCTTAATTCAATGGTCTTATTGCCATGGGGATAATGCACTGCCAGCAACATAACTTTCCCTATTGTGTATTGTCTTACTGCATAAAATGCTATTGTAAATATCAAAGACTTTCCTATGGGGTTCAATTAATGAAGGAAGCTTTATCTTAAATATACAAAATATGTTACCTTGGATAAATTGAAAATATTTCCATTTTCCTAATGAAATGATTCATAGACACAGGCCACCGACTACGCTATTTGAAGTCAATTGACACGGCTCCGTTGCGATACTTATCTTCGGCCTTTTGTTGAGGCCATCACACCCGCTTCCATACTACATAATGATCCACTAGGCTCATGAAGAACACTAGAAACAAAGAATTCAACTACAAAAATAAATAAATAGAGTTGAGCTCTAGCTACGGCTGATGTTTATTATGTGGCAGGGAGGGGCAGTGTTTATTCATGGGTGGTACAACTTTAAAATGCCTCTTTCAGAGGGGGGCATATCGTTTCATACATTCTAAACTGAGGCTTATGAATCACTTACCATATCACTTACAGAATACGGCATTTATAATGCAGAAAATTAAATCATGGGCTTCCTTTAACTTGTGTTTGTGTTACCTGTCTTCACTAGCTACAGTCAAACTCGCCTAAGTCGGACGCGCATAAGTCGGATATTTGACAAGTCGGACAAATATGCCCGGTCCTGGTCCGCTTGGTACAAATGGTGTAGCTTTTCTTTCCGTACGTCATATATTTGCGTAAGTCGGAGTTTTTATCTGAAAATAACATCGTATAATTTGGATTTTAATCTCGATTTCAATAGTCCTCATGACAGAAACATGCAGAAAGACACGCCTCATCTTTCTTACCTCTATGAACACCTTGGATAAGGGAAATACATGCCCTGAAATTCCGCATCATTTAACACAGTGCCAGAGCAGCAATTTAAAAAGAAGTCTTTGATTTCAAACTACAGTTTGCATGAATATTAGAAGGGTATATTATAGGGGCTCTGCCTCAGTATGGAACTAAGTTTCGAGCAAGATGGAAAAATCAAACTTGAGTACCAGAGCACAGAAGAAAATGCCTAATAGTTTGAAACATACTTTAAGTGATGGTTCTGGCAGGCAGTTTAGAACTGCTGTTCATTAGAGAAGTGATGAAACCTTTTGCAGCAGACAGAAATGTGTGTCCACTTTGACTAAACAACGTTGTCTGCAGTTAGATTTGAAGTTACTCTGGCTCTTTTACGAGGTAGCTGTGACTAAGCTGCCTCCACTCATTCATTGATAACATTTCGAATGTACAATTCCGGCTTAAGTGAAACTCGGACTTCGCATAAATCGGACTATTTTACCCAGTCCCAAGCGACCCGACTTACGTGAGTTTGACTGCACAAGGAATTATCAACATTCCAAGATGGTAGAGATGGGGGTGCAAGTTCTATGATGGGGGTACAAGTTTAAAACGTTTCAGATTGGGGGGTACGTTTTAGATCAGGCACATCTGTTGAAAAGAAAACACCACCCCTCCCTGAGACATAATAAGCGATCAGTCCCTTATATAGAAGCAAATGAAAAGCAAAAAAGTTTACCCATTAGTTATTGCAGCGTTGTCTTTTGTAGAATGAGTTTTATAGATAACCATCGTTTAGTGTTCACTAAGTTGCGCTTCTGCACCATTCTCTTCGCTTGTTTCATGTTCCATTCAGCCGTTTCCTGAAAATGAATGAAGTAAGGATCAACCAAAGAGAAAGGAGCAGAATTTCAACTTAGTGAACAGCAACAGATGATTATGCATAAAATAACATGATAAATAATAGTCTGTAAATAGCCTGTTGGTAATACAGAACTTTACCACAGCACGAAAAAGCGGCATATTCTTTGCACATACTGAAAGCTTTTTTCGTCCGACACTCATCGGAGTATGAAAACGTCACTATAGGTCACTATCCGACGTTTCACACTCTGATGAGTGTCGGACGAGAGAAAAGCTCTCAGTATGTGAAAAGAATGTTGCCGCTTTTCATGCTGTTGTAAAATAATAGTCTATTATACCGCAAATCCCGAATACAAGCCCTGGGCTTATAGAGGTTCGTAAGCAGTTTTTGGTGTGCTTAAATAAATACAGAGGCTCTATATATGTTCTTTTCATGTTCATTCATTATCCTAACTATACACACAGAATCGCAATTGTAAGTCTTGGGCTTATATTCAGGGAAGTTTATATTCAGAAAGATATTTGGGTTGGTTTACAGGGGGCAGAAAGTCGGGGGGGGCTTATATTTGACGGGCATTTATTCAGGATTTCACGTATACTATAAACATGCGCCTCATAACAAGCATATGAAAACTTTACAAATACATATATATAGTTTTCAATAGCGAGGAATAGTGGAAATATCAATCAATCAACAGTTTCCTCTGCTCGGAGCAGGTCGAATATCGAGGAGCGCCAATTCTTTCTATCTAAGGTCTTTCTCACACACTGACAATACTTCTTTTCTGTCCATTCTTGGAAACATAGAGCAGTCAAAAAACTTTTGCAAATTTTCTTCACCTATGGAGGAATGTTCAGGTGGCAAACTACCAATTGCAGCTTCACAAAAGGTGAATAAACATATTGTTTACTGAAACCAACAATTCTGCACAGCACCGCATTATGGATGCAACACAAGAATGTTTTGAAAAATACATACTTATAGAGGAAAGCAAACACCGTATATATTGACCAGGAAATGAGAAATAGCCTACCCAATCCTGTCCATCGGCATGATAGCGAGACTACATAAACTAGACAAAATAACGCTAGTCAATTCGTTAATAGAAGTGTTGTAATCTCGGTAAAAATATATGTCAAACGAAACACTGTTGTAAACCTCAAGATGTTAAAACTCATGCCTCAACGATGATAAATAAACAAAACACCATCGCAGCATATTGAATCCATTCAAACACTGAAACAATACATTGCCTTCTTATCAATGGATTCCACAAAGTGGAATAAAGAGCTACAGATACAAACCCTGAAAATGCAGTCAAATTTGCAAATCCGTTGACAAGTGGATTGCTATCAGTTGTACATGGTCAATTTCCAATGGGCTACCATATTTCTTCTCCCTGATATTTACAAAGGTTCTTCATTCCATTTCCCAATATTTTTTAGATCTTTCTTGAAAGAATTTGCTCTTCCTTCTTAGACACTACACACCTTATAGAGCATATACCCTCTCTACTACTATCTGCCCTTTTAAGAAGAATCTGCTTCCTTCTCAGAATCCTCCTTCTGTAAGATCTACCGTCTGGTACACATTTCTCACTCTACCATTGTTGCTCCAATCCCTTTTCTCACCTCAGCTGAAGCAAGGCCAAATTCAAATGCACCAACTTTATTCATCAGTAGCCAAGGAATCATATCTACCCTCAATGCTGTTTAATTGTGATATCAACCCCTTGAAGTCTTTTGCAGACAGCAAATTGTCTTCAATCCTTTCAAGTTTTAGTCTAAGACGGACAAGAAAATCCATGACATTTTCAACTGTTTCACAATTGCCAAGATTTCCTTGGTCTGAAAGATGCCCTTCTGCAGCTCCAGTGGAGCTAATAATTGCTGTTTCCTTTTGTCCACAACTGCAAATGTGTTCAGGGCTAGCATGATCTAATAAAAGATGCTTCATTTCCTCACATGAGCTGGGCTCTAGTTTTCCTTCAAAAGCAGTACATGATTTGCACAAAGGATCCTTCATGATCTTAAATGAAGAGTGCTCTGCTCTACAGTCAAGAAAAACTGTTTTCTCTATGTTGATATCATATTTCTCCTCTAAATGTTTACCATCATCAGAAGTATCAGTTGAATTTGTGCTGCATTTGTCACACCCAAGATCATCATCATTATCTGAACTGCTATAATCAACTAAAGAGGGTAATGCTACAGGCATCATTGGCAATATACCTACTGCTACATCAGTTTTTGTAGGCTTTACATCTCTTTGAATGGCTATATCATCCTGCTGGTGATTCAGTGGATAGCTTAACAAAAATTCGTCACCAGACAAACTTTTGTTTACAGCTTTTTCGCCTTCAACAGCAACTTCCATATCACTTTCTTCAAGATAAGTAACTGACCTTGAAAAGCCAATGTTTTTGAGCATGTCAATACAATTAAGACTTTGTAAAAAGGAGTTGAAGTCAGAAATAATAATATCCAAATATTGATATAGGACTGATGCAAAGCAAGTCTCATCAGAAATTAACCAGTCAATGCAAACCAGATGGTCAAATGAGATTTCACTCAGGAGACAGTGAAATAGACTGTGAGGAAAATCTTCATTCAATATCCTTCTTTTGCCATATTCAAATTTATTGTCACTAGGACAAAGATGCAAAATAGAACATAAGTTTTTTGAGATACTTATGTAGTATGTAAAAGCTTAAAATCTACAGACGGCAACCCCTGCCACAGCTATTTTAACTCATGACTTACTCTATAAGGCTATAAGTTACAAAATAGTTCAGAGTGTAACTGCATCAAAGTAAAATATCTGTTTTAGCTCTAAGTTATGTCTGTGGATGATATGTGTTGAACTGTGAGGGCACTTGCAATGAGATAACTGATCAGGAATCATCAATAAATAAAAACAGCATTTCATCAACTTCACTTATAACTAAGGTCAACTATTAAAAGTCATTATATCATCACCAAGATCAAGAACATTGAAAGAAATATTAAATTATTAGACTAGATATTAAAGTAGTAACTAAATAAATTAACCCATACTTGGAATGAATTGATGTTTTTCTGTATATGCAAAGAAGGGTTTCAACAGATCTGATCAGCTGATCATCATCGTCCATCATTACTTTAACCAAACAGTCACAGAATTTATCAGGCACTGGTTCATCTGCAGATCTGCTGCATGTGCTTTCAAGCATTGTAGATATACACTTCAAAGCTCTGTTACCCAGCTCCATCATAGCTGCTTGCAAAAATGAACAAAAATTAATGAATAGCCTACAGGCAACAAAAAACAATCTCTCAAAAATCATAAAAGACAGCACCAAATATTTCAATGAGTTAACCACTGAGGCAAACAATAAAAACCTCACCTTTACCGTAGCTATGTAAATTTTTGTTATGTAATGTTGGGAAAAGGCCTTGAAGTCTATAACAAAGCCCCTCCAAAACAACAATAAGAAAATTCAGTCTGCAGTGACTGCAGTTATCTGCCAGCTAGTCTGATATATGTAACAGTAAAGAAGAAAGGGTACTACAAGAAAAAAAATTAATTTAAAGCTAACCCCAATGGTTTCTATTAACAAAAATAAAGCTCACTGCAATCTAAAATAAAACTCTGTAATATGTCTTACCTTTTGAAGAACTTGAATCATCAGTACTAAATATGCACAAGATGCATTTGAGAAAAACCAAGACAAGCAGTTTCAGGGTTTTAGTTGGTTGAGAATATTCTCTGGAACTTGAGAAGCCATTGCCAAAAGGGGCAGCAATTGAACTTCCCCCAAAACCATATGACTTCATACAATCAAAATGCTTCACAATGTGTGCATTGTGGATAAAATGAGTTAAGATTTCTGTTGCTAGTAGATTACTACTGTTGGTCAGATTAATGTCACTTTCTAATTTTAAAAGCAAAAACTTCAAATTATAAAATAAGCCATAGTCATCAGGCTCTACTTCAGCAAACAAGGTTCTCATGTCAAGAGAAAACATGGTCAGAAAACACTTCAGATGCTCTAAAAGATCCTTTAACTGTTGAAAAAGGCCTGAACTTGCCTCATGCTCTTTGCTTCCATGGTTTGCATTCAGGATATGCTTTCTTAGCTTCTCTGCTTGGTACATGACCTTGATTCTAACCATACATGGTGGACTTTTGCATTCAAGACAATCACATGGATCACAATATTTCCCAGCCAAGACATCATTACAGATTCCAAGAAGAATCATCAATAGCATCAGTTGAGTGGATGCATCACCCTCCATCATCCGCTTGTAATCCAAAGAAATTCTGTGCAGCTTCCTTCTCAATAATCTCAGTGCATTATGCAACAAGCCTAAAACTGTTGCACTCTTGCTCCTTACACATTCATAAATCACAAGCTGAATCGATTCTAACTGACCAGCAAGAATGCAAGGAAGCTCTTTAAAATAAAGTAAAAGCAACTTGGATGCTTTGTAGCGAACAAACTTGCTAGAATGGCACAAAGATTTGGTTATGAACAAAATTGTATCTTTCTCAGTCAGCATTTTATGAAATCCAGTTATCACATCTCCTGGGCCATTTGAATTTTCACCTCTGCATTTTACGTCGAAAGGTAAACTCTGCTTTTTTAGGGTTTTCAGTTGTGTGAAGGATGTGGAAATCAATGTCAACAGCAGCAATATGTAATCAATAGCATCATTACATCCATCACAACTCAAATCCAACCTCGAAGACATTTTTTCGAAATAAACTGAGGCTTGTTCAGGTCTACCGCTAATATATAGCTGCTCAATATGTGAAAATGTATGCTTAAGCTCTTTCAAAGCAACTTTACATACTCTATGGCAATCTGACTTACAATTTTTCACTTCCATTTTATGGAAAACACAAAGTAATGCACTTTCTGTACTGTCCATGGGCCATCACAAGACATACAAACGAGGCTTATTTCGTATGGCTGAAAATAATTCGCGCCAAATGAAAGCAGATCAGCTGACTTCGACTACTTATATCCCGGCGGGTCAGCTCCCATCTTCAAGCGTGAGCACCCATGTCTTTAAAATCTCTGAAAAGGGAGTTAAATTGCATACAAAACCTAGGACGTCTTAACGATAGAAGAAATGTTGGAATTGTATACCAACATTTCTTCTATCTTTAAGACTGCAAAGTTCATTTGGTCATTCACTGTAATCTATAAATGTACGAACGATTCCCAAACTGTCTTTAAACAAATTTGTGGATCAAACAAAGGCAGGCTATCTTATTTTGATTTACACTATTTCCAACAACCCGACTTTGCTGTGATTCAATTACCGTTGTTGCTGCTGTTTCTAGAAATGGGTGTAGCTTTCACGTTGTTTCAGAGAAAAGGGGGAGTAAAATTTGAGTTAACAGTCAGAGGAAAGGGTAAGTTTTCTAAAACCTCCAACGCGGGTGCTTACATCAGGTAGTGAAAGCTGACCCACCGGGGCTTATATACTTTTTGTGTACTCCCCCCAGTGAAGGCCCTTGTAGATTGGGGAGCCTCATACCTCGATAATTTGGACTTGAGAAATTTTGGTGAAACTGCACAAGCAATAATTCACAGGTAGCAATGCTAGACAACATTCAAGATACTTTAATCTCTCGAATAGTTGTAAGTCCTACTTGCTCTGTCTATTTTCCCCCTTAAAGTTGAAAATGGTTTGTTTGAATCAACTTCTTTATAAGGAAAGTAAGAAAATTTCAACGCAAATATCAAATGAACAGTTACATCTAGATTTATTTACTAGATAATAAGAACTATAGAATATATTCTGGTGTCTACTGCAATATAAAGTATTAAATTTTATGACTGTAATCAATTATCGGTGATATAATGTTCAGTAGTTTCCTCTTGTTTCCATTGTTATTGCTGCTACGAACATCAACTGCATATTTAGCGCTGATCAATGTCACAACTTTTGGAAACAGATATTTTAATTGTTGAGTAATTTTGGAGGATTCTAGCATGTTCTTCATACAATCTTTTTACTTGCTCTTCCTCGATCTGTGTCTGCACAATTGTTTTTGTAAATGAGACTTGATCCTCCGTTTGGTTTGAAGCTACCATCTGCCTTTCCATAACTGAGCTTGCTGAAGAGTTTTCACATGCGACCTGAGTAGTGTTTCGAGCTAAAAAAGAGTGATCGCCTTTTAGGACCGAAACACTTTCTACCATAACTTAGTCTGAAACATTGTAAGAATTCAATTGAAAAAGGCGGTACAAAATAAAATGCAAATTATTTAAATTTGCAATATAGAAGTTCAGGCTTGTTTCTTTCAATTAAAGCATTATAAATGGTTTTACTACGGCACAAAGAAGCGGCAACATTCTTTTAACATACTAGTTTGTCAAAAGACATACTAGTACAGAAATAGTTTGCAGAATACAATGACTAATGCAATCTTTGACGTTAATAGATAGAGCAGTATAAATTTTTGGCGTATCAAAAGTAAAAAAAACAACGATTTGAAAAGGCATTGTGAAAGTCGTAAGCACATAATGTTGCAGCTTGCAAACTATTCCAAATGCACCATCGCTACTCTAATTCAATTAGCACATTTAATAACTTGGCGTGCCATTCGTTTCAAAACTTATGGTAGGGGAGTGTAAAATCCAAAATTGATCTTCTCTAAAGGAAGCTCTCTTTTCCTATTACCTTCATGGATAGGATCACATTCAAGATCAAGGAATTTTCCACTAGAAATTACAAAAGAAGAGCACTTTCCAAAAAATGAACTCTTTGCTAGATAGAGAAAGCTATCTATACCATTTCAGTCTTTCATTTCCTTAACTCTTCTAGCAATGTTATGATTCCTAGAAGGGGTAAGGACATAAAAGATTGATGTCAAATTATTTGAATGTGCAAGTTGTTTATTAGAAAAGCATTTAAAAAGGGATGATTAAAGAAGTTACAAGATGACAATATTCTATTCTTCAGAATACCTTCTTCTCTGGCTTTGACTTCTTTAAGTAGGCCTCTCACTAGTGCCTCTTCGTTCTGCGAGGTTTCTCCTCTACTTTCTGTGCTTGCAGAGGACGAGCATGATCTCGGCTGTAGATGCTTCTGAAAGGTTTGCTCTGGTGTGGAATTTATTGACGTTCCCTGAAATGATAGCAATGTACATTTATGCCACAAATTCAATTTATGGAGAAAAAAACCGTTATTAATGACAAAGTATTTCATCATTGAAACAAATTATCTTTTACGCACGAAAAAATCGTTGGTTGCTCATTCAATTACTATATTCATCTTGTACCTTGGTAAGCAAATAGCTTTGAAAACGTTCAAATTCTGCGGAAAATTAGCATCAAGTGAACAACCTTTTTGACATACAACAGCAAACAGCAGCTTCACTTGATGTTGAATTGGGATGCCATATAAATTTGAATTTCAGGACAAGACTTCAAGCTATAACCTACCGAGCTCTCTGATGACTTCGTTCTTAATACACTCATTGCCAGTCGGTCTTCTTTTAGTCTTTTTTCTTTGGCCCTTCTATTTTGAAACCAAACCCGGACTCTATCAACGGGTAGGTTTACACTATTAGCAACTTCTTTTCTTGTTGATGCACTTGG
Organism: Cassiopea xamachana; assembly: GCA_900291935.2. Classification (NCBI taxonomy): domain Eukaryota; kingdom Metazoa; phylum Cnidaria; class Scyphozoa; order Rhizostomeae; family Cassiopeidae; genus Cassiopea; species Cassiopea xamachana. The sequence goes on along the minus strand of OLMO02000294.1, from coordinate 2,346,311 downwards.
GTAGTTATTCCCTTGAAAAGTTGTCTCTAGCACTTTTAGCTGATCAGGTGTAAACACTGTACGAGGTTTCTGTCGTCTTAGGTAAAGCGAAGGATCTAGAAGAGATGGCCAGTGGCGTAAATATTCAGAGCTTCAAACATGATGGCTTCCTTGCAGATGACTTAAACAAATGGCATTGGATAAAATGGCAGAAAATAAGCTAAATATGGCTTAAATATTGTACATAACATTTGAAGAAAGGTATAGCTTGAGAGTTTGCATAGGACTTCAAAAGCTAAGTTAAGTCTTTCTAAATTTAACTTTAAAGAATTTTTCCAAGACTAATGAGATGTAAAAATGGTACGATGAGAAAGAAGAAGTCACTTTTCAGCTGTTGGAGATCATCAATATTACAATTAATGAATGCCAATAACCAAGTTAGTGCCTATCAGTATTTGAACCAAATTGATAGAGAGGGTGTTAAACTTGCATGCTTGCCGATCTAATTAATTAATTCATCCTTTTCCTCACATTAGTAATATTCTATATATGCAATTTATTATATCAGATTTATTCAAGCCAATCACGTAGCTGGAGACGTTATCTCATCTATACCTACAGCTGCATGTCTGACTCAAACTTGCTAGCTTAGTCATTACAGAACAATTTGAAACCTACCAAATGCAATGTAATCGTTGTATGGAGCATTCATGAAGCCATGATATGAGGGCATGTATCCATAGCACATGTGAGGTTGGAACATAGCGTGGCCTGGCACAGAAAACTGCACATTTCCTCTCACTGGAGTCTGGCTACCAGGCCAAGAAGAATCTGTAGTAATTGCGAATACAGGAGCTGGTGCACCACTTGAACTCTGTGTTGGCCTATATGAAATATTAGTTAGAGTGGCTTGTGCTGAAAAACCTGTCACCAAATCTTGACCTTCGGCATTGCTTACAAGATTTAAGCGCTGACCAGATGTCAATGCCTGTCTTGTAACATTCTCTGCGGACCTATTAGGCTTAGTAGTTTGTTCTGAACTCTGCATGTTTTGGAAGTAGAATGTACGTGACTGCCTAATAAAATATGTACTGGCTAAATGAAGCCCACTAAAATTAGGCTAGGTTTTTAAGATAAAAAGCAATGTGACGTCATATGATTCTTTTCATTTGACGTGTAGGCTGCCAACAAATGGGCCTAGCTGAGCTCTACATGGACAAATAGAGCCACTGAGGCATGATATCCTGCCCTCATACATTGAAACGCTTTGGGAGACAAGATTTTGATAGGTGTATCAAATATTTTCCTGTCATTGCTCCTTTAAAAAGCATTCTCGTCCTTGCGCCTGTCAGAAGAAGCCATATTTGCTCTTTCCTTGCCACGAAGTGTAATTTCATGTTTGATGTCTTCTTAGTACAAACTGCACTGCCATCTAAGAATACTTTGTAAAATATAGATATAAGACATAAGGATAATGTACAATGCCTCTGTATTTTAAAACTACAGTAGCTACAATTAGTCTTGGCTCCTGATCTAGTCAGGACACCTTGACTTTTCAACTTTCAAAGCAATTATTTGGCATTGAAACCCCTTTCATCAAGCAAACTACTCAAGAATTCAAAAAACAAGGGCATGACTTTAAAGACTTATTGTTAAAAGACAATGTTGAAATAAATTCAGTGGATCTTCAAGCTTTTCTTTCAAATCTATGTATAATTTAAAATATTTTTTCAGCTTCCTTCTTTAGCTTTTGGTACTTCCTTGTATTCTCGTCAATGTAGAGATCGCATTAAATGACATTAGCTGACTATCTGTATTTTGATAACAAAATGTGCTAAAGAAGCGAAACGATACACAGTAAAGATACTGCAGTTAGTTTGAAGTTGTGTAGTGGATAACAAACCGCCGAGAAAAGAATCAGGCACCGCCATTTCGAACTATTGTTCGAATTCGTCCATAAAATATGTCGAATACTTTTTCGAAGGATGCTCTTAACGTCTCTAACATTAAATGAAATCTTCATTAGTACTCAGAGGAAGGTGCTTTAAGTAGCTCTCAAATTTATCACAAATCTTGGATAAAAAGACGAGAACAATGCAAGAAGAGTCGTATGATGATATGCTACAGGTTCTTGATAGCGGAATAAGTGGGCTATCTAATGATAGGTTTACTTTAAGTCCAACCTTGGACATTCCGTTTGGGAGATCGCCGATCATTGGGAGTCCTGGACAATGTCTTATTTCGGTATCAAACTACAACTTCTTCAATTCAGCTGATCCAAAGATGTTATTTCCAAATTCAATGAATATAACTAACAATATAAGTATTAGAGGAGCACAGCAGCCGATGGTCAACTCATTGCGGAACCCTGGGGTAAATGAGTCGTCGTATCCCAGATATTCTGGACAAGGTAATAGTGGTAAGACTTGATTCCTACTTTGCAACAACGCCAAAAAACTAACTAAACTTCCATTGTTAGTAAGCATTACATTGAAGAAATGGTTTGATTTTATTTGATGTTAATTCTGGGGCTATAATGGTAGTGCTAGAAATCACTAGATGTTGAGAGCAAGTACTTGACTTGTACAAGTACTTGATACTGGACGCAGTACTTGAACTGTGATTAGCAGGGATGCGCCAACTGGGCGGCGTGGGGCGTGACGCTCCCAAATATTGTCAAATTTGCAAGATAGTTGGTAACAATAGTTGGTCAATTGGTCAAAACGCCCGCCCCCCAACAGAAGGTGTCTCGGCACATCACTGGTGATTATGTAGCAACTACTCAAGTCAGCACGCATTTTGAGCATTCTTCAAACATGATATGCACGAACTCACCAAAATCAAGAGATTTCATTAACAAATGAATTAGCTCATATGAGCTTAATGATATTGAGAAGAAAGTCTTATCTTGTGGCCTTAAATTTTGCATTCAGCCACATGAGCTTGATTATTACTAATCGCTTACTCCGTTTGAAAAATTTAGTCTTCTTATTCTTAGAGATCGCCCCACGCTTACTTTTCAGAGCTCCTCAGTTCCCCGTTGTCTATTTTAGTTCCCTAAGGCTCTTAGTCACGTATTCTTTAATTACTTTGAAACTTGCTCATATAATCTTTATAATCTAATCATACAAATAAAAATCTCGCTAACAACAGATAACTTGTATTTGGCTTGCCTGGTAAGCAATAATTGTATAATGCTACAATGCTGCAAAGGATAAGTAAAAGGGTATTAGTAGATAGTGGTAGTTAGTAGGTTAGAAGTTCTGGATTAATATGTGCAAACGATTAATATAGCCAGCATCCAAATATAACGCGATTGAAACATAGTAAACGATAAAATGGATGTTCCAAATATAACAATTATAGTAAAATGAAGTCCATTAAAAATAACCAGGCAATAAAGATAACCATAAAACAGGAGCTGCGTACAGAGACGTCTACACGAAACTGCTCAACAACAATCAATCAATGTAATAGCCTGTTTACCATAGCTCCCTTGTTTTGATAGTTCATTTTTCCTTATTTAGGCAATAATAGTATTTTCGCTGGTTGGTGGCATTCCCCAATTAAGTTTATTTCCATTTATGGTCTCCCCGTGAGTTTACTTTTCTTGATTTCCCACTTGTTTTTCCCACTTGTTGTTTTCCCCAATTTCATTTATAAAATCTCCCACTGGCACTTTTATATTAACTGAGGACGAGACGTGATGTCTCGAAACGTTTTAACATCGTTTATGTCTATCGGCTAAGTCTGTATTAAACCGTTTATGTCTTTTGGCTGAGTCCTAAGTTTTGGTATGTATGTCGAATTAATGGAATGTCGAAGTACATAAAGAGGAAAAGATGTTTTTCTTCGTGGCTCTTCTCTTGACATTTACAATTCAGCTGCGATTTCCAAGACATGTTTCACCAAAATCAATCCTGTAAAATGCCAATAATTTCAAATATATATGTGACTAATGACGAAATAGATAGAAAAGAGTACAAGTTTTTTTTATAAGAAAAAAGTTTATAAGAAAATGAGGCTCAAATCGTCAAAATCTTAAGAAATTCGTAAGAAAATCTCGAGGCTCAATTTCCAAAATTAAGTGTTTTTATAGGCAAAATATCGGTATTTCGTCGTTCTTGCATTCAAAATGTTAAAGATGGAATTCAAATTCATGTATACAATATTATTAACGATAGTGTAAACCACTCTAGCCAGTGTATTTCAGTAAAAGTTAAGAAAAATTTAAGAAAATCTGAGGCTCAATTTCGGGAAAAGTTAAGAAAATTGAGGCTCAGGTAAAATAATGATTTTCTTACAAAAAAAACGTTCACTTAAAATAGAAAACATTAGTTTTTTAATTAGCAATAAGAGAGATAGATAGGTTATAGAAGTCAGCCACAATACCATACATGTAATATCATTCTTCCACCGATAGAAAAATATGGCAGAGACGGTTCGTTGAAGCCAAGAACTAGAAAGAGGCTGCGAACAATATTCACGTCACAACAAGTGGACCTCTTGGAGGCAGCGTACAACTACAGTAGATATCCAGATGCGAACATAAAAAGAAAACTAGCAAATAAACTCGATCTGCCAGTGGATCGGGTTCAAGTTTGGTTCCAAAACAAGCGAACAAGAGATCACAGAGCAAGCAAGCAAGCAGAAACTGGGAAAAGAGAAGAACTGTCTTGAAAGTATAGTGAATGGTTAACTTTTTTTGAAATATCGTAAACGTGATCATTCAGAGTCAGGGGCATGGAGGGAATGTTTACGGGCCGGGAAATTCCAGCTTTTAGAGGCCCACTGTGTTATATCAGAAAAGAATTTAACTATCCTGGTTGGTTCTAGCATCACTTCACATATTGGAGATGATCTGCCAAGGTAGCGTGGGGTCTTAGTTCACTAATTTTTTTAAAAAAATTGTTGCTACCCATGACCAAAGCTTCAAAGAGCATGGCGGGAAATTTTTATAGCAGATGTTTAGTTTAGTGTGAAATTTTGTTCCTGAGTCAGTGGAGTAGCATAGAAAGTTTTCTTGCTCTAAAAGATTGAGGGAATTCTGCAATCAAGCTCACTTAAATGCTTTTCCACCGTCCCCTTCTCCGCTTACACCTTGCGGTTGCAATAAGGAGAAGCTCTATTAACTCTATGTAGTTCCCTTCCAGTTGGTGTCTACATTTTGCAAATACATCCTCAAAACAATGATTCGATATAGAGAATCTGTTTGAAGCCTGGAATGAAATTCCTTTTATGTTAATACCATGCAGCATTTAAACGTTATCTAAACCACAGCATTGAAAATGAGTTTCTTTTGAAGCTCTTCTTATGGGAAAACGTTACCGTAAGACTTTAAAAATAGTTGATCAAACTTAATAATAAATTTGGAGGGAATTTTGGTTTGTGGGGCAGTTGACTTCAACTTAATGGAAACCACCACTCCCCCTTATTGGGTGTAGTCCACATTATGGCATCCAGATGACAGGTTGAAGTCAATTATGAATTAAATAAGAATTTAAGAATAACAAAATTGAAATCAATAATAGAAAGGTGTCATTTTTATCGAATTATTCTTGCCTTGAGCTCTGAAGCAGGGAATCAAAGGGCCGATAGACGAGAAGAACAGGAATCTAACATAATCATAAAAGGAGAAAGAGGGCAATGATGAAATAGAAATTACTTTTATGGAAGAAAGTTCCTTCCAAAACCATAGCTTATTATTAGAGCAGTTTACGCTTATCTACATGAAGAACATTATAACTGGCGCTTTTAACAAAATGTAAGATCTTATATAAATATACCGTAAATCCCGAATATAAGCCCCCGAATATAGGCTCCCTTTAAACTAGCCCAAATATCCTCCCAAAAAAAGCCCCCCCAATACAAGCCCGAGACTTACAATTGGGAGTGTAAGTATAATTAGGATAATGAATGAACATGAACCAAGCATATATAGAGCCTCTGTATTTACTTTTGTTCTATTGTGAAGCTATATACATTAAATATTGTTACTAGTCCAGGGTGGCCAACAGTTAAATGAAATCCTTTTCCAGGGTTTTCCAGGGGATTTTCTGTCAAATTCCAAGGGTTTTCCAGGATATTTTTGACTATGTTTTCGAAAAACATGATTATAATGCTTAGATATTCTGCCTGTACCCATCCACGTTTTATTCTGCGTTTACTGGAAATTTTGTGCCAGTTGTTGGAAAAACTAGGCTGCTTGCCACACGACAAATAATTCACTGTTTTCCCCCCAATAACCTCGTAGATCCTCCTCCGCTGCGCAACGGGAATGAAAATGTAACAGCACTGCAAGGCCAAATGTTGATGCACGGAAAATCTGCTTCAGAACGTTTTTTCAGGGGTGGGTTGTAATTTGAGGGTTTTGAAAATGCAGGGTTTTTCAGGGACTTCCAGGGTTTGTTGGCCACCCTGTAGTCTCTCTGATGGGAATGGTGAATTTTTGGCATACACAAGTCACCTATTAACCCAAATCACTCTCCGAATATAAGCCTCCCGAAAATAAGCCCACCAAAAATGCCTACGAACCTCTATAAGCCCAGGGCCTATATTCGCGACTTTTACGGACAAAGTACTATCTACGGGAATGCATTCTACATTTTTCATCAAATATCATATCACACATAGACCTTGTAGACTTGAAATAACATAAGACTAGCTGAGACATCTAACTTAAAGTACTTAAACCCTTAGAGCATTCTACACAACAAGGCAAGGAATTTAGAAAGCAAATTACTCATGTATGCACAAGTTGCAAAATATTTATCCAGTATATATGAATTCACTACACGTAAGTAATGGATCTGAGGGGTGTTGCCAGCAAGCAAGTCTCTGGAAAACTCAAGCATTAAGGTCCAATTCAATGTGTGCTATGGTAAAATTTAGCCACTCAAAGAAGGCCTATTTTCAAACAAGCGTAGAGGGCTCCACTGGAATTAGTACCAGTGCTTCGGTGGACCAGCATATGCCCCTGAAATATCTACAAGATACAAGGCACATCTACAGCTCCACAAAAGTCGACGGAGTCCGTAGAGAATCCGCCAAAAGCCACCAAACTCAAATCTGGGCACGAGAAACACAAAAAGAACACACACGCAATTCAAAAGTGTTTATGTTGAAATGAAATGGCCTAGACTTAGGGCGCTAGACAATTAGTTAAATAATGGCTGCACAATCATTTACACAAATATACTCACAAGCTAGCAGGAAAATTCTATTATCATTACCATACCTAAATACTACGTCCATGGCTGTTTTATCAATTTGTAAAAAGCCCTATGAACAATATAACCCTCAAAAGACATAAGCAGAACTTTGCAAGGAGATATTTGAATATACAAGACAGTGACTAAAGCAAAAATATGAAGGAAGGAGGAACTGGACGAGAAATGTGAGGGAAAGGGGGGATATCGAAAAACAACCAAGTGAGTAGAAGAAATGGAATATAATAAAGATAATAAATAATAAATGTGGGTAGCGATAAAGATAAATGAACGGCTAAGTAAGAGAAATCATAGAGGCAAACAGAAAAAAGAGCAGAACTGACTAAAGATAAACACTGAATAAGAGCTGAAACGTTCGAAGAAAAGAAGAGAAAGAATAAGCGGACCATGAAGCTTGAATGCGATGGATTAGATCCAAAGAAAGTACAATAAAATGAAGCAAGATGGTTTCAGCGGTTAGACCAGAAAATCAGTCGTCAGATGTATTCAAATTTCACCAACTTCCTTTAATTATTTGATAAATCAAGTTATTAACTATATCCTTATGTGTACTACTGGATAATGCTCTAGTTGTACATCTCTTTCCTCAGCCATGTCATTGCTATATCTCTACAGGTTTTCGTGGGAGGATTATGATAGGAGTGATAGCTATCACACACCTAAAACAATTCAGGCAAGTGGTGGCATATCCTGGCGTGTGATCTTTGAAAAACTATTTTGAAAGCAATGTCCCTATGTATACACCGATTTCAATCGCCCAGTAAACCATTGATTACATTAATTTTTAAAGGGAGTGAGTGCTAACAATTGGCAGAAATAGCAAGCAGCGGAAATTGAATTCATGATAAAAAACCCATGGAACTAGCTAGGACAACTTGCCACTTCAAAGGAAACAGATGTACGATATTTTGCACACCTCAGAAGTTGCAGGCGTGTGCCAAGGGGTGCGTGTGCGATCGCACACCTTTCCTACGAAAGCCTGCATCTGGCAACAATAGCTCAGGTTTCCGTATTGACTCATCTTAGAAATTTTGAGAAGTCTGAAACTAGTATTCTGATTCAAAATGTTTTCAAGAAGGCAAGTAAAAACGAATCATCAGTTGCTAAATACAATAAACTCCTAGAAAATACTAATATACGTTACACTATCACTCAAAAATATTCATCAGATGATATCACAGAATGTAAAGTCAATAGATAAAGCATCGATATAATCGAGTGTGTTAATTGCGTACAGTACATTAATATATCATAGACGGTGGCGTGGCCACGAAAGGGTAACGGGGGCAATTGCCCCCACACTTTTTGCCAAGATGGTGCTCAAGATTTCTTTAAAAACGATGAGAAAACAGGTAGGCGAGGGAGGAGGTAGCAGCAAATCTTCAAAGAAGTTTTCAAACATCAATATCAGCAAGCTCTCTGAGTCCTTAAAGTACAAAACGGAGGTGGTGTTCTGAGTGTTTGCTAGACCACTGGAGTTTGGTCTGCCCGCCCTCAAAGTTACATTTTCATAAGAGAGAGTGGCCAAAATTCATAGGAGGGCGTGGTTGTATTTTTAAGAGGGTGTGGCCAAAAAATTTTATTTATAGCCCTGGCCATGCCACTGATCATAGGGCTCTATTCCTGCAGAAAAATTCCCAAAAATTGCAAGAAAAATCAATATGGAAACCCAAAACATTCATTTTTGGAAGCCAACTATACAGCGATACTATAGGTAGGGGGTGGGGTGCACATCTAGGGCAGGTGCGGGCAAACTTTTCGGTGGGCTGGACACATTCGTCAAACCTCCTAAGGAAAGCCAAAGGTGATAAAGTAAAATCAATGGTAGCCTAACAATGACAGTAATTACAAACTTCAACGCTGGCACAATGGATTTCTAAAACATGGTTCTATCTACTTGCGGGCCACAAAAATTCCGTTCGTGGGCCGTAGGCTGTTCACCCAGACGTAGGGTATCCCAAAATGTAAGACGATTCTGCTCAAACCTAAAAATATTTGAACAACGACAACCCAACAAAATAGTAAAAAGCAAAACATAATGGATAAAACTGGGAAGTCTCTCAAGAAGCTATGGAATCGGAGTGAAAATTCTCAAAAACTAATGCACCAATATACAACAGCTTAATCTATTCAGTCATACCATTGTTACTCTCTTTCAAAGCAGGTAGAACAATTGAATTATCAACCATAGGTGTTTCATCAGTATTATCATCCCCACCTTCATTCAGCCCACCTAGAATTGTTCGCTTCTTATCTAAATTGCCAGTCAGTTTTTCATTCTGATCCATGGCCTCTCTTCCATTCTCATCCGAGGCTTTTTTTTCATTCTTATTCGAGGCTTTCTTTCCATTCTCATGCGAGGCTTGTTTTTCTAGCTCATCAACATTGTTGAATTCCTTCTCCATGTCTTGATCTTCTGCCTTCCCTTCCAATGAATTTGCTTCCTTGGACATTTCATCGTTGTCAGAATCTGATTTCTTCTTCTCTTTCTGTTTGTCTTCGACTTCAGCTTCTTTGCTTGGAGTTGCGTCATCTGATTTCTCAGTATTCGAGTTCAATTTTCCTGCTCTAAAATCCTTGCCTAAATCACCTTCTCCATCACGTTTTACGCTAGAGCTGCCTTTACTCTCATCTTTCAAAGATTCACCATTCACATCTTCCTTCTTATTTTCCACATCGATATGATTGTTGTTGTCTTCCTTGGTATTGGATGTGTCATAATCACTAGCTTTATCTGCCATTCCTGCTTCAGCTACATTTCCAGTAGGACTTGATGTTGGTTCAGAATGCGTGATATCGGATGAAATTTTTCCTTCATTTCTAGTCTTGCTGTTCTTCTCAGTCATTTTTCTAGTCTTCTTTTTCAATTTCTTCGATTTCTTCGCACCTAATGATTTCATGTGCTTAGATTTCATTACTGAGCCCTTTCTGTCAAGCTTTTTCCTTCCATTTTGTTTAGAATCTTTAGAGTGACTCTTCCTATGGTCTTCTTTTTCACCAATGCTCACATCAGCCACTTCACGTTCACTGGCATGATCATCAACTGATGCTGTAACAACTGCATCAGTAACAAGCTTCGGCTCTGATTTCGAGACAGATTCAGGATCTGTCGTTTTTAACTTCGACTTGCTAATTGCATCTTCTGCTTGCTTTTTCATAGCACTTCCGTCCTTCTTGGGGAATTTCTTTGCAACATCTAAAAGACATTGAAAAACATCCGATCTGAATGAGGAATTGAAATTAAAGTGACACAGAAGAGCAATGCAGAATGTCCGTATTACGTGACTTCCTATCTTGTATGAATAACATGGGCATTCACATGGTCATTCTGAACATCCAACATAGAATCTGTAATAGCACGTAGACTAAGAGAAAAAATAGGAGGACAAAGGGGAAAAACTTGCCCTTGGGCCTCAAGGGGCCTCATTACTACAAATGCTTCAAGGTATTGGGGGCTCTATACAGTGACCCTAGCCTTAATTTCCTTCAGTTCATTCCTTGACTCTCAAATTATTTGAATGCTTTTGCTCACTGGGAATCTCCTGTTTCCCTTATGCCCCAATGCTTCTAAAGTCCCTTATTGGCCCCGTTGAGCATAGTAGGTGCTCTACTGGATGTAATGGATGTTCAAAACATAGAAATGTAACTTGAATTTTGACATGGGTAGGAGAGCCAATACAATAAATTGCTTTGTTTTCTCATAATCCGATTCAAAATAGTCATTCTGTCATAAATGACATTACATAAAACGGATATTCACAGACGCCTTTTAAAGACCTTGAAACACTATTACATTTAACACAAATAAAAGATGAATTACCAAAATTGAGTGTTGGATAATGAAACTTCCTTATACCTTAAATTTCTATCTCTTGCTATAATTGCAACTTGCTTTTCAACAATTTAATCATCCTGCCAGGCAATTTTTAAGCATGAATCTAAGCTCAAACTCTTTCCCTTAATCCTCAAAAATACATTTCTCACCCCCACTCTCTCTCTCTCTCTCTTTCTCTTTCTAATAAAAGTCTATATTTATGTACAGCACATGTAAATACATGAACAACAGAGCTACAAAAATCTCTCAAGTCCTAAGCTAACTTGGTAAATTATAACAAACAGTGATTTATCTTAAATGACTCTTCAAAAGAGAGAGCTTAGCAACTGTGAGTAAAGCTTTTCAATGATAGCAATTTCTTTCAGAGGATCTAGGGAAAAACAAAGATAAGAAATATACCTTGGTTTTCAATCTCTTCAGATGCTTCTTCTTGCTCCTTTTTAGATTCATCAGATTGTTTAGCTGCTTCTTTGTTGATATATATAATCTTCTGCTTCTTGCACTCCTTTAATTTCATATTCAATACCAAACTAAAAAAAGACAAGACACATCTTAAAACAACAAATCTAGTAGAATACTAATCATCATGTTAAGCTAGGTGCTATCTTCTAGAAGAGACAGAAATTTATTATTTTAGTACTTCAGATGCCATCTCTACAGCCTTGAAACACTTAAGCTTTGATGTAATGCAATAAAATGTTTTATCAACAACATCTTCCATATCAAAACTGCATTGCAATTCAAATACTAGCCTAAACAACTGCCTGAATTGCATATCACCACATATCTCTCTTTCTCAGAAACACAACTTTTTACATACATAAAATGACAACAGGCCAGAATAACAGTATAAACAAGGGCACAACTAAAAGAATATAACGTAAAAGAACATAGACAAAAAATAAAAAAGAATGTAGAATATAATGTAGAATATAAAAGAATACATACATACATATATATATATATATATATGTATATATATATATATATATATA
>OLMO02000294.1:2297863-2324243 GCA_900291935.2 Cassiopea xamachana | reverse complement strand
TAACCCCAGGGGATTGCTAAAAGTAAGCCAAAAATTAAAAATACAACCGAGGTAAATGCTACATCGACTTATATGTTAAGAAACATGGCAAGTTAAAAGTGTTCCACATATCTCCCCCAATGACTTCCTCTATAAAACTCTATTTCCTATACCACTAAAGCACTCTTTACTTGCCTCCTGTCTGCTCTCCATTTTCCACTAATATTGGCTAAATTTATTGTCCGATGTCTCCTCTCAGTAATAATGTATAGGCAAACAATGCTTTCAATCAGCTCCTCACCTTAGTTGGGGGTACTAGTCAGTTCAACGTAGCACCCAGATGAAATCTAGACGTTTGTAAACTCAAATAGCATCTACTGTTACAAAAGAAACCATGGTTTAGTGCTGCTAGGGGGCAAGCAGGCAAAGAAAATCAGAGCTATTAGAAATCCTGTAAGGGGTGACATGTGCCAACTAAGAAGAATAAAATGAAGAAAAAATGAAAATAAACTTACATTTTGAGTATCCTTTCTAGTTTTAAGAGCTTCATTTATACCATTAACTTTATAAACATCTTCTTTAACTACACGATTTTTACTTTTCTTTTTGGTCACTCTCTTAGAGGTACTTTCAGTCACGATATTCTCACTTATGTGATCAAGCTTGTCCAGATCTAAAGCAAAATTCCAATTCAGACATAAAATAACNCCAAGTAGGTAAAAAATTTGATGGTCTTAGCTGCTACAAGAAATATAAACAAACTTGTACCAACAGAAACCACTATGCTTCTCTTTTGCTAAGAAATCAGAATCAGAAATCAAGTTTACTTTTAGAGAACATGGGTTTGGTCAGCTAAAAGCTAAGATTTGGAAAAAACATGATATGATAGACAAACAACCTTAATGCCACTTGGCAAAGCAGGTACCATTGGACAGAAAATACTTTCACTCAGAAATAATTCTATATGGGTTCCCCTAACAAAGTTTGAAAAAGCTTCTTCCAAGCAAAGCTTTGGATGATCTACTTTCAAAGTTTGCTATTCTACAAGACAAAACTGTCACCTAAACTTTTCTTCTTCTTTGTCATACCCAAAGGCATTGACAGTCATGTGCTTCCACATCTCTCTGTCTTGACAAGCATGAATAAGGTCATTTCCACTTGTGGTGTTGGTCTAATATTTAACATTATCCAGGTAGGTCATCCTCTATCACCAAAACACTATTTAATAAAGGCTACAATTTAATTTCCCATCTTGCCTACCTTTACTACCACCTTTGGTCATTCCATTGACAGATTTAAACCCCAAAGGGTGCTTTTGAAAGGTATCTAACGGTAAAGTGACACTGTGATCTTTACTCCTTTTCACAGCACCTTCTTCAATTCTATTTTCTATAGGCTGGAATGACAACAAACCATACATCATAAACATTTCAATTTCATTATTACATAGAGTAGAGGTGTAGAAGCAAATGGAACGATTGGGTGATCTCTTTTTCTACATCCACCTCTATAAAAAGACTAAAATTTGATACCAGGATTCATAACAAAAACTGAAAAGGTGGCCAGAAAGTATTCTTGATAAATTCTTCAATATAATGGTTCAACAGGAATTCAAACATTGTTCCTCTGGTGATATTTGTGTTGCATGTATAGTCCTTACTTTTAAGTTACCTACTATAGGTGGGAAGTAATTCAGCCCCTTTAAATTTCTAGATAAGGAAAATGGGCCCTCATGCATCTTCCTCCACACCACGAGAATTCAGCAATTTGTTTCAGAACGCTTTCCCAGCAATTTTCTCATGAAATGGGAATCATAGTAGTCAGGAAAATTATTGGCAACCATTCATATGGAAATATTTTCCCACTTTGCTGGGAAAACTTTAACCAAGAAACTTTTGCATTGATTGTAGCTATATACAAACAAAGACCTATTTTCCACATTACTGGAGAAATTTGTTTATAGTGGAAAATAGCTTCCTGGTTAGATGGAATCCCTATAGTATTTAGCTGTGACCATAGCAACTGGTTAAATAATTTGTTTGAGCTCATTTGTAATTGTAAATGGACTAGATATATGTAGTGAGATCTTAGCTGACCAAGATCACTGCTTCATTGAGAAAGTGTTGGAGAAGCTTTCTCCTTATAAACAGGCTGAAAGCTTTAAAAATAATGTGTTAACTTACATTGATGGAATCATTCTCTTTCAGAGAGATTATATAACTGCCTGCCATGAGTATCTAGTGCTTGCAAACTAGTTCAATCTTACAAAAGGTGCAATGACTCAAATACTCAAAATCTCAAAAGAACTACTGCCAATAGCCACATGAACATGATAAGATTACAATACTTCATACCATTTACAAATAGCTTTGAAAAGCAAAATGCAATTACCACTGGCCTCTGACTCTTTGTCTCTTCCAAACTAAGCCTCAGCGCTTCCTGTAAAAGAAAACCCAAGTTAACAGTCAAAATAAGAGGCAAAATTTGTAGCATGATTATATCTCAAACATGTGCAATACTCAAATATCATTGTAAGCAAAACAGCAGGAAACCTATCTGTTTACCATCTTATATGTTGGTGACTGAGCACTCAGAAAAATATACCTGAATGGCAACAACCAGTCTGCCTGCATCAAGAAATAGATGTAATCAAAAGCTAATTACAGGTCTTTCAATGAGACATGCTTGATCAATTGCAATTGTACAGGCACATGCCTAACACATCTCACAAGCTCAATTCATCAAGCACCCAAACCTATCAATTTCACTGCTAGCACGTGCTAAAAATTGGTAGACTATATATTAATGTATAATGGAAAGCTAATAATCATTGATATGGCTGTTAAAATACTTCACAATCAAGTTATTTCACTGTGCTACTAAATGTCCTTTATCACATCATACCTACAGATTCAAAATGTCCCTTGCTTAAAGTACTGTGGGTGATCACAATAGCTATATTTGGGACAAGACCTTGAGTAAGCTAAATTTAATAGACCCCAGTAGTTCTAGTAGAAGCACTCAGAGAAAGAGGCAAACTAGCATCAATTTAACACAGAAATTGGTACATTGCTAAACTCTTGCTTGAATGAAAACCTATGCAATACAATTAAATGAGAACATTTAGCCTAAATCCATATCCAACTTAATTGTGAAATTTCCTAGTGTATATATTGGTTTTCTCTCTTTTAAGTCCCAGGGGTGACACTAAGGAAAATTTCTAGAGGAGTTGACAGCCCAATGTTCCAATAATGAAACTTCCCTCAAACCAGGTTTGCCAGCAAATAAGATTTCCCTAGCATTTTATCATTAATATAGCATCAACTAGCACCATGGATGCACTGCAAATTTGCAGAAAAGCTAGGTGTTGGGGGTACAGCATCCCTCAACCCCCTATGGCCATGCCCTTAGTAGATCCTATACATCTTTTCTTGAAGGGGACTGAAAAGTTGATGCTAGAAACCTTCAAAAATACAAAAAACAACTTCAGCAACAATCTTTAGAGTAACATTTACAATACAACAACATTCACCTCAAGGTCTTCTTGAAATTGATGTACTACAAACTAAAATATGGAAAACAATGTTTCATTCATTGAAAATAATATACTTCAACTAGAATCAAGAAAAACCAAGGTGCTACAAACTAGTTAACAATAATCCACACTTCTATTACATCAAGAAATGAAAAATTGATAGGGATTACAATATCAACTGGTTATTCTTGAAATTCATTAAATTGGGGCAGCTCAATAATTATATCATGCCTTGGGGGTGGGCTCTACACATTTTTCATGACTCTCCATGATGGTAAATTTAGGGGGGTGGGTGGTATTTAAATCAAGTCTGTGGCATCATACAAAACATTTTTTATTGAATGAAATGAATCAAGGAAGGAGCTCCAGCACTCAGCACACAACCAGAATTGATGTGGTTGTTGAATGAAAATAGGATTTCTAGTTTTTATTTATCCCAGTCCCATCTTACTTTGTGATGAAGATGAGAGATTTTGGAGAGGGAGACATGTGATGCATAGGAAATTTTAGTGCTCTAGTGTTAAATTCAAAGTTCTTATTTTGCATAAAGGGGAATAAGGCTTCTCTTTTTCTTTCCTATCTATCTACTGTTTTAACATGTAACTTTCCATCAAGGCTGTTGTGAATTGGGGGGGTGTTTTTTCAAGCATGATACAAGGGATCTTGCGAGCAAACATGACAGAGCATGCTGTTGGGGGTGGGTGGCTTAAAAATGGCAATTATAGCATGACATACTTAATGAACAGCCCCTTAGTATTCTAATTATGCAATGAACTGAATAACAATCACAAACAGTTGTAGACAGGGGTGGTAACAGGAAAAATTTCCTTAATCACAACTTTACTCTTTGTTGTGTTTATTCTTTGCATTATTGCAAAATTATGCTTCCCACAAAGTTTATAACTTTCCAAGGAGGGGCTAACAATTCCAATGGAGGACTAAGACATGCTAAGAATTACTACTTTAACTACAACAAAGGAGTTCTCCACCTTCAATTGGGGTGCAGCATGTTCCAATGAAGGGATGACAACCCTCTAGCCCTCCCTCAGTACCATTCCTGGATGTAGAAAAAGCATACAAAAAATTACTTGTTCATCTCTCTCTATCCAATCTGAATGTTCTGATGCCAAGGGCCTTGACTTCTTGTCAAAGGTGGCACCAGAAACAGATGGCATAAAAGCTGGTGTGGAACTTTGGTTCTTGTTTTGTTTAGAGGAACCTCCAAAAGCCATCTTTCTAAGCTACGGTAAAAATATATTGAGATGATACAAAAGATTGTTTAACAATGACATAAAAGTTTGAGTAGGTTCAATTCCACTGGATTTAAAGATTTACTACTATAATAACTAGGGTCTGTATTACAAAACCAACCTATCTGCATTCCTTCATCAATCCAACAGCTATGATAAATGTTGCATTTGGTACAATCTGCAAGCTGTGCTTTGGCTTATACCAGGGGTCTCCAAACTATGGCCCACAGGCCAGATGCAGCCCTCAAGACCTTCTTATCTGGCCTGCAGAGACTTTTTTGCCTTGGAAAAAATTACGGGAGTTAACTTGTATCCTACCTAAATCAATCACTTACATGGGTGTTATGTTAAATAGTAACTGAATAAAAAATATTAAATAATTTATTACAAGAAATATCACTGCTATATTTTTCATATTTGGATGTCGATTGTGTTTTTGGCCCCCGGCTTATACCCTTGCCTAAATGAAGACGTCTTTGAAAAGAAATTGCATCACAATTATGTAAGGGTTCATAGCTTAAAAAGCCAAGTACAAAAGTCTCATGGAATGAAAGTGCTAGACATTCAAGGAAAATGTAATGGAATAAATGATCTTTGCAAGAAAGTGACTTATAAGGAAGCAGTTCTCCACTCCTCGTAGTGCCAAGAAAATGTAATACTGGATTCCTGACAGCCCAGGAAGTTAATAGGCCTATATGCATCTAAAGCTATAATTATCTTTCTGTGAAATGCTACATATTTTGTGCTTGCTACATATTGGAGATCTTCAAAAGATATATTAAAGCCATACCTCTTCATTGCAGCTGCAAATTGTGCAAAAGTTTTATTGTAAATTTAGGATTTTTATAAGTATTTTGTTGTCCCATTTTTTCTATAGTTGGATTTAATAAGCTTTATGCTATTATATATCTTATGTTGCTGATTAAGGCCTTTCACAGTCATATTATTAAGTTTATATGAAATTGTGTACATTAGCTTTGTCAAGATAATTATGGATATGTCAATGGAAATTCTCATCAATAAATGATTCTCACTATTAATTTCTGATTTTTGTTTCTCATCATTGCTATCATACCTAAATTTTTATATGAAAGCACATGTACTGTTCTTGTGCAAAACATCAGAACTCAAAAAGTCTTTGTGAAGAAAGTCTTACAAACACTTTGATACTGAAGTCCAAAAAAAGTTTCACACAAAATAGAAATTGTGCACTGCATCACCTCATGCTCTAAAGGCACATTTAAATCCTTCATGCATCATAATGGTCAGAATATAAGTTAAGATTTTAGAGGTCAAAAGTAGGTTGCAATTCTGGGGGAGGGGGGTTGGCTTATACTCAGAACCAGAAAAGGTTGGTGCGATTTGGCCTGTTGTAATATTGTTGATTGCACTAAATTGTGCAATAATGGTGTGTTATCATGTAATGGTTCCATTTTCAAATTTTTCTTTTTTGAACCAAAGAATGCATCAAAAATTGCGGGGTTGACTTATCTTGGACTCAACTTATACTCAGACCATTACAGTGAATACTAAACATTGGATGGAATATGTAGACAATAAGCACTTAGTGTGAAAGCACTCTAAAAGTATTTCACAAGTTTGCATTCCTCCAGGACAATTTTTCCACGCCTGACTTACAGGCCTGGCTACAGGCTTGTGCTACTTCCTAGGCCTTTCGATTGCTCCAATTTCACAGCCACATTTATTTCTGTCGAGGGTATTGGGCCCATAGGTGACTAGAGACCTCTTAAATGTACCAACCAATTTTGTGCTACTTACATGGCATTTGGGGCCATGCTAGTTTGGCTTTTTATGGACAACTTGTACAGCAACTTGGCCAAACTACTTTTTATTAGATAATTTGATAGGTAAAAACTCCAATGTATGTATTTCGACACGATTCAATGGTTGCTTGGGGCCCCGTTTGATTAAGCTCCCGAACACGGACCCCAGACTGGAAAGTTTGCTTTCTGCGAGCGGAAGATATTTTTTCCGTCAAATTTGCGCGCTTGGAGAAACCACCCTCGCAGTGCTTCCGCATACGTAATGCTACATTTTAAAAGTATATTTTTGAAATTTTGTGCGCTTGATTGGCCATTGCGCGCATGCCAGTTTGCTTGCGCGAGGAAGATCTTCAGCGCGCACTACATACTTTCCAGTCTGGAATGGACCCAACGCTCGATCGGGCCCACGGGTAAATGTGTCACTGCATAACGCATATGTTCAAATTGTAATGTACTCTTAGGTAGCAAATACAACTTTACTCCTTCTTCTAGCCAAGTCTTGCACGGAAAGGCCTAATTAAAACAGACAGTAGCAAGGACCTCCTGCACGAATACTATTACAGTCAATGTACATAAGAAATGTACCTCTGCGGTGGCAGCAGAATCTGCTGCAACTTTCTTTTTCTTACGAGCACGTTTCTTCGCATTTCGGGTTTTCTTTTTGACATCAATATCAGCATGTTCAACTGCGCCTTCTTCACTGCTCTCACTGTCACGAGTTGCTAGGACAGAAAATCGTGACACTTCTCCAAACTCTGGACCGCCAGCTCTCGCCGCCATATTTGTTGTTCACTTCATACCCATATGTTCATACCCTGTTACTTCTCCTTCGCAGTATCATTTCCAGATGTGATGCAACATGCCTTGATGAATCACAATTTTCTTCACAGGTGAGGCATTCTTTAAGTTTTGTACTTGGAAATAGGCATGATGTGGCTACTGTTCGTGCTAATGAAGTACTCTTCGTCATATTTTCTATTTTGTAGATAAGTGCCTCCTGAATTACCAGGGTGTGTCTTCTAATGAAATATCTTGTGTACACGCCCAACTTAACTTCAATGGATAGTCCAATCACAGCATTTGATTTCTGTTTCAAGCATTCATCTTATAAAAATGTCCACTCAATATAGGATTCTTTGCAGTTAATCTTGAAGTATAGCCAAATGGAAATAAAACTTTCATCCTTGTCCTTCATCACTACAGACCATGTTTGCGCGCTTTAATCATGAAAGAGATACGCGAGGAAGCAGTTCTTGGCTCATATTACCAGAAGTTAGAATAGAAACCAGGAGAAAGACATTTGCTTTTCAAGGTACTCTGGCTTTCAATGGATTACCAGCAAACATGGGAAGCAAATACTATATCTCAGTTTTGAACTTTCCTTTAACCTTTCTTCAAAACAGCGCCCTCATTGATAGCAGAATCATTGATATTCAAAAGATTTTTTATTCATTTATTTTTGTGCTTTATTACTACAAACAATAATGTCAAAAAAAATGATTCCACTGGATGTAATATCAATGCCATACCCAGTGAGAACCAGGCTTAAGAGTAGATTGGCGAAATCACTAGACAATTTTCTGGTTATGTCGATCTGCAACTGTTAAACTCCCTTAAATACAACGCGTGTTTCCTTCTCTAAATCTGATAACCAAATGAACTCCAACTCTAATCACATGTTAATCATTCTATTCAATCATTCACAAGTAAAAAAACAGTAACAGTACATCTAACAGTACAAAGTGGTACAATGATTGATGTTACAATACTTATGTTAATCTAATACATAAATTACAGATCCAAGATCTGAAACTGATGGAGATCATGAATAGGCCATCAAAGCACTGAAACCTTACTAAACTTAGGATTATTGGTCAATACGAGGCTATTCCTTTATCGTTTTAATGGTCTTATTATACGCGTCTCCATCAATAGTATGGGTACTCTTTTTATAAGAAACTTGTTTATAAGAAACTAATATCGGGTTCTTATAAATTCCTTAGCAATAAATTTACTATGGGCACATGAAGACAGAATAGGTCTTCTACTTTTCATCGCTAACAGGTTATAGCTATCCCCTTCAACACGTAAAGTCTCAGCATCTAATTCAACTGTTTACATAGCTTTTTAGGCCTGCAGATTATCAGCAATTTTGGATATTTTAAGAAGTACAAGTCAAAAAACTACAGTTTTTAATATGCTATATTGCCTATCAATGCTGCTTTTTATGACAGATCAATTGCATCTAAATCAGGGGAAAATATGCATCAATAATTAACTCCTTTCTACTTTGTATGTTCAAACGCGAGCTTCATGAAATGTAGGAAGACCCCTTATAATGGCAATTTTCAGTAGTTTTTGGCACCCTTTATCTCTGAAATTGTTTACTGTTGGCCCAAAACAATTCCAGAAATGGATTCTCTGGGTGAAAGACTGCACAGGTGCCAAATTTTAGCTAGTCTTTAGTAGTACAAATTGGAATATAGCTTGCCAAAAATGAAAAAGCATGATTTAAATCTTATCTATTGATATGATTGTTTTATTGAGCTGACAATTTTAGGAGTATATTTTCTCTGCAGAAGCAGTTAATAGTGAAAAGTTGAAGCAAATCTGAGATGGCTCCTAGGGGACTATTGGACTATTTTACATGGAATGATCCACCAGTGGTAATCGATCTGAAATAGCAAGTACAATAACATGGGAGGGGGACATACGTTTTGTAAGGCACATAGAGTTTTACAATTTCGGATCAGGACTCTAAGGGATCACCCACTCCTTTCACTTATTTTGAATTGCAGCTACCAAGTCCGAGAGAAATTTTTTGTTACCCAGTTGGTACAAAAGAAGTCTTGGTATACTGCACTTTACCTGAACTCTTGACAAATGACAGCGGTAGCGTTAGAAGAGTTCTTGGGGTGGCTATGTCTCAGACTGTCTAGTAGGAAACAAGCTCGTAGCTGTAGGAGACAGGGAGGGGCAATTTCCCACCAAAAAGAAGATCTGACATGAACGCAGGCCTAACTACACAGAAAGGAACGCATCATTTATGATTCATTCAATGTTTAGAATTAGGCTTTATTTACAAGCTAGCCAGAAGTTTAAAGAATTCGATTCTTTGGGCTTTAGATAGTAATGTCATTGTTTGCTTGAATTTACAGACTTTGGCATTCTTGAATGTCTTTACTTGTGCGATGGGTTGACGACTTCTTTGCAATCATCTCTTGAGTTCTTATAAAGATGTCATACCCTATATTTACATCACTGGAAAGCTTTCAGTCTTCAGGCATGTATCAAGACGTTGGGGGCAATTTTATTCGAATAAGGAGCAAATAAAATGGTGCATATTGCCCCTAAGAGGTCCACAAGCCCTTTTTCCTTTGCATTGCATTTTCTTTTGCGTGCTGCAACACTTCGATGGAATTCAGATATTTTGTAATGACCATCCTTTGATCTTCTCCATAGCACCTTCTAAGGCTACCATTAATTAAGGTGCAAAATCCACTAGGTGCAACATCAGTCATTTTACTTTCAAGTCTTCCAATTCAACATTCTTTTTATTCAATTTTACAGTTTTTTTGTTATAACAAGGTTTCACTGATGTCATTTTCTCTTATTACACCATCTTTGATGACCAATGACTTTATCTTTACTACTTTTACAGGCTGGTTGTCTTCGCAAAGTTCATCATACATGTTGTACTGTGGCACCAATCCTTGACCTGGGGGAGTCTTTAGGTGCCTTTTCCCTCTTATCATTTCTATCCCGTCCTCTAAACTCCTCTTCTGTCTGCAAGGTGTTTTTGATTTATCGTTTGCATTGCTGTTGCCTGCAAAAGGCACAAAAATTCTGCTCTTTCCCTCAACCGAAGTACCCTCTTCTTTGCTACTGGATTCCTCTCCATCCGTGGATCGTTTCCTTTGTTTTGATCCTTCTTCGCTGTGCTCTTGCAAGGAAAAAAACTGATCGAGCCTCTCCTGCTTTGATAAAGAAGAGAGAGAAATATCTTGTTCTGCATTTCTCTTCCGGAAATCTTTATCCAACAATGCTGCAGCAGTCAAATCATAATCTAGTTTACCAGAGCTGCCATACATCGATTGAAGCTGGAGCCTTCTTACCTGTTCTCTTTGACTTGTCAGCTCTCTGCGTAGCTTCATTCTGTTCGGAAGGTACATTGCAGAAACTTCCCCGGCCAAGATGATTACTAATCCACAAACAGTAAGATGAGTTGAAAATAATCTTACTTCTGTTGAAAAGACATAAGAAATTTAACTTAGTATGTTGATAAAGATCACATGATAGCAGGAGAAAATTTATGTTGAAAATTCTCAAAACCCAAAATATAAGGGCTGTGGTTTTGCAAAAGGAAATGGAACTATCTTTTAACATCTTCCTGAAATCTTGCAGAACCAAAAGGAAAATGACATCTACAGACTCTATTCCAATGAATGAGATATGGTTTGCTTTATTTACCTAGCAATTATTCATTAAGCAAAGCAAAAGGTGGGAATTGCTTTCAGTGATGTGCCGAGACACCTTCTGTTGGGGGGGGGCGGTCTGACCAATTGACCAAATGTTATTACTTAAAAAGAAGGTCACAGAAAACACTGTTGCCAACTCTCTTGCAGCATGGCTGCCTTTTGACCAACTTTCTTGCAAATTTGAAAATATTGGGTGCGTGACGCCCCCCACACCCCAATCGCCACATCCGTGAGTGCATTGATGAAATAGCTGACAACTAATTTCAAAAATGGGCTAGGCATGCAAAAGAAAAAGGAAGATAATATGTTTATGTAGAGGGAGACGAAGGAGAAGAGAATAGGGAGATAGTGTAGACAAATATCTGAAAGATGGATAAAGAAGGGGAAAATGAAAAAGAATGTTTGGAGAGGGCACATAAAGTAAAATTTAGAGAACAAGGTTAGTGCTCTACTGAAAAGAAGAGGCCGAATGAAAAGAAAACAGTAGCTTAATAATGAATGAAGTAGAGGAAGATCCAGATAATAACAAATTGGGAATGAAATGAACACTCCTTAGCAAGCCTCAGTGTAACGAAAGAAAGAAAGAATGATTTGAACAGAAACACATATCCCAATCAAAGGTCCCAATCGACTTTGAGTCGCTAGGAGTCAAATGAATACTTGGAATTCAGACTTGTAAACAGCTAGAAGTTCTTGACTGGTGTGCCAAGCACCAGTAATCAAGTGGGTTGTTGCTTAGGCCACGGTTGCTAGGCACTTGGGTCAAAGATCATATCCAGGTCTTTCTAAAGTACTTACCCAAACAAGAAATAAACAGAAAAAATCTTTTACAGAAAATTTTTGGTTTCTTGCTTACCCTACTTGCCAGCTTAATTGAAGAGTAACTTTCTAACGTAGACATGTAATTATCAGTGATCAAAGTCATTTTGTGTTAACAGTTGAAATTAAGCTGAAAAACACCTAGTTATATTTTACAAACTCTGCAACCACATTACCGCAAAAGTAAATTCACTTGCTACTTAAAGCATCCACTGATTTGCCCAAACTTAACTAACATTTCTCACTTTTTTTGTCATAATTGAAATATCAGAGACTTCACATAAGACGCATGGCAATAACTTCAAGCAGAGGCATGAATTGAGAATATCGAAGCTATAAGTTTCGTCATAAGATGACTTGAGAATATTAAACATTCATCTTGTTGTATAAGAGTTTGCTTAACAAATATTTCAATGCTGAAACGTCCTTACGAGGAATGAATCTTCAATATCTTCTATATATAAAGCTCTTCTACATTAACAATTAAAACATTGAAATAAAAATAGTAGAGCATGAAAATGCAAGAATTAGAAGCATACTGTCTGCCACCATTTTATCTTCTGGAACCAGAAGCTACAAGAGCGTCAGTTTGAAGAAATAGTAGAATAATAAAGCCAAACTAAGTAGCCGCGGCTTGTTCCTTTTCACTACCTGTTAATAATACATAAACTTTTTTACTACTAGCCTTTTCTCTTGGGTAGCAATAACAGGTGATTTCAAATCCGTGAGTGATTTGGCTGAGCATGTTCACTGGCTGCTGCGCAAAGTTATCAAGTGAAGGCGATATAATGGTTAGTTAACGCATACCAAATCAATGAAAGGCAAATCTGTAGCAGCCCTCATTCAGTGAAATCTCATTTATCCCTGGTCGAATGATCCAGCACTGACTTAAACTTAGGCCAGAATATTTCAATTTGGCTTGAATTGTCAATGCTTAATCACTTAGCTACTGTGTTGGGTAAAATAACAGTTAACGAGTCAATGCTGCGAGGAGTTTGAAAGCGCTCAAAGTTATTGGGAGCAGGTAATTAATCTCCTATTGCTTTCAGGTGTTATCAGGAATTTGTCGACGGGGGGGGGCTGACTCTTCCGACGAGGAGGCTGAAATACGGTTTTCAGGGTATCATAAATACCACAAATTTCCGAACAAATAGTTTTTCAGCTTTCGAAGGGAGGGCTAGCATGCTCCAACGGGAGCTATAGCCCCTTAGCTCTACCCTGATACCACCCCCTGGATCTTTGTGGACAATGCTGGATCGTTTGGCCAAATGATTGAACTAATGACGATTTTTCAACAAAATCCACTGGGGTACTCGTAATGAATTTGTCAAGTATTTTTGAAGTAGATGAGTATTTGGCGAGTAGTACCCTTTGGCCAACTAATTTGCCGAGAATTTGCCAGCTCAGTGGCACTGGGGGAACTTGGCCTTCTGGCCCCCGAAAAATTGTTACTGGGTACAGTACAGCTGATGCTAAGCATCTTTGCAACAACAAGAACAACTAAAAACCCAACAACTGATGGGCCATTTGGGTATTCCTTCTGTCATACTGCTAATTTATAAATGTAAGGATGGAACTATACATAGAAGAGTAGGACAGATCACACTTCCAATGTTCAATTCAACATCACAGCAACAGCTGTTGGATGTTTTGGTCAGAACTTTCGAGCTTTAAACAATTATAGTCCTCAAAAATACTTCCTAAAAGAGTGTGTGCCATACCTTCCAAACTTCACAACAGTTAAACCTTGAGAAAATCATCCATAGATAGCATCTTTCTAGGACATTCTTACAGTTCTATCATTACCTCTGCTTCTTTTTCTATGAAGAACTTGTCTATAGATGCAACATTCTACAGGTACTACGATCGTTGCTTCTAAGCAACAAACAAGGCAACGCCATAGAAGGTTTGCTTGAGTCTCATACCTATGGAAAAACATGACGATACAATATTCACTCAACGATGTATTTACTGGGGGTGCGGGGGTGCCACGCCCCCTAATATTTTCAAATTGAAAGAACGTTGGTCTAAAGTGGACCATGCTGCAAGAGATTTAGTACCTCATTGGCTATAGTATTTTTCATCACCTTCTTTTATTGAAAGTAGTTGGTCAATTGGTTAATACACCCCCCTCAACAGAAGGTGTCTCAGTACGCCTCTGTATTCGCTGCATCTTCTAAAATAATAGCTACTACATTCATTTTGAATATAAAGTTTATAAAGACATCAAGGCTCAGAATTTCTGAAATCTTAAGAATAATTTAAGAGTAATGCAAGGCTTAAGCTTCCTTAAATTTAGAATTTTGTTTATTCGAGATGTAATAGGCCTACTGCTTTAGAATAAAGTTTGAAAAATATTTATCATTCTGTTCCACTTTGTTTTGCTTTATTAAGAAGTAAGATGCCAATAGACATTTACTTTAGGCACTTAAAATGATGTAAGAATAATATTATACTGAGAAGCTAAAAATGCCAGAATACTGAAACTCGGCGAAGAAATACCCCAAGTAGGGGTATTCTTATAAAAAAGAGGTTAGTTGTACACCTTTAAGCTCTCCTGGTTTTGCCGAAGACTCTCAGTTTTGACTGCTTTCTCCCGGTCTCCCGATTTATATATTGCTTCTCCCGGTTTTAAAGATGTCACCTAGCCGAAATAAATGGGTCTCTCACTGCTATTTCATTGATTTTCTGACATCTCCTTTGATTTTCGGGCAATTTATTAAAAATTTTTTCGATCCATTGTTGTGATGTAATGTTAACATTGACTGTCAACATGGCAACAAAAATTTTCATTAATAATTTATGAGTAACAAAAACCGATAGAAATTGTTTTGAAGAGACTTCTCACGATTATTCTTGTCATAATCTACTTGCACAGCATTTTATCTGGTATATTTATTTTTTAAGCAAATTTCTGTGATCTCCCGTTTTTTGACCAAATCTCCCTGCTTTTTTATAGAAAATATGCAGAATCTCCAGGTTTTGAAACTTTTAGGCTGACAGGTCTGTAATTGAAACCTGGCAAAACCACACAAGTTTTGTCTCTACAGGCAATAATTTACTTTCAGACTATCTTTGCTTCCCTTAACCACTTTTTTCCATACCGAACGCCTTATTTAGATAATTTCAGTAGTTGTAAAGAATGAAAATACCCTTTGTCAAGGGCGTCGAAATGGCATGGCTTTCAAAGTGGAAGGGCCTGGTCACTAAAGTCTGAGATAAACTAAGGTAAAATAGCGAAACATGGTACTTCATGAAAAAAGTGGGGGAAAGGCCAGTGCCTAGGCCCATCGAGAGCCAGCTCGGGCCTTGGGGCTATAAACAGCACGAGCCCCTTTGTAGGAGTAGCAGCATAGGGGCAAGAGGGAGCTACAACAAATGCAAGTCAATTCAAAACTCTTATAAAACATTGGTATTCCATAATGCAACCAAGTATTAGAACAAACCTGACAAGCAAAGAAGTCCTTAGAGAGCTAACGAATGAACGTCCAACAAACGGCTTTTTGAATATTATTTTGCAATAGCAAAATTTTCACGGGCCCCCTTGAGGCTCGGGCCCCGGATTTTCACCTCGGCTACCCCCTCTCGACGGTACTGCCAGTGCCTCCCACCCCCTCATGGTTTCGACGCTCCTGTTTTTACTTTACAAGAAACTACCTGAGGATCATTCTATACTCCCTTATGTTACTGGGGGTATTACCCTTCTTGTTTTACTGGGGATTCCTCTGATGCATTGAAGCATAGTTGCTTTATCCCACTATTCTTATGATCTTAATCGTTGTTCTTTGTGCTTCATTTCGGAATTTTGTCGACTCATTTTGCATCACAAGGAAGGCATCTGCCTTTCGTAACTATTCTCTAAAGCATTACGTCATATTGCTAAAAAATGAATGCGTTGTTGTTCCACAGAAGAGTCTGGGTATGACCAAAATTGTTATGTTCAAAGGAAGTTGGATCGAATTAGTTATGGCGGATAGTTGGTATAACAGCTGCTTGCGTTTCAGCGTCAGGATGCGAAAGAACAAATGCATTGCATAAGAAGGCCGTGAAAGTATACTAGCAGCTTTCCAGATTGTCAAACTCTTTAGGAGAATGGCCATTAGAAGCTCGGCACTTGATAGAAACCTAAGTTGTAAGTTGACTATCGTGTTCCTTGTCGATCTTGGGGTTCAAAGTTGGCAATAGAAATAAGCTGTTGCTTGTTCTTGTGTGAAAAAAATCCTTCAATTCGGATGCAATAAAGTGCTATAGATATTTAGTGCGGCAGTTTTGGGATTCTTGTAGGTTAGATAGGAAAACGTAGAGCGTTGGTTGCTCTCTTAGGCCTATAATAATATTCTGTGTCGTATGTAACTAATTTTTCCTGGCTGTCCCAATGTGTCCATAATTTATGTGTGATCTTTAAAATAGAATGGAAAGCGGTGATTTTTAATTGCATTTTTAACTTGAACTCTTTGTGTAATCCTAACATCTAGGATACAAATGTCCTAAATGTAGTACACCCTTACATCCACAGCTTCATTCATTAATCTCTAAGTAGTATTTTTAGAGACGTTGAGCAATACCAGATTTGCAGGATTTAGTTTTAAGTAAAGCATATTCTTTTTAATATACCTCTTGGCAATGCATATACTTAATGATTAGAGCAATTTTTCCATTTTAGCTAACTTTTGCATGATTAACTTTTTTGCAACTGAATGGAATTATATCATGCACCTAGCTGTAGGGGGGAATAGAGGTGGAATACAAGATTTTTCCCCCCAGCCCTGCAGGATTATGACTTAGAGATTAAAATCTGGTGTTTGAAATAGGCTTGTGTAGAACCTATGTTGATAGGTGCCTATTTTTTGTATATTGTTCTTGAATCTTCAATCTTGGCACAGATTCTTGATTGTGCTCAATATTTTTCATGATGATATCTATCTAATAGATGTACTGTAACTTCTCTATTTAACCCCATAGGGTTTTATTGATTTCAAGCACTCTAGAGGGGGCTGATATGAGAAGGGGGCTAAATAAATTTCTTGAAAATTTTCAATTGTAAATGAAATATTTATTGTTGGAAAATAGAGAACAATATTCAAATTCTTTAGTTTACACATCATTAGCTCACAGCAGAGCAAAAAATTGAAAAACTGTGTGCAATTGTTGATATTGAATGATTTTATCTGCAGGAGAGCGATGAGTGCATTTGATTCTTGATAGGCTGAGAACCATTGTTTATAGAGTATGATCTAGCATAGTTTACTTCTTCTATGAAGCTTACTTATGCATGGTAGTATTCAACATTTTCTAGAGGGTGTAGTAAATTTCTTGGTCCAGAAGGAGGGACTTATTTGGAGAGAGAGGCTACAAAGAGAATTTACAGTATTTTAGAAGGCATCCAGTAAAGAGAGTCATTTCACTGATGTTTTCTGCTGGTAGAATCTAGAATATTTTTCAAAACTTCATAACTAAAATATTCTTCAAAACTTCAAATTTTGTGCTTGTTGGAGTGTAGAACTGTCATGATAAGAAATGTTTTTGAATTAAGATCTCACTTTCTTTTGCTAGTTATTGGAAATTTCTCAGTTCTTGAAGGTGTTATGGTAAAGATCAGTGACAAATTTAAACCTCCCAAGAAGGTATTTCACCATTGTTCAAAGAGTCATATGATTCTAATGTTGTAGATATATTAGTTTGGTTCATCTTAAGCAGGATTTGTGATATCTTGACCAGTTTTGTTTTTGTACTATTTTCATAGAGTCAGAAAAAACAAGGGAGTAATTATTTCAGTAAAGTCAATCCTTGAAATATATGCTTCATTTGCTGTTGTTTTTAGTCTTTCATGTAAATTCTTTTCTTTGAAATACATATCTATTTCTCTTGGTTACTCTTGGTTGTGACAACTTGTAAGCATATGACATATTTAGCTAAAAGGATTGATCATTTCTTTCAGGTGTCATTGCCAGTTGGATGGCAACCTGTTGATTTAAGAAAGTTTGAAACAGTATGTAGTATTTTCCACTGCATGCTCATTATTTAAATTGTGTTATCAGCACTTTATGTCAAGGATGTCAAGCATAGGCCCACAGGCTATCACTGTGGGCCCTGAGGAATTTTGAATATTATATATTTTTTTGAATATTATATAATAATAAGAATAATATGACATTTTTAAAGTTGATTTTACACAGCTTTTAGACACTAATTATGACCAAATATTTATATAATCATACTCTAAAATACAACAAGATTGTCAAAGGATAAGAAAAAAAGAGAGAGAAAACAAAGATCACACAATATATATCACAACTTTACTTTTTACAGATTTTGCATTTGCACTGGTCTCCACTCCAACTTTTTAATACTTCTCTTAAAAAAGCAGATGGAGGTTTTGCTTTTAATGTCATTTGGAAGGCAATTCCATAAGATGCTGCCTCTACAAACTAAGCTACTGTTTCCAAATCTAATAAACTGAGATCTAGTGATAATTTTCCCATCTGTACTAGCTGCTATTTACAAGATTGGCTCTCCTGATTTTTGCCATTGTCTAGCATGCCAGATAGGAAACATGCGATGTCATATATATTTAAATTCCCTATTACCTAGCCCTCTCAGATCCTGTCAACCTGTACAGTCTGCATAATGTCATATTATGCCTTATGTGGCCTCTGGTCCAATTTGAGTTTGGTACACTTGCTTCAAGTGAACACCAAACATGTGGCAAGATACACAACTTTTCATTTTCATTTGGAACTTGCATACTTCAATATTTTGCAAAAGTAGGCTTAGCCTTAAAGTGACATAAGACTCTCCATATTTGATAACATATTTAAACCTCCCAGATATGCAGTTACCCTTCATTTTGACATTGGGAATAAATTGCTATGCAGATTACTTTGTTGTGTAGGTGAATTAATTCCCAGTTTCACTAAATCAATCATGCCTCAGAGTTTCATTTCAATTTTGGTTTATTGCCGCTTTGGAGACCGCCAAGTTATCATGGGATTCACCAGTCTTGTTTGCATTTGCTGTCCGAGAAAGCCAGCTCTCATTTAAGAAATTTTACTTCTTCACAGCCTACTCCTTATCCATGCAGTCTTGATATTCCAACTTTTGGTCGTCCTATCCTCTTACCTTTGTTTTTTTCACAGTATGAATTGTTTGTTTCCAAAGACTGTAGATTCCTTCTAACTTTATTTGTACTGTTCTGTCAAGATGATGGCTAAAACGGTTTTCTTTTGCTTCTCATTTCAGTTCGACTTTACTTTAGAAGAAGAAGTTATCAAGATAGCAAACCAAGAAAGACTACAGCAAGAACGAGAGAATGAGAATGTGCAAGTAGCTGAGTTGATTTTAGAAACGCAAAATGAGTCCTCAACAAGCCAGGTACCTGAAGATGACGTAATTTCAGATAACACTAGCACGTTCCCGGGGAGTGAGAATCAGGTTGCTGAAACTGAACCAGTTAGTTACATAAAAGAGGCACCAATTCTTGAGCCTATGAAAATAGAAAGCTATTCCTTAATTGCGAGAGGAATTTCAAATAAACAAAGGGATTTCAATTTCTCTGAATTTGAGGATAATTCTGCAACACCATTTGAGCTTGTTGAATTGCAAACCCTGGATGACCTTAGTGAATTAAAGAGTGTGTTACAACCACAGTATGCTAAAAAAACGACATCGGTTAGGTCCAAGGCAAGTGTTCCTAGTACGAAAAATGATGACGATATAGATTTCTCGATATTTAATACTCCTGTGACAACAAATACAGTAGAAAAGAGTACGGCCAGTCAAGTAGCAACCGCATCGCTATTGCAAGGCTTTGAGACGGAAGGTACTGTTTCATTGCATAATGTAGCACTATCTTCAGGATCAAAAGATAGCTCGTACGAAGATAGCACTGCTGTTAGTATGAGAGGCTGGGGAAATTCAGTAGTACCACCTTCAGGCTCAGTAGTACCACCTTCAAGCTCAATACTGCCACCTTCAGGCACAGCATTGCCACCTTCAAGCTCAGCAGTGCCATCTTCAAGCTCAATAGTGCCACCCTCAAGCTCAGTACTGCCACCTTCAGGCTCAGTCACTGCATATAGCACGGTAAACCAAACTCCACTGTCAAACTCCAATGTCGTGCCACTAGAAAGACGGTTTGAATCCATTGGTATTAGGGAAAACGGTAAAGGATCCGATTACTCTAGGAGATTTAATGCAACTATAGGACCAGCTTCTTCCATACAGTCTCCTATTGCAACTGTATATCCAGTTCAAATTCCTTCACAACCGATTGTGCCTTTGACTCAAAATGCTGATTTCCATGGGCAACAGTATCTACCACACAACATAATAAGGTCTCAAAATATGTTTACTTCATTACCATCCGGTTACAATAATACTGTTAGCAATGCTTCTGAAAGTTCTGTTGTGAATTCTTCTAAGAATGGAAACCAGAAGTCAGCATATACATTCGATATAGGTGATAGTAGCTTTGGAAAAACCAATCTCAATAGGTCAAATTCAAAATCCTTACCCAATCTTGCGGAGGCCTCATTTGGAAATGGCAGTCTGCGAGACGATTTCTTGTATAATGAAAGTCATAGAAAGTCACCCACTGAAGCTTTCACACCAGTTGTGTCCACATCAAGAATAGACAACATTATGAAACAGTTTCAATTGAACAGGCTAAGAGAGTTCGACGAAGTAGCTACAACAAACACATCTATTGTAACTGAACCATTGCCTATAGAGACAAGTGCAATCCTCGATACAAGCACTAGGCCATCATCACGTCATGGAATTTTGCCGCCTCTTCAGACCTCCCCCCGCAATATCTCATATTCACCCTTCACTGGCCCCCCTCAAGGAATCAGTCCTCGTGGAAATGCTGGGAGTGAGAAGCGATACCCCAGTGATGACGAAAGCAACAAAGGTTTTGGCCATCTTGAGGTATGTCTTCACTGAATTCGTGTTGTGTGTTTGTTCACCTAACGACATACAGGGATGTAGTCGAAAGGAAACGTGGTATGCTCCCTAAAATGTTTGCTCTTCAGCATTTTTTGGATACATTCCATAAATGTACAAACAATTAATTTACTTAACATACTCTAACACTATCCTACTACACAGACAATACCCCTGGGAGCAATGTACTTATCTACCCAGGAGCCAAAATCATGTAGAAAAACAACTAATAAACAAAACTACAAGTAAATAGGATACAGAACTACGAATTCAGGTAGCGTGCAACCAATTGTTCAGTGGTTTGAAGATTTTGAAAACAATTAACTGGTAATCTGAGAATAACATTTGGCTGCAAGCTTCCTTCAGTCACAAGAATAAGCAACAAACGAAAAGAAAAACATATATTTAATGAATACAGACATACAGAAGCATTTTGCTACCTACTGAAGCAAATGCTGACGAATTGCCTATAATTTGGTAACAAAAGTAAAGCTGTGAAACATTCTGTTTGTTTCAAAATTTTGCTTTATGCTTCCTAAAACTTTAGGACTACACCGCTGACGACAGCATTTACTCTTCAAAAGGGTGAAGTATTGAACAGACCCAGACCTCTGACTCCCATTTATATGCTACAGGTGCATCATGGGAGATTAGGTTTATACAGTGTGTCATTGTCTATTCAACTGGCAGTGGTTCCATTTCGTTTAGAAAATTTACAGGGTTTGACAAATTGGTGGCTTCTTGTCCTTAGGTGACCACTCACATGTTACGCATCGCCTCTGTCTAATTAACGATTAGAGCTATGCCACGGAACTTTATTAAAGAGAGGGAGAAGGTCTCCGATCTTTCCCCATGCAAGTACCAAGTCTTATCAACCTTCAATTTATTTCATTTGGTAATGAGGATGCATTAAATTTTCTCTTGAGAATTTTTAAGTCTTACACCTTCCACGTCAGATGTTATTTTTCAAAGTCCACAATTGTTCTTCTCTTTGGTATGAAGCATTAAGTTGCCCTGGGCTTTGGATAACAACCGTTGTTTTTCTCAACAACAGTGCATTAGTCACGTTTGCGTGATGCGATGCTTTACGCTACACATTTACCGCAAATTCCTGTTTCAGCAAAGGAAATCCTGAACTATTCCACCGCATTAATTTTTCTTTATGCATTTGGTATATCGCACACAAGAGAAATCGCACACACAATTGTTCACGTTAATGTTGTGTTCAGGTCGTTAAATTAAAAACACACTATTTACAAGAATTACTTATTTTAAATATATTTCTTTAGTTTCATAAATCCCCAATTTCTTCACCCCCAGTGTCATATTACCCTAGTTCCATGTTTCCCCTGTTTCATATTGCCCAGTATCATATCACCCCATTTTCTTTCAGTAGATTAGATAGTATTTCTGATTGTTTTAACATTAACATCTTTCTTTGCAGCCTTTGAATATTAAAGCAAATATGAAAATGAAGGTAACCTTAAAAAGCTAAAACCTTTCAACTAATAACTAAGCCGCAATCATTTTAGTTCTTCAAATTTCACCTAATTTTACTAATTTCATAGATGCTATTAACAATTTTATAAAAAAACTAATGCTTCTATGACTAAGGGAATTGTCATAAAACATGAAGCAGATCAGGATGGAAGGGATTTCAAATTTCCCTGTAAATTTATGTTGCCCAGCAAAATAAACAAAGATACCTTTCTTGGCCCCAATGTTCTTTCAAATACAGTATCCCTATGTAACATCGTTACAGTATGAAATTATTTGTCCGTTTGATTTTTACCCCATAAAAAGTTTGATGACCTTGTCGAATCCTCCACCCCCTCTGCTTAATGCTATATGACAGCTTCCTAGTAATGATTTAATGGCTATAAAATTACACTCAATGGTTTTAATATAACTGAATAATATGAGTATGTTTTCTTAATACTTCTGTGCTCGTTAAGATTTCCTTCCCTGCTCTTTCATTTAGGGAGAAATTAGTAATATACCACTGTTTTAGTGAATGCTTTGTTACTAGGGACATAGGAAGCATTCAGAAGTGGGGGGCACATGCTTTTACGGGCACCCTTACAAGCAATGAGAGCAACTCTCTAAGCTACAAGTTCAGGGCCTATTAAGGACTTCCTCGGGACAAAAAGCTTTGCCCACAGGGGAGTATGCATTTGGAACAACCTTTCAAGTGAAACAAAAGCAAGTAAATATTTCTCGGCCTTAAAAGCAATATTTAAAGCATGAAGAAAAGTTTAACTTTTATTTTCCATTTTTTGCGACTTATCTAGTTTAATTTTATGTTTCCTTTCCATTTTTGATGTAATTAGCTTTTTTCGTATAATTAATGTATTTAGTATAAAACAGGGGAGGTTTTTAAATCCATTGTTTTTGTAACCTCTGCCCTGTATAGATAATTTTTAATGGAAATGAAATGCGAAGGGGCGCCTATACAATTTGTGAAAAGTTAGAGACCTCTGCCGCCTGTGCTGTCCGGTTCCTGCGTCCATGCTTGTTCTATTTCCTTTCATGGTCTTGAGAGATACTGTAGGTATTCTTTGGCACCGAATAGTAATGGGAGGTATAATATGGAGGGGGTTAGTATTTTTGCTAGAAAAGCATAAATTTGGGGGGTTGTTCTTAGCTGAGGGGTGAGTGTTCACTAGACAGTATGGGGACCAAAACATTTCAAAATTATTGTAATTAGTTGTTGACATTGTGTAAGTATAAGGTAAATAGTTTATTCTGATTTCATTAATTGTTAATATTGATGTGCGTCCGCAAAGTCAATGTATTTTACTTACTTATCCTTTTTAAAAGTTTGACGTCTTTAGGTGAGTAAAATGGGGGGCTGGATTTTTTCAAAGTTGCATAGTTGGTTAGCAACATTTTTTGCTGCTTGCGGACGCCTAAACGTGCTTGCATAGAGAACGTGGCTGACTACCTCTATTTAAGCTATATTGCAGCACATTTGTATATTATAACGTTTGTTTATATGAACTGATAGAGATTAATGGATAAATATAAAAGAAATGGAAATAAATTGAACTGAGGCCTGAGAAAATAATCATGGAGTGAGCTGCCGTCAAGGGTTGAAGCTGCGCGCGCCCTTTGTTGTTGTTGTTGTTTACTTTGTTTTTAGTAGGCTTTTATACCTAGCTTTTTCAGCTAATTTAGGCCTACTATGCATGACGCATCCAGGCATGGGACCCCTAGTTTAACGTCCCTTCCGAATGACGGCGGAGTGAGTTGTGTTGTTCGTTCATCTGGAGGTCGCCCATCCAGTTCCAGACCGTATAGAGCCATGCTTAACTTCAGCTAAGCTAATGGAAATGGCTAAACCGCTTGGCCACTTGACCCTTTGTCAGACCCTATTTGCAGCTACACTTCTTATGTTGAATTACTAATTATAAATACTTATTCTTTCTATAAAAACAGCAATCGAAGCTTGAGAAGAAAATGAGTCTATCTGAGCCCCTACCGTCAATAAGAAATGCAAGCCCTTCATGGAAAAATCCTGCAACGAAACAGAGCATATTAAAGCAGGAAAACAGCTGGTTACCAGATCCCTTTTCAACTCTCTCGACCAGTGATAAGGCGTATGTGACAATGATAGCAAGTATGGGCTTTCCAAAAGCACGAACAGCTAGAGCAGTATTGAGGCTGAAGGCAGATGAAAAAGAGGTAAGCTCCCTCATACAGCATTGAAGTATGACTTTGATGCCGCTTAATCTATTGATATTATTAGTGGGATCATTTGCATAGTATGTACCCATGAAATGGAGTGGGGGGTTGGCAAAAGCATATTTTGCGTGCATAGGTAGCTATCACCAAGCATATGCTAGCATCCGAGAAGGGAGGGGGTCAAAGTTTTTGAAAATTTGTTTGCACCTGCTATAAGGATGGTTCAGCACCTCATTTTTGACAACTAACAAGTTGATTGTTTATAAATTAATTTACTGTCACCATATTTTGATGGCTTAATTCTCGGCAGAAACCTTACACTGGGACTATTTTTGTAGTGGAAAATTTTGGGATGTGTACAAGGCCCTTAATATGTTTTGTCAGAATCTACTAAAAGCGTGAAAATCTGAATCCCAGGATTTAATGTCGGAAGTGTAATTATACTTAGAACCTTTGCAGGTGATGTATGGCGGATGGTTTTTATCCCTAATTAGCCCTTGACATTCTTTTCAGATAATTGATTTCCTGGTACGAGTTCAACAGATAGTTGAAATGGGCTATGACGAGGATGATGCTGAAATGGCCGTCATTGATAATAACAATGACAAGCAGAGCGTAAGTCATTTTTTCTTCTCCCATCATATACTGTTCCTGCCTCTACGCAGCATCGATCGAGAAAGAATTAGCTGACGGCTTCTCTACGTCATCAAAGCTGTTTTGATTACGTCACATACATCAATTGTTTCCTGCTGAAAAACTGCAGTCATTGCATTACTGTTTGCATTAGCTTTGCAGTACCCCCCCCAAAAGCCGTAGCCTATGTAAAGTTGGAAGATTTAAATGTAAATAAGTGATTAACGTCGTGTTCCTAACTATTTAGATGCAGCCTTATTCTACTCGAGCACTGCTCATCTGCCTAGTTCTTGAAATACTAGGCCAAAAGATATTCAAGTAGAAATATTCGAAAGATGTCTTCGAATAAATCTTTGAGACTGCTTTTTTAGTCTACACGTCTTTTTTGTAAGAAACCATTTTATAAGCAACCTAGATAGCCTAAAATTTAAGAAACTTTAAGAACGACGAGGAAAGACCTAAGAAACGTTTGGCAAATAGCACATTGAATTTGTTGAGGTTCAACGTAAAGCTGTACCAGAACAATATGAATATGACATTGCTTCAGAATTGAACTGGTACTGACGCATTCTGTTTGTTATAGGAAAAATAGTACGCTTTTATAGCAATTTAGTTCGCTAAATTATGAAAGTTTAAAAAAACATTTAGAACTAAAATGTGACGTGAAATTAAGAGACTTTTAGCACTAGGCCTTGAGCTGGGTTTCTTATAAAAAACGTGTATTTTGTTGGGAAAGGCACTGAGTTCTGTGTCAAAGCCCCAACAAAAGGAAAAAAAGTAAGGCTAAGTAGAAAGAAAGATACGATCAAGATAATTGTTATTGGATTTGAATTAAGACAAGTTGTGGGAATCTGGGAAGGAAGAGGGAGGTGCGACACTTCAAAGAAAAAGATGTTGTTTCCTTTCTTACTTGTTTCTTCTCCGATTTTAACGTGCTTTCCCTCCATTGCTCTGCAGGCTTTGAATTATTTGAACCTGGTGAACAAATGGAAAGAATTAGGCTTCCCTGTTCAGAAAATTCACAACGCTCTGAAGAACACTGATAAAGATAATGAGGCTGTCATTGAATATCTGACTACCTGATGCTGTATAGTTAGCGTTAATATACATTTAGAGTTTAACTTTGAAATTAACTTCAATGTTAGTAATGTTATTACTTTTTCTTGTAAATAAAATTTTGAATCATAAATTTGAAGCTGAACTCAGATAAAGTCTGAAAAATCACGTTGTTTGTTTATTGCTTTTGGCTGTATAGAAGATCACAAGAGAGGATTA
>OLMO02000294.1:2224325-2242180 GCA_900291935.2 Cassiopea xamachana | reverse complement strand
ATTCACTGTGTAACGTTCGGGCTTAACTGGAAGTAATTTTGTTGTGGTAAGAATAAAAATAATAATATAATAATAATAATAATAATAATAATCACTTTATTTAACGTTGGCGCTAAACATAGCCACGTTACAGTAAAATAAACATATGTTCTTCCAAGTTCTACTACTATTTTACATTCACACATATATTAACTTCGTTTGCATTACAACTAGAAACTTTAGTTAGAAATGTGATTTGGTTTTGGGATAGGAAAAGTTATCAAACTTAAGACGTATTTACTTCGTCATGTGAAGAAATCTTCCTGGGCAATCAGTGAGCTCACACCTATATCATACCTCCGTAAAGCATGGGCCTTCTTCTTTATCTCCAAACCCTCGCAGTCCTTATTCAATATCTAGACATTTCCTTTACATGGAAAACGGATATCATAAAAACCAAAGTTATGTGACTTGTAAAAAAGATTTTAATGAATACAGGTTTTGTTCTTAAATTACCAACTAAGACAGGAACATGGTATTCCAGCAGAATTGCAAACGTGACATTGTAGCGGAAGAACATCAAAATATTCAAAGCTTTGCGTTACCTTGTAAACCATTACTAATATATTGGGTTTTGAACAACTCAATGTAACAAGAAATCGTAGGAAATTACGCATTCTAGCCAGGAAAACGAAAGAGGATGTAACATAAAACGAAACATATGGCTGAAATTCTGAGAGACTCCTGTTATATTTCCGGGCATATCTGGAGAATCTTGGAATACAAACTGCGAATCTCACTGTTGGGGCAGTCTTTTATAAGTGAGATTGGTGGTTGGACAGCGATAGCTAGGAAGGCTTAATATCATTCAACAGACATACATCTATGCACAGATAAAGGAGTAAATTGAGATTGTAAAGGGGCAGTTCTAGAAAACACCCTATCTTCAAAAGGTAGCTCTTAAGTCAAATCTACAAAAAGGTTCGTAATCATGACCTTATCTTTGCAATATAGATGAAGACAGAGAAAACTGTGATAGAAATTAACACTGTGTTTTTCAATACAAAGCTATCATGAAACTGAAAGAATTTTTCTGACATTCACAGTTGCCCCTGTTACTCATATCTATTTTTATTTCTATTCAATGCCCTCCTACATCGTCGCTGCTGCCAAGTTGTTTTGGTATGCAGAAGAAAGTGAGCTGCATCTGTCATTGGGGAGTAGGATCTTCCTATGTGCACAGCGTGTCACACCCCATTTGTTCCAGAATCGTCTAGAATTTGTTGGTTTGTTGTTAAAAGGTAACATAACAAAGAGTAAATCTGGAACATATGACAGCCTGCGGCAAATTTGCCTTACTACCAGGGGTATGACTCATTCCCCATACCCTTTTAAGTTTCGTCCCTGCTTGCTTCACCCTCACTCAAAAGTGCTTCGGCACACCATTGCACACTGTTGTGTGGTAAATGTTGAGGAAATGCTTTCTGAACAATCGTCCATAATGATATGTTTCAAAATCATATTAGCAACCAATAGCAGGATTCACAAGTGTTGTGGTTAGGCTTAGCGGATCTCTGGTAAAAGTAAGAAGCAGACACAGATCCGGCATAGGTAATTGTGATGTATCACCTTCAGGCTGTGACTATCTCAAACAAGTAAAGGGTTTCTAAAGTTAAACATGACTGCTATGAGCGTCTCCCAGAATTAGAGGGAAAAGATAGGTCCAAAAACATTGCGGCCTTTGTTTAAACGATGGTCAACATTTAGAATTGGTTGCAAAGAGATTCCACATCTTGTAAAGAGAATATCAAAGGAAAGCAATGTCATAGCTATGTGCCAGACATCATGCGTGTCATACGTGTGTACCAGACATTAATTATGCTTGCCAGACGTATGTGTCAGGCACTGATTGTGTTTGGCAAACGTATGAGCCAAGCAGTAATCGTGTCTGCCAGACGAATGTGCCAGGAATTAATTGTGTGTACCATACGTATGTCAGCCATAACGTGTGTGCCAATTGCACGTGCCAGAAGCTAAATGAACCAAGAACAATAATGCATCTACATATTTTGATACTCCAAAACTTCAACGGTGCCAGTGATGAGAAAAACAATTTACAGTGTTGTTCACACCGAGAATTATTTTTCTTACTACTGGCACAGATGAAAGTTGGAATATCAACTTGTGTAGATGCACATATTGTTCTTGCTAGATCTAGTTGAAGTCAGTGGCTAAAATAAAATGACGTTGAATTTTAACTTATAACTTCTTCAGAGTGGATAAGGTGGGAATTCTCACAGTGGATAAGGTGGGAATTCTCTGAGAATGGAATGAAGGTTCTCTGGTAGTATTGTATTCTTGATGTAGACAGCAACAAAAGTGTGGAAAACCGACAGGAAATTCAACATAAACAAAGCAAAATTACAGAAATGGTTGGCTTGCAGATATGAAAGCAGGTTTTTGTATGCGAGACTATCGAAATGAGATGCACCATAGCTCTGCAAAGGTCAGTTGAATTGATGAATTTCACCGAAAGGTGCCGCACGGATAATGTTAATTCATGGAGGACAACGGATGTTGCATATGTTCAATGGAAGGAATTAAGGGTGTATTAGAGAAAAAGAGCGGCGTTGAGCGTCAGATAGCCAAAGGGCAGCAAGCCACGAATGAAAGGATATTAGCCCAGATTGACTTATAGCACTGGGCAAAAGAGGACTTTGAGCTTAGGGGGAGTGTAAAATATCTATTTGAATCAGAGCAAACGTATTCAAACTCAATTTCTGTAAAAGCTGCATATTGCTCACGCTGGAAAAGCTGGGGTGGTAAAATGAGCTTCTGTCCAACTGGTGGGTACGCAACCCTCTTACTCTTTCCACCCATGTTTATAACTAGGATACCGCAGGCAAGAGGCCTTGTAAATGAGATGAAACTTAGTCAGCGCACCATTGGGAGAGTAATTGCTTCTTTTCCGTATTCGAATCGGTCGCCAGGCCTGATAAACTGTTGTAGAAGTCGCTAGTTTTGAGATCATGTTGGAGATCAAAGCTGGAAGCCTTCAGAAAAATTCTATGACATGATAGCTGTATTTTCAAAATATGGAGGATGAAACGGAAAAGATTAGATAAGAAACTAAGGCTCAAAAACAATGCTGATTGAGAATAAATATATGCAAGGGATGCTTCTTAATTGGGAAAAAATTAAATTAATTAAATTAATGCAAAAAATGACAGTTTCAGCAAAAACAGAAAAGGTGAAGAACGAACTCAAAGAGAAGAAATAAATATAATGGGGAAAATAGTAAGAATATTTGATGCGCTACGAAAGACACATGGCACTAGAACTAGGCAACAGTGGGGCTAGAGGCTAAAATCTTCCACTTTGGAAGCACATACTTCCACAAGCAATAGCTTACGTACCTCCAAAACAAAGCTACTCTAGTGGAAAATTCCACGATGTGCCCTCAGTGTAAGCTTTGCCTCCCTGTTCTAGGCGCGTATACGCGTTCTTGGTCTCTTTGAGAAGGAAACATTGACTTCCCAGTGGCCTTAACACCATTTCGGCCAAATAGAAGTGCTTGGGAGGCATGGCAGAGATCTGAACACATAGCAAAGATCAAGAGATTGTAGTGGTCCGGACACATGGTAGAGATTTGGGGCGCGCAGCTGACAGCCACTGCAATAATACATTCCACTAAAGATGGCAGCCATAAATGAGGTTCTGATCTTTGATAACAATGATTCGTGTGCGTGCTAAATTCCAAGGGAGTTATA
This sequence comes from Cassiopea xamachana, assembly GCA_900291935.2. Classification (NCBI taxonomy): domain Eukaryota; kingdom Metazoa; phylum Cnidaria; class Scyphozoa; order Rhizostomeae; family Cassiopeidae; genus Cassiopea; species Cassiopea xamachana. Next base: position 2,238,431 of record OLMO02000294.1, on the reverse strand, counting down.
TTTAAAGCTGCACCTACTTATTTCAATGCCCTGTGAAATCACGACTCGAACCTATCGAAAAACGTTGTAACATAAATTTGAAAGCTCTAGTGCTGTTGTCAAAAGTGAAAACTTTTTGAATCTGCCTGTGGATGAAGCGAAAGAGTTTCGACAGAATTAGCTGGGGACACCAGATACAGTGGCGTAGAGTGATATTACTTGACCTTTTCCTGAACAGTAAAAATTATTCAAACAACTGATTGGAATTTTGCCATTCCTGGACATTGGCTGTTGAATTTCATGGTTAAATATAAGACATTCTGTGCATTTTTCAATGATTCAAAAAGCACTTAGTTACTTCAAGAACTTCAACTATGATATGCTTCTATCATGGAAGGGGTCATTCGAAAAATACGTAACGGAAAATAAGTGGGTGGGAATGCACTATTTCTGTGATAAATTGTTACGAAGAATATATTATTTTGGTTACTTAACGCCAAAAATTTAGTGCATAGTTCTACTTTTTCACTTTCTTATAGGTGATTCCATAACATACACGTTTTTTTTATAAGAAAACCATTATTTTACCTGAGACTCAATTTTCTCAACTTTTTCCGAAATTGAGCCTGAGATTTTCGTAAATTTTTCTTAACTTTTACTGAAATAAACCGGCTGTAATAGTTTACACTTACGTTATTGATATTTTATACTTGAATTTGAATTCCATTTTTAACATTTTGAATGCAATAACGACGAAATATCGATTTTTGGCCTATAAAAACACTTAATTTTGGACCTCGTGATTTTCTTACGATTTTCTTAAGATTTTGACGATTTGAGCCTCATTTTCGTATATACTTTTTTCTTATAAAAAAACGTGTATTGAAATAGCAAAGAGGTCGGTCAAGCCCTTATCGAGCTTAAACTTTGCAATATTCCTAATCATTCTTCAGTTGCAGCGATTTTGAGCTACTGTTTTTGCTATACTGCATCAACTTACGTTTTGCACATAAAAAACATTCTTGCATGAGACCCCTAAAACAAATGTTAGGGGTGTCTCATGCAAGATTGTTACGAAAGAAACTGGGGGTATCAACTCAAATGTGACAAGCTCTAAAGGGTTGGGGGTCAAAATGGCAACTTTTTCCGCTACGTGCTTTTTGAATCATCCCGAACATTTCAAGCTTTATTATGACTTTGTCGTGCATAATCAATGCATCAGCGAAGTCAGCCAATATCTATGTGCACTACTATGCCGCCATGAGAGTAACCTCCGATTGAGCAGTGACCTCGAATTGAGCAGTAACCTTGAATCCATGGATGCTTTCATTACAAGAATAAAGTTAACAAGAACATTGAAGCTCAAAAGTGCTGAATTTTAAAAATACTTTAAGAGTAATGCAAGGCTCAAGGTTTATTTAGGCTTAGAATTTTGGTGTTTTGCAGTCATAATACTGCTTTCAGGTTAGCCTTTGCATTATCAATACAATATCTATCAGTATGTTCCGCCCTTGCTTTGTTTTATGGTGACGTAATTCATCAACAAAGATATGAATGTATTGCTTGATATTCAAGCGAAGTAAAGCCTTTGGTACTTGAGAAAAATTCTCACAACTTAGAATAATTTAAGAATACTGCAGTTCGACGAAAAAATAGATATTCTTATGAAGAAAATCTGTATTGCAAAGAAACTGTTGTCAGGTCATGCTTCACATTTAACATTAGACGAGTAACATTTGAACGATCCGACCTAAACATCTTATTCTTAGATGTAGGAACAAGGTAAAATGTCACTTTTACAGATTGCAGTGTTATTCCTCTTTGCAAACTGCATAGTTAAAGCGTACCCTCGAAATCCACTTTATCAATGTCCACATACCCTTGAAGGCTCTATTTATAGGTGGTATCACCCAAATTTCGTTCCCTATATCAATAGTCATAAGATATGAAGGCCTAGAATTAGAAAAAGAGTTCATTATATGTGGTTAGGATTATCCTATTCATATGTAGTTATGAAATTTCTAGCCATGAATGGGAGGGCTTCACACAACACGAATCAGCTCTTCAATCCAACAATGAATTCTGTAGGTTTTGCAGTCTGATAGGTGTAAGCAAATTCTTAATCCTACCATCAAAGAACGCAAAGTTCTAAAACTGCGAATATTTTGATACTATCCCTTGTCCACAGTTACTCACTCCTGAGGATGTATTACCACATTTCCAAAAGTAAAACTGAGTGACTGCAAAGCTCCTTCCAAGGACAGACAGAGTACTGTTGTTTTAGGGTGAAGCAGCGGCCTAATGGAGACTTTTGGGATCCTCATGAATTTAATAAGATGGGGGCAACCTCTTAGTTTTGATACAAGACAATGTAAAGGATATGTTTCTTCAAAATAAGTGCCCCTTGGAACCTCAGAAGCTTGGGGGCCCTTAAGTATTTTCCTACCCTTAACCTACGTCTATTGCCTCATTGGACTGCAGAGGATTTTACGACCAAACCCTCTTTAGTGCAAAATAACACCTTCTAATAATTAGGGAGTCTTGTACTCAATCCTTGAAGAGTGCCAATATTTCAAACGCAGCTCAAGCAATATGTGCCAAATTCATTGGTCGCTTCACTTTTATGAATCGCCAATATGAAGTGCAGCGCAAAACAAAAGACAAATCTTTCCCACGGTTCTAAGCACAGGCCTCATTATTCGTTATCAATTTTGCCAACAAATAAAAGAGATTTGTTTTGACTGTGCGCTACACATATTTGCTCAGCAAATCTCTGAAGAGAATTGTGGAAAATGGAGAGAAGAATTAACCATAGAACTAATCTCCTTCCTCCTCAACGAGATATGTATACAGACATGGATGTGCCAATGGCGGCGTGGGGGGCGTCGCGCCCCCAATACTCAATAGTTGGTCGATTGGTCAGAACGCCCCCCCCCAACAGAAGGTGCCTCGGCACATCACTGTCCACAGATATTGAAGTATCTGTAAAATTTAGAAAGAGCTTTATGGAGGGGTGAAAGTAGCATTCAGGTGCGTAATAGGGATGGAGGCGAGACAACCTCAAAAGAACATTATCGGTCATGTCTCAGAGAAAAAGCTGGACCATGGCAAGCTGTGATTAATGATAGAACAGTATATAATGCAGACAAAAAAAAGTATCGAAGGTTTGTGTTCGCTCTCCTAAAAGCTCCACAAAACACAAAGAATCAGTCGCATGGCAGACAAGATTGGACAACCGATAACGTGGCTACAGTTCATTGTAAAGATGCGTTTCTTCTTCTGCTGCATTTTCAGACAGAATGTAGAATGTGATACCATTGAGTATACCTGCATATAAGAAAATAAAGGAAGTATATACCGGTGGTGTGATATCTTCAATATCATGCTAACAGAGCATAGAATATAATGCTACATATCAATAACCGGTGGACCGCACACAATTCAGTTACCAAAATGTACTATTTTGCACCGATGAGACTCGAAGAAATCGGGCTACATATTACTGAGATATATAATATAACAAGGAAACTACATAAAAAGGGAAATATTTACTGGGGACTATGGGTTACGCGACATCTCCAACATTCAGCTTTAGTTGGTAAATTACTGTTCAATGTAGTAAGCATCATCTTGGTTCGGTAATTCAGCAGTAAAATACTTTTTAGGAATAAGACTTTCCTAGAATGCGCTGAAAAGAAACCTGTCATTAGAGAGCTTTGGCTACTGGTACTCATTGCCCAAACTTTAAAAAGTAAGTCTATAAAGCTTCCAATGGTGATGTAAGTACTTGAAGAAACGTGAAATTTTCATCATCTGCTTATTCTCAGTAGATACATTTATTCAAATGCTCATTAAGGTGGAATTACGATCTCATTACTGAAGGATCGACAATCTACGTCAGTGACCCAGGGCCTTTAGCTTAAATACTAAATATGGATTGCCAACCACAGTCTCTAACAAAAGATAGCTTCTACGAGCTTTTTGCGGCTGAGAATATTAAGGGTGGCCAATTTATCGCAGCTGGAATTTTCACCCCTCAAAATTACAGTCAAAAGAAATGATTTCCACATATACACAAAACAGTGCTAGTCAAGTAGATGAAAATGAATACTTCTTCAAATATAGAAACATCGCCATTTACAACTCTCTTTCTACAACTAACAACAGTTGCTTTACCTCTTTATAGTACGCTTTTATTTCCATTACAGATAATCCATCTATATGAGATATGGACAGATAAATTTGACACCAAATCTCCATCTTTTTGCGATTGGTGGTCATAACTGACACAGTTTTTCCCCTTAGCATAGGGTGCTAATGAAAAAAGGCTTACTGTATTTCAATCAGGTAGCTGGAGCTATAGACATAGATGGGAAAAACTTATCTTTACCTTCACTACAAAGGGGAGGTAAGGATTGTATGTAGTAAACAATCAATTTACAGAAAATTGCAGCAGTAGTCCTGCAGGGGCAAAATCCTATCAGTTTTTCATTTGGAAGGGCATCACTTTTTCATGCTCCCTATTCTAGGTACCTGCTTTATATTCTCTTAAACATTTCTTAAAGCTTGAAATGAACTTCACTGGATAAAGATACTTACAAGAGGGGGACATTTGTTTTTCATTTAGAATCTCAAGCTCGCTACAAACGTTCTGAAGCAAGAAAGCCAAACTGCTTCATGTACTAACTCCATATATGCGGCGTCTAATAATGTGGCCTATAATGAACAACGGCGTTTAATGGAGGCTAGCAATAGACTACTGCACTAAAACTCGTGTGCTACGTATAAACAGCTGTTTTAGCAAACGAAATTTTCATAGAGATATCTTCTTATTTTGCTTCTTCATTATCTGATAGCAAAGTGTGCTCTTCTTTTACAAGAGTACCTAGTATTTCGCTGAGGTGCAATATTCTTAAATTTTTTTGGTTTGAGCCTTAGATTAATCTTAAATTGTTCTTGAGTACCAAAGGTCTAGCTCGAGCACCTGAGATTTCAGATTGAACATGCATTGAGCATAAGACTTGAAAAAGGACGTATATGGCAAAATGATTCATCAGAGTTACTCGGCTGAGAAATTTGTATGTTATTTTCATGCCTCTTTGATCAACGCTTATGTTTTACCCATTGAATAACAATAGGAGCTAACGACCTGTCGCCTTCACATTTGTCACCTTAACAATAGCCATTGTTAATGAGTACGATAAACAGGTACCATAATGCATTGCAAATTATTGTTTTTGAATAGCATGAGTACTTTGTGCTTTGAGTAGTTCACGACCACTGGACACAGTACTTGACACAAATTATGAGAAGATTTCTATAGATAATGACCTTCAGTTGTCTATGTCCATTTGACTTCACAATTCTGGGGCAGGGGCTTATATTTACAAATGGCAAAGCAAGGCTATTTGCAACGATGACAAAATGTACATTTTTTCAAGATTGAAATTATCTGATTCAGTGTTTCTCAACTTTTCTACCAGTGGATTCATTTTCTTTTATCTTTTTCAGTGGCTCCTTCAAAGATATTAAACAAATACATAGTCAATACTTAGTCACTCACAAGGGACCGTTCATTATTCATGCTTCAGGTTGGGATTGAAGAGAAATATTTGGATAGTTATTTTGTTACCCAACCTTGTGCACTATAGAAATAATAGTTACCCAACCCATGTAGAGCTATCTAAGAAATGCTACTAATTCTTTGAAAGACAAAAAATGACATAGCCAACCGTAAAAATCATCTACCTAACCTACTTCTCTTCGACCCCAGCCTGAGTCTTAAATAATGAGTTGTCCCTAAATACATCTAATTATGTAAAATTTTGCCTATGGAGCCCAGAAGTATTGTACGAGTACCTAGGATCTATACAGACCCAGGTTGAGATAATTAAAACAAGGTAACTTCTTCCAAAGGACCTCCATAGAATCTTATATATTAAATCAATTTTATTCAGTTTCATGACCAAAGCTTCTTTACCTGCTTTATACAAACAATGTCTTCTGTCCTCTTAGTACATTAACAACAATTTTGTCATATTATTTCACACATTATTCCATCATTTTTGCTTCGTAATTCTCCTTGTTTTTTTGCTTATCATTAAAATAAAATTCAAAATTTACAGTCATTTTCACTAACTTCTTACCTCTACTTATAAGACATCTAAATTCATAGTATCTAAATTCATATGTTTCTAGGAAAATGCTTATTTCAACAATTAAGCTTTTTTAAAGTGATCAAGTATGAAGAATCTATTTGTCACGTATCGAGTTGGGTTATTCGATCATTCATATGCAATGTAACGCAATTTAATTGAATTTATGAACCGCCCCTTATTGTACAATACTCTGCGGCGTCTGCAACTGCTAAAAGTAAAAAAATACATCAAATCAAAACTACGTAAAATTACAATAAAGTTTCTAAAAATTACAAAAATAAATAGCCAAGGCTGAGCTGTATCTAGTCTTGGAAATCAGTTCGATTACTTCACAACTTCTAACTTTCATAAGATATCAACTTTCATATTTGCCTCTATATGTGACTCTTTATATTTGACTCTATTTATTTAACTCTTTATCACTTATATTTACCGATACATTGTCATGAAAATCTCACAATTGAAAAACCAACTAGATGAGCAAATGCCTTAAATCTAATTAGTTTTCAAGTAAAATCCCACGCACAATTAAATTTATCCCTGTTTGGCTTTGGGTCACGATGTCACTTTTCGTATGCTGGAAAACAGAGCCAGAAGCTGTGACAATGCCAATTAAATTACCTAAGCGACTATAATTTGAAAGGATTTCCGCAATTTTTCTTGGATATCAACTTCCACAAAAGGTGCTTCTCAGATTTCACGATACGATAATTAGAGAATTTAAATGAAATTAAGTCAAACGATTTAAGCCATAAGCCCAAAGGCATAAAAAGCAAAACACAATCCCTTAAAGCACACCTTTCAAGCAGTGGTGATTTCTAGAAATTTTAACAAGGTGGACTCTAGACGCAATTTGGGTGTGGCCCAGCTGCAGGTACGCCTACATTTTCAAAGAGCAGATATGAACACTTAGCTTACTATTGATTTTGTGTCATCAACAATCAGTAATGTTTCATTAACCATGAAGCAGCGCAAAATTGACTATAGTATTACAAAGCACTTTAGAAGCAAGGTCAAAACACTCTGAAAGCTAGGCCAACACAAGATTTTTAGGGGGGCTCAGTCCCCCAAAAATGAGCAGCAATTTTCACAAGGGGGGCTCCACCCCCCTGAGCTCGCCCTAGAAATCACCCCTGCTTTCAAGCTATATATATATATATATATATATATATATATATATATATATATATATATATATATATATATATATATATATATATATATATATATATATATATATATATACATATATATATATATTCTACATATATATATTCTACAATGACTTCTTTACAGGACAAGTTTGATCCTTGTCTACTTAAAAGTACCACCTTTTTAGAGAACCACATATTTTTGCACAAAAATCTTGTAATATAGGACAAACCTCTTCACAGTCTGAGAATGGACCTGGAGCTAAAATAGGTATCTAGGCACCAACTCAAGATATCTAAGTCATCAGTTAAAGGCAAAAGTGTGCTAGATCTTTGGAGTAGAAAGCAGATTTTTTTGTATGGTAAAAAATATTCAGCATACACTAGTACTAAAATCTAGCTCTAGGCTTGCAAATTCTCCAATTAAGAGCTCTACTGTTTGAGTTAATTTCCCTAAAGAGTGCATTAGGGGAGTATCTAGAACGCATGGAGGCAATAAGGGTGATTTTCATGAGCCACCTTACATGGGAAATTACTACGAACAGTGGAATTGTATGTTCATAAGCTATAAGCCAAATAGTACGTCTAAAGGTTAGGGTCAGAGTCATCATGCAACCAAAGATTGCTCTCAAATAGCAATGATTAGCTTGGACTCTAGTTTCACCTTAATATAACGGCTATTCTGTCATTCTAGATCGGGACATTGAACGACTACTATCATCTTGAACATCCCACTCACCCAAAGAGGTCGCGAAGGAGTGCTGAAGATAGAACGCAGCGTCTTGAGCAAGAGGAACATGTAAGAGTCAGCTTTCTTGAGTTCAAAGTTATTAATCTTTCAATACCTCAGCACAATTCTATCAGCAGTGCATAATTCGATCGAATCAGCACTGCAACACTTGAGCAACTTTCTATAAATCTTTAATGTTTCAGCATTTCTTTACAATCCACCACAATCTACAATATTGCAGCAGACTCTGTATAACCTTAAAATTTTGCAACGAAAAACACAACGCTATTGGATGTAGTGCTTTATCACTCTGTTGTAACAAAAAGATAATTTCTAGCATTTTATCAGGAAGCCAATTTCGCTTGAAGCATAGACTAACTCGTGTTTCTTATAACTGTTATTAAATATCTATTCCACTTGAAGGTCCTTTGGGTTGAGCAACAGCATGAAAAAGTACGAGAAAAACGAGGTCACCATCATCAGAAAGTTGTAGCTAGAGGAATTAGGCCACGGTTTGCAGATCCGCTGTGGGATGAGCAATGGTATTTGGTAAGAAAATGAAATGATCATTCCTCCAGCATTTTCATGTATTTGAAGCTAATTGTAGGTGTCAAATGAAGATGAGCTACAATTTATATTGTAGCTCATCTTCATTTGACTGGCTACCCTACCTTATTTGCCGATGGTCCAGCATAAGTACCTTTCTAAAAAGTGCTTTCGTAAGTGCTTAAGTATGCAGGGACTAACGAAATCCAATGCCATGTTGTCTTTTCTATTTTATCTGCTTTCTAAGCACGGAGTTTTAATTCATTGCTATGTTAAGTGAGGCGAAGAGCTACGTTTTGACTCAAGAATAATTTCTCCCTTTCCATAGCCTAAAATCATTTAGTTTAACAGAGTTTTCTTGGTTATGATAGTGAAAGGATGATTGTATTCTTGCGCACATTAGTCTTTGGTAATAAAATGCTACCCCATTTCAGGATGATAAAAGGAACGCCCTCGATCTCGACATAAATGTAATACCAATTTGGAATCAAGGGATAACAGGAAAAGGTGTCGTTGTCTCCATTTTAGACGACGGTAAGTCATTCAAGATTACCTCCTTTGGCATGATCCTTATCATACATCTAAGTATACCAGAATTCTTAAATAGAGGTGTGACGAGGATCTCCTCAACGGAGGAGTACATTTTCGCAGTACGGGGGCTACACCTCAAAAGTTTGTGGAGATACGTACATGCACAGAAGAAAATTAAGCAACCTGATCGGATTGACTTTTCCCCCGTCAGGGGCTACGGTTCCTCCATAGGCCCTACCCCCTCTTGTGATAGCACTGGTTTTTGACTTTGCAATTAATGCTATAGCTTCAACAGAGTATGAGCCAACTGTAACACGGTGGATAACGAAAATAATTTTAAATGCGGGACGGTGTGGTGAAATATCATTCTTAATAGGAATTGAGCTAGTAGGTGAACATGTGAACAGTAATTCTGATTGTTTGATGTTGCAATATCAAATTCTATTTCAGGTATAGAGCACAACCACACTGATCTAGTTAAAAACTATGTGAGTACACAGGAATCTTCAATTTTTCTACTCAAACTTTGATTAATATATCCTATGAACAATGCAGTTTGCTAAATAACTGTAGAATCCATAGAAGGAAAAGAATTATTCCAGATTTTGGTCAACATAACATCATACGACGGGGTCAATAATAGTTTGGCGTTGTTAACCTTGTCTCTGTCAAATGATGTGTTTCCCAAAATCTAAACTGACAACTATTTTGTATTGAGATGCCTTTGGGGTGTATCGCCCAAAATTAGGTCTTAGATGGATGCTAGCAAAAATTTCAAAATGGTGAACGAGGTATTCTCCAAACATGAAAGCTGATTGCTTCTAGGAATTCTAACATCTATATGAATCTCTTATAAAAAATATACAACGATTTCAAATCTTTATATTTCTTTTTAATATTTTAAGGACCCAGCAGCAAGTTGGGACGTGAATGACAATGATCCAGACCCATTTCCAAGATACGACCCCACTAATGAGAACAAGTGAGTATCAAATCTCAATAAGTAACTGTGGCTTGATCAATGTGTGCCAAAGTAACTTATTCTGCTATCGTGATCAAGAATTTTTCCAGCAAATTGCCAAATAAAACTCTAATGAGCAAACTCTCCGACAGAGGCAACAGCAGAAGTCAAAATATTCTGCTTCAAAGCGAAAAAATTTAAACCTGCCTAAGTAACACCAGAAGAGGGAAGCAAGAAGGCAGCTGCACGCTTTTTCTTTTCCAAAGGGGCAGATGGGGGCATAAAGTGATCCCCTGAAGTCCATAAACTCTTTGTGACAATCAGTTTTACATCAAATCAAGCTTTCAGCCATAAAGCAAAGACAGCAAATTAATACACGGACAGCAATCGATTCATTTACTTTAGTTTGCATGGGAACTCGCCGATAGCATTGTGCTTCAAAGTACCCCTCAGGAAAAGTCTGCCCAGCAACACTCGTAAACATGGCCAGTATCGCCGAGCTGCTTTGAAAAGTGAGTTAGAGCAGCCAACCAAAAGCAGCAGCAACGTGCATCCTTTATTTGTGAAATATCTGATGGGCTAGGCAAATACTTATGGATTATATTATACATCTGACGGGGTATGAGAAGACTAACAAAATTATGTATCACGTATGCAAATATTAACCCAAACTCAATGTCGAGTAAGCATCAGTGGACTCACTATGTGATAGTTTTTTCCTTTCTTTATTTCAAAGATATTTACCAAAAACTATTTCATCAACAGTAGTTAATGACATCACATCTCCTCCACAGACACGGAACCCGCTGTGCGGGAGAAGTCGCAGCAGAGGCAAATAACAGCAAATGTGGTGTTGGTGTAGCATATGGAGCTAGGATTGGAGGAGTTCGTATGTTGGATGGGAGAGTGACTGATCGTGTAGAAGCAGAATCTCTTAGTCTTAATCCACAATATATTGATATATACAGTGCAAGCTGGGGACCTAGTGATGATGGGACGACAGTTGAAGGTCCTGGAACATTAGCATCAGCTGCTTTTGCCAACGGCATAGCCAAGGTAAAACTACACACCACCAGCGGACTGGCGGGTCGGGAGTGCCTGAAGGACCGGCTGCTAGAAGTGGCAATAATATTAAATTTTGAATACTGAGAGCTTTACAATATATATAGGAAAGAACTGTCATTAAAGCTGCGGATTTATCAGAAAATTGCAGCTTTTTTCAATATCTCTGCCTACCGATTTACGCCTTCTAGAAGTCATAGGCCGGTTTAGTAAAACTGTGCCCGGGTTGAAAAATATAGCCAGTCCGCCTCTGAGCTACACTACACTTTCTGCTGCATAAGATATTTTATATTTATATTTATATATTTATATTTATACTTTATATCTTATACACAAAACCCTTCAGCATAATTACAGAAAAAAATAATCTACGAACTAAGTTATCTATAACGAAAAGTAGCTATGAAATTGGATAATAAAAACAAAACCTATTTAGCGTGGAGCTGTTCTTCCAGGGGGTTGTGTTTAGTTATGTCTTGCTCTTCATATAAAATTTCAGTTGCCTTTTGAAAGTATTTATTGTTGGCAACTCACGTATGTCTCTAGGCGTATGTCTCTAGGCGTAGTAAGAGCATTAGCACCCTTCAACACGCTTCCTGATTAATAAGCAATTAACAAACGATAGTATAGTCTTATGTAATTCATATTGTTATTGATATGCTGCATAGGGGACGCCAGGGAAGAAATGCTGGGGGCTATACAATAATCAATTTATTTATAGTAAGCTTACACATAGCGAAAGGAAGCTAATTTACGCCTACTGCAAAAGCTTAAAGAAAACATAAAATATATTATTACAGAATAGTGTCATAAAAGGTAAAAACAAAAAATTTACATCATTGAGAAAGTAATAAGCTATATATTAATTGTAATATATTATAAGTAGTTCTAAGCCAAGAAGCCAACTTGCACTTCATATTGTCTGCATATTATACAGAGGCAATTTCCCTGACCATTCCAACGTTTTAACGTTTTTGAATTCATCTATAGTTCTGAAATTGTTAGCTTCATCTGGCACTGTAAGCCACAATGAGATGCCTAAAAACACTGCACTCTGTATTCCATAGGATACCGTCTTAATTTGTGGTAACTCTCAGCTGTTCATTCGTAAATTATATGAGGTTCTTTTCTGCGCAAAGATTCTTTTCATAAAGCAAGGGTTTAGGCCTAAATTTGTCTTGTATATTTCTGACATAAATAGTTGTAAGTGCGACTGATGGATTGACACTAAGTTGTACTGTCAGAGTGCGACAGTGAGCGAAGCGAGAAAATTTTAGCGGACCACACGCTTAAATTTGGCTTAAAGAAAGAAGAACAGGTTATGAAGTTCCAACCCCAAGCAGCCCCAGAAGCGCCAAAGCTGATCTGCTGCAATTGTTGAGATTATGTGAAACCCAAACTGAACATACGAACAAAGGACGTTGAGCTTTCTAAAAGCTGAAAAAAGAAAGAGGGAGATAAAGCGGCAGGTAAGAAAGAGGGATAGAAAATGAGAGGTGAAGAGGCATAAAGAGAGACTGCGGATCGAGAGAGGTTAGAAAGAGGGTGGGATGAGACTAAAAAAGAGGTCAAGTGATCAGTGTTTACTTTTAGATATTTATCTACTAGAGAATAGAGAGAAATTGGTTCGAAACATGACTATGGTTACAACAATAATTGCTTTTTCACATTTCACGCTTGTGTATAAAACATTGACTGGATGGACTAATCAATTCTCAGCTCCTTACCACTAACATATAGCTCAAGTTCTCTGATTTTCACAATACCCAACGACTTTTTGTTAATAATCCTTATGTCCTAGCACCAAATCTGACATTACAAATCATTCTCATAGGGACGAGGAGGCCTCGGCTCTATCTACGTATGGGCATCAGGCAATGGTGGTCGTCATGATGACAGTTGCAACTGTGATGGCTACACAGCAAGCATATATACACTATCAATTAGCTCAAGTTCAGATCATGGAGAGAGTCCATGGTATAGTGAAGCATGTGCATCAACGTTAGCCACAACATTAAGTAGTGGTGCACATGGAGAAAAGAGAATTGTAAGTATAATAGAAAATATTCATGCTCCTTCTCGCTACTCATTCCCCCTCTTTCTCTGTGTATACCTCTCTCTGTATATTCTCTGTCTCTTGTCTACTTGCCTTTGTGGCAAATAGCAGATACTTATATGTGTTGACTTAGTCCCATGACCTACTAATGAGCAGAGCTATGCTCAGTACCAGCTGAAGAGTAACCCTCAAACTTATGTTGTGCCATAAAACAGTACATAACTTAAATCCAACTTTTATGACATGATTATTTGTGGCGAAAGATGTACCATAAAACTTCCCTGAAAATAACATCCTTGCCTCGCCTAAAAGTAAGGCAACTTTGCTAGTATAGGCACCATCAGGTTTATTAGAAAGAAATTATGGCAGACACTCCCAATCGAATTTGAAGTGTCCCAATCATTAAACATTTTCAAACAAATGAAAAAATTAATTAGAACTTTTGACTGCGGCTGTAGAAAATGTAAAAATTTTGTTCAAAGCCTAGGTTTCTTGTAGCATCAATTAGATTCAGTTGTAATTGGACTTGTTTATATTGTACAAAAAAGTCAAAGTCAAAGTCCTTTCCCGCGCCCAATGGCACATAGGGCGGCACCTATCTCCATTTCTATAGCCCTAGGCCACGCGTCTGCGAATGCAATGAAAGCTATAGCGGGGGGCTGGTCCACTGGTAGCTCCGCGAGTTTAACTTTCCCACTCCATTCTCATATGTCGAGCGCCAGATGAGAAGGTAGTGAGTACCATTTTTTAAAAGTCTTTGGTATGACTCGCCCGGGGCTCGAATCCACGACCTACCGGTTGTGAGGCAGACCCTCTACCACTGGGCCATCACTCCGGACATCAATGTATTGTACAGCCAACTTTAAATAAAGTATTGATTGCTATATTATTACTGATATGCGCATAATGCTATTGGCAAAAGTCCAGGCTGA
>OLMO02000294.1:2188231-2204136 GCA_900291935.2 Cassiopea xamachana | reverse complement strand
CGTGCGATCGAACGTGTCTCCGGGCATGGACTGTGAAAGCTGAAATTCTACGACCCAGACCTACTTTTACAAGAAAAATATCTTTGAGACAACCGTGCTATGCATCTGTATAGTGCTTATTCACAAGGTTGCAAAGCATAAGGGGAGACATCATATTCTCTCACATCAACAGCATTTCCCTTGTCTCTCCTGGCTACAATGATATTCCATATTTAAAAAAGTGCCAGGGTTTTCATAATGTATGAAGTTGAATTTAGAAGCTCAAAAAAACTGTTTCCACGACGTGTGAGGACATGAAAATAACAATCGTAAGCAAACAAATGTTTAACTGCCTTACATCACTAATTTGATACGGCAATCTATAGCTGCCTTCTCCGCAAAGTCAATCTAGCATTCTTATCATAGGGCAAATAAAAAATAATTTTTGAGTACTTACATTCAGACAAGTTGTGTCCAGATACATTTCGTTGTATTTGATATCTCGATTGTTCTCAGCAGCTTCTCTACAGCATTGCAAGAACAGTCCATCTGACTGACGCCTGGAAAATAACAATAATGGATGAAAGAATGATAGATAGCACAACAAATGATGAACAAATAATAAAATGAATATATCTAGATAGTAATGCTTTGTCTAGTAAAATAGATTTGGAAAAAAATTAAAAAAAACATATAAACTAACTGGTATAACAATATATCTAGGAACACCTTCATTTTATGAAAACATTACACAAAAGGAACTAGAACCAAAAGGAACCGAATAATGCGAATCTTGCTGTTCCTCCTATAAGAACAGATGCAGCAAGAAAGACTTTCTATTACCAAGTAACTCAAATTTACAACAAACTACCTACAACATTAAAAACAGAAACATCTATTCTTAGGCTCAAGATGGACTTTACAGCACTGTAAAGACTTTTTTTAAACAGGCCATTGATTTATAGCAGCTAACCAGCTGAACAAGGAAACCTGTCTAAATATTGCATTATTATTATTATTATTCCTTTGCATACTTGAGCATACAGTGTTTTGAAACCAATATGCAAAGCAATAGCGATTGTAAAGCTGCCAAATATAGCTCACTGATTAACTAACTCTCTTTCTCTACAGTAGAGTCAAGTTTGTCAATCTTTTTATGAGTGCTATTGGGGCTATGGGCTCTTCCTGCAATTTTCTTTTGTCCTTGCTTAATGATTTACACTTTGATGAGACTATTCAAAAAAGAATCATGATGAAAGCTATGAATATCTCAATTAGATCTAGTTACTATATCTTCTGTCGTCGTAATAACCCTTGGACTGTTTCAGAACTTTTACCACTTTAATGTTTCCATTCCTTTTAATTTGTTTTTTTTGAAGTTTTTTCCCTACTTTTTACAATATGTTGAATATTTTATGCTTGTTACAAACCAGACAATTATACACTGCCATATATATTGTGAGGCGTTCAGACATCTCTGTACACAGCTCTAATTTCACAGCACTTTATTGACTTGGTTATTACTCTTTAGCGTAGTTTTTGCTGTTTAATACTTATATTGGATACAAGGCTTATATTTCAACATGTTTGGATCAAGTTTACTGTCAATTTTTGCTGTATTTATGCATTAAGGAAAATAACCGCCATCATCATCCGATCCACCTGCTACATATTCTGCATGAGAAACAAGCCTTGGACTAACCCTGATCTTCTTACTTACTGAACTATAAAGTAGTTACATGCTATTTCACTTTGTAGTTTGGGTTTTGTTTTTTTTATATTTAATGACTAAATGTAAACTTTTCAGCCAGATACAAATTACCTGTATTCAGAGAGATTTGTATTTGTAAATTTTAGTTTGAATATATACATGAGAAGTTTCAAAGAAAATATTTTCAATGAGAAATTTCAAAAAAAATTAATGTGACTCAATTTTGTGCACACTTTTTCTCGAAATAATCCTATGAAATAAATTCAGAATGAATCATGATACTTTTGTTCATTACCCTCTTTCTACAATTACAATAACATTCTAGCAGGGAACTCACAGAGCAATAAACATATTACATGTTCACTTAGCTCAATAACTACAGACAAAAAAAGTTTCCTAGGATTAAGGTCTTTATGGAATTAAGACATGTCTGCTTGCACCCATAAAAATATGGAGTAAAGAAAAGAAATTAAACAAAATGAGAATCAGCAAAAATAAAATAACAAATTAACTTTGAAAATGATCAAAAAGCAAAAATGTAAATCTCTCAGTCAAAACAAAAACTAGTAAGAAAACAGTGCAAACAATAGCTATGCAGAAAGGACAGAGAAAAATGGATGATAAACACATTGGCTACCAAAATCAGTTCAAAGAAAGAAAACAGAATAAAAATTAAAATGTAGAAACATAAATAAACTAGTAAATGAAATACCTTTGTTGTTGTTGTTTTTACTTTGCTTTGAGTAGGCTGTTACACCTCACTTTTTCAGCTAATTTTTGCCTACTATGCATGCCACATACAGGCATGGGACCCCTGGTTTAATGTCCCTTCCAAAGGATGGTGGAGTGAGCTGTTTTAGTTGTTCATCTGGAGGTCACCCATCCAGTTTCTGACCACACACAGCCATGCTTAACTTCAGCTACACTAATGGAACTGGCCGGGCCACTTGGCTACTCACCCTGCAATCTTACTTTATGGAAAAAAACATGAATGGCTTTCAAAGATATCAATTAAATGAACTTACATGATGTTAGCTTTATGTACTGCAGTTACAGTCTGCCTATTGTTGTCTCTTGCAAAATTGAAGGCAAATTCGGCAATCCGTTGTGAAGCCTCTCTGGTTATCAGCTTTATACTCTGGACAACGCCTTCAACAACCTATAAATCAACATTGGAATATTAATATGAAAATTTAACATAGATTTCAACACAGATATAGCTATGCCATGGAACTACACTACAAAACAAAACAATATCTTTGTATTTCAACAACAGCAAAACAAATTCAACACATCCATAAAACTCAGTTTGTTCTCAGTGGTACCCTCAAATGTGTGCTTTTAACAATAAGTATAAGCTCGACTGTTTCCAACTTCAGGAATGCTTTTACTCATATTTAGATAGCCATGGTGCATCAAAAACTATTACCAATCATGCATGTAGGCCCTTTAAAAGAGGAAGAAACTCAATTCTAAACTTTCACATAGAAAGGCTCAGTTAACAGTTTACTCTTTTTATAAATATATAAATGCCACAATTATACTACATATGTATAAACAATACAAGAAAGATACCATGGGGAGCAAAAGACTATGACTACCCCATGGCCTGTACATGGAAAAAAATCACACTACACTAAATAAATATTTTAAAAAATAACTTAAAGGAAAAGGAAAGTAGAAGAAGAAACAATGGTAGAAATTAATCTCAGGGAGTTAACTCTTTGTAAATTACACCTTATCTTTACTGTAAAAAGATATTTGGTGGCAAACTAAAACTCATGAACTTGTGCTGCTTGCAGCAATGATTAGATCTCATCTACAAACTGAAATTTAAATGTAAAAATGAAATAAAATGCATGAATATTTCTTGCCATGTGCTCAATGCCACTGTATTCTCCTTCTGTGTTCTCTCTGATTGTCACAATATTTACATTTTCATAGGCTGTCTCAAAACCAGGCACCGACCTGCATGGTCTGACATTAGCAAATAGATTAAATGTTCTAGGGAGAGAAAACAAATGCAACATACATTAAAAACAAAAACTTTCAGGACTGAAAAAATTTTGGACAAATATAAAAGCTTATTATAGTTGCCAAAATGTGAAAGAAAAAATGTATAGATCATTCCCCAGGCTCCTTTTAAAGCCCTCAGTGGGCTCACAATACAGGGCATTTTTTCAGAACAAAGCATTCTTTGATCAAAACATATGATAGTGTGCATCAACTAAAAAAACATATGGAAGAAAACAAATGAACTCAATGGCAGGCAGGCAAGTTAGAGCAATGCTGTTAAAACTTCTATGGTCCACCATTGGAGTTTTTGTGCAGTTAGTTAGAGGGTAGAGTCTGGCCAAAGTATATATGGGATGCCAAGTGAAAGTCACACCCCAATTACTGAGCTTTCTGATTAAGAGATAAGTGAGAAAATGTGACAATACATTGAATAAAGAATGAATAGCAAAAAGCAGAAATGCATCTGAAAAAAGGTGATTAAAGCAAAAGTCAGTTTTTGGTTATATTCAACAAGAAACACATTTTAATATTTTCCCCCTAATAAAGTCCCTCTTTAGAGAAATCAAGTAAAAACTCAACTTTAGCAATTTGAAATACTAACAGATGGTCTTCCAGCATTGCTTAATTATTGGAGATAAAGAGTCTACTAACTGTACAACACTCATACCGTCTAAGAGTTAAATTCAGTGAAACATGGCCTTTTCCTATTGGAGTTGCCAATGGGCCTGAAACAAACAAAACCAAGGGAATTGATGAATAAGAATGCCATAAATATCAAAAGGCAACAGCTACAATTACAAATTTAAGTGGTTTTCTGTGAAGGACAGCCCAGAGCTTGATATCAGGTACAAAGAGATCATATACAAAATACCAATCTCCCTAATTACTGAATAGAAAAAGCCCAGTTAAAAATACTCAAGTGTTGCTTCATATCTGATATGTATATTGGAGGTTGCATACTAGACAAGACACTCTTTCTATGGCCATCAGCTAAGTGAGGTTGTGTGGCCAATTTCTGTCTGTTATTTTTCATTTATACTAAAAATCCATTTGCTAGTTTGCAGTTTGTGAGTGGCAATCTAGTTGAAACTCTCCGCATAAATCAATTTACCACAGCACGAAAAAGCAGCAACATTCTTTGGACATACTTAAAAGCTTTTTTCATCTGACACTCATCAGAGTATGAATATGTCGGATAGTGACCTAAAGGTTGGCTGAAATATATCCGACATTTTCATACTCTGATGAGTGTCGGACACAAAAAGCTTTTAAGTATGTCAAAAGAATGTTGCTGCTTCTTCGTGCTGTGGTAAAGTTCTGTAGTATCAACAGACTATTTAAATCAATTTAATTGAAAGCCCACTATTAACATACAATAGCAGATTTTGAAAAGAAATAGGTAAATCCAGACTATTGCATTAAGTCTCTTTTGCTAAAACAGGGGTGGCTCTCCTGAGAGCTGAGAATAGATAGCATTAACTTTATTATCAACAACAACAAATATTTCAAGCAATATGATGTTAAATTCAAAGGACTTTAGTGCTCAACTATGCTCTAAATATCACTTTGATAGTTGCAATTTATGAAACACAAAGTACCTCACCTTTTAATCCTACTTTATTAGTATTTACTGAATCTATTGATGATTGTGGAATCTGGATTTTGCCATCTAGTCCACGAACTGGAGTTACATCAACTTCCTCCCACTGAATTGGGACCTACAAGCAAGTAAATACATTTTTGTAATGTCTGAGGTCTGCTAAATTCTAGCAAAAGTTTTTAGTCTTTAATTTGGAGAAATTATCATAGCAACCTGGAAGGAATACAACTTCTTTGACTTCTGTTTCTTAATAGTACAAAAATCAGAGCTCCAAGAGACTAACAAAGGATGCTTTGGAGAAAGCAAGAAACTGAATCATCAGAATAACCTTATGAAAATCATTACTTGCACTATATGAAACTGAAACATCATGTGGTAACAATATATATCTGATAGAATGATTAATTGGTTGTAAGATATAAGATGCAAGATGTAAGATTGGTTGCAAGATATAAGTCAGTTCCTCTGCTATCTTGGAGCATAACAAATTCTTTAAAGACAATAAAAATACCTCTGCTGCACTAAAAATCTTTTTCACTGATTCTGAAATCTCTGGTCCAATGCCATCACCTGGTATTAATGTAACAGTTGGCTTCTGTGAATGAGAGGAAGGAAGATAGCTTAGGGGCTATAAACTATACACAGATACATTGACAAATTTGCAAATGCAAAGAAACACACACAGATACAAACAAACACACACAAACAATAACAAATACATGAAAACACACAGCATACCATAAGATCAGCTAATGACCATATTATATGCAACCCCTAAATCAGAAGCAAACAGTACAATATAAAGCATGTAAACTTGCATGCCTAAACTCAACTCTCCGAACACCTGCATGCCTCCATTCGTGTGAGGGCAAATATTGTTACTGACAAATATTGTTACCACAATAACAAAAATTTGAGAGATCAGATTCAATAAAATATACCCATAACAATTTAAATTAAGATATATTACCTCCTCAGTGCTCATACATCTTCTTATCCCTGGGATGAAGAGAGCTTTTCCATGTTGAAGCAATGCCTGGGGAAAATGAAATGCAATACTTCAAAGCAATACTCCACAATCAATGTTCCAAAATTACTTCAAGTAGAATGAAGGCAATGTAGCCTTCATGAAAGTATAATCTATCTATATATCTATACATTACTGTACATGACTAATTATTTGGTATTGCATACACGCTGGTTAGTATGTTAGTAAAATGAAAATAGGGTGATTCTGCAGTTTAGCTCCACAACCCTCTAATTCTAGGGGAGGTACAGGTTTGGAATTATCCTTAAATGCAACATCTGCTGCTTTACGAAATCAAGCTTAAGATTTGGTTGGTTGGATAGATTTGGTTGGTATTGGTTTATAAGTCTGACCCAAACAGCAATAGAGAGATTCCTAATTCAATATCTTTGATGCATAGCCAGACTTTACTTTTTACGTGCACAGTGAGTATCTTCCCCATGTCACTTTAACTGTTTCCATCTGCATATGTGTCAAAGCTGTGATAAATAACACTAATAAACTAATAAGAGTTTGGTAGAAGCCCTACTGGAGGTACTTGAAAGAGCCTTCCCCGGATGCAATGCCTTGAGATCCACAGCCTTTATATGTAAGTAAGTAAGAAATAAGTAAGAGCAATCACTTGTGCAAACGAGGGTGCTTGTGCAAATTGACGCTCGTGCACCGATTTCTTCTGGGCATTGACTGCCTATGTTCAAAATGAAGAATGCTGTGTGGATGTGCAGTATGCCTGTGTGTACTTGAAAGCTGAGAAATCCATACAAGAAAATGATTCTATGTGCAGCACCTGCTTTATTGAATCAAGAATTTCAAAATCAACTCTCAAACCTATAGGCCTATGTTGTGGCTTAAGGTCTTATCAATGTCATCTACCATTTTTATAAAAGAATATAAAAATTCAAAAAAAACTGGGGATACTTGTTGGTACGGAGCCAGAATTCAATTTTTGCTTAGCGCGGGAATCCATCTCTTGTGTAAATCAGCTGTCATACATGCAAATGCCTACAAAATGGTTATGCCAGCTGCGCAGGATGCTTATGGCAAAGCAATTTCATACCTCTATGGTCATTACTCGTGGGCGCACCAAATTCCTAGTCAAGCTAAATGCAACCGAACAATTTCTAGGGCGCAAAAAACAACAGCTCCTTGCGCGTCATTTAGTTTCCAATCTGGGTGAGGGGGGTCTATAAAACGAAGATTCATCAAACATAATGCAAAATGACTATAGCCTCAATAGCTATGGAAGCACATGAAGATACATAGGACCATAACTTGGGCTCAAGCTCACTCTAATCTTGCAACGCAAATACAATATCTCTGTATACTTCTAGAGTGTATTTTAGCACCTGGAATCTAAATACGTGTATACCCATTGCCCTTCACTTCTAAAACAATACCAAATGAAAAAGAACATAAAACAAAGTAAAGGTGCACTTCTCCTGCAGACTTGGGTAACGTACCTTGGCATATGGGCCCTCTTGGTAGCAAACTTTACCTAAACAGGAGCCTATCCTTCTCACTTGTGTGGACGCCATTTTCGTAAGATTAAGTGAGATTACCCAAATGCGAGGTAAGGTGATTTGAACACGAGGCTTTGATTGTCAATGAAGTGAAACTTTTTAACTCTAATAATTGTTAATTAAAATATGTGACAAAGTAACTGACTAATACATCTAAAAATAGCAAGATATGTAAGCAGATTGTTTTTGCCATCAGTAGCTTTTCCAGGAACTTCAGTTAATTGAATGTCAATGGCTGATACGTACAATAGTCGCCAAAAGTCTCTGGGACACTCACAAAAATTATGAAAAATATAGTACTCTCAGAACTTAAGCCCTACACACGTGTACGAACCCCCTTTCGTCCTATAAGAATGTTGTTTTGTTCCTAAGACGTTTGGCACTATTTTGCACATGAATTTTTTCATTTCCGCGTGTAAGTTTCTCATAAACCAACATTGTTCAGGCGGAGGGACGGGTGTTAAGTATAGAATAAAAATAGCTAAAATGTCCCAGGACTTTTTGCGACTATTGCAGGCTAGATATTTTGGTTTTCGTTCACATGGCATTTTGCCAATGAATTTTTAGCTTTCTTTAAAGTTAAAATTTTGAGGTAGAGCTTCTCATCTCTAATGGCAAGTCACTTCAGAGTTTTTGTTCCATGTATCGAATTGATCTTAATGGTCTTCATGAGTGGAATGTCTTGTTGAGAATTCTAAAAGGACGAACTGCTGAGGGAGTCAGAGCTAATTTTTTCCTGGAACATCCCTACTTTAACGTGTAAACTTGCTATCCATCCAGCATTTACTGTGTATCGATAGAAAATCTTTACCTGTTTGCATGTGAGATCATAGATCACTGTTAATAAATTATGCATAACTTTCTCAAAGCAGAACAACATATGAGGGCCTTCGTTTACACGGGCTAGGCCGCAAAAGGAAATAAATATGGTAATGTTGCATCAGGAAAGAAAACTTCATTGTTTATTACAAAAATTTCGAAATTGATAAGCGTATTCGCCTATATACAGAAGTGGTGAGCATTGAAAGTGTATAGTTAATCCGTGTGATTTAAAACTCGCATCTGAATTCATAATATGTTAGCAGCTGGGACAGTTTGCTAAGAGCTGATTGCACAGTTATTCAACGAGTTGGTTTAACACTCATATTTTCATAACTGTTAGGGGATTTCTAGATGAAGTTATTCATAACAGGCCACATTCTAAAATCAGAAAGACTTTTACATCAGTATTTGAAAGCTGCTACTATATCTTCAACTCATTGGCAGAGACAGTTGTAACGAATCAACATATCTTGTCCAAGGTGTAAAGAAAATTTTGCATCAAGTCTTCATAAAACTGAAGTAGTTTTATAGTGGTCTCGTGTGGAAGTTGTCTCAGATCTGAAGGAAGAGTCGCCACAGCCAATTCAAGGAGGTAATATCTCAGAAGCAAAGTAAGGATCTGTGGGTTTTGCAGCAGTTCTTTCAAGATTCAATGCCACATCTGCATTGAGTTGCAAGTAACGTGCTTTTGTTCCTCAGTAGAGATCCCAGCAGCTGTTGGAACTGTTGGGATAAACTTTGAAAACCTTTTCTAGATTATGAGCATAAGACATCGCAATGGCTATCAATCCATTCCTGGATTACATATTGGTTTGCATACGGCAATGAATCCAGAATATGATTACTTGTTCAAGATTTTGTTAGTCGGGGATAGTGGAGTTGGGAAAAGCTCCCTATTACTACGGTTTGCCGATGATACCTTTTGCGATAGCTACATCAGCACAATTGGTGTCGATTTCAAGATAAAGACAGTGATATTAGATGAGAAAGTCGTAAAGCTTCAGGTAAAAGATTTACTCTAACGTTACTTGCTATAGCTTCTTATCATTTTGCCTTGAAGCAGGCCTAGACAAAGACAGGAATGGAGTGCTAACTTGTCATGGAAAACGCAGCTTAAGCGCGAGCTCTATAACTGATGCCATGACGATCAATAAGGTCATATTCACAGAAAACCGATTGAATACGTTAAGCAGTATTTATTAAAATTCACTTGAAAAATCCATTGCTTTTGTGAAAAATCCATTGAAAAGTCCAGTGCAGACAATCCACTATACTTTAGATAAAGCAGTGTACAATAATAGAAAATTAGAGAAACCAGTATAAAAGATATATAATTCCAAAAAGCTACAGGAAGACCTAGGCCACAATGAGCTTTTCGAAACAAACTAGTCTCATCATAAGCATGAGTAAAAGCTTTTGTTGAAGAAATAGGCTTTATTTTTCGAATTTTAGTTTTACCAATTACTTTCCCAGCCAGAAAGTAGTATTTCTAACACTTGTTATTCATAAGGACTTTAATGATACCATGTAGTATTTTTGAAACCATATACTTCATGCTGAGTGTCTTCTCAGACTACTGAGAGGAAATTTCCAGGAGACCTTTGTGAGGGTAATAATTGTGTCCTCTAGATACCGCTGGATTTAAACAAAAAATGTTGCATTTACAGAACTATAGCTAACAAGTGGGATAAAGATGCACATGTGAGGAAAATAAGTGAA
Organism: Cassiopea xamachana; assembly: GCA_900291935.2. Lineage (NCBI taxonomy): Eukaryota > Metazoa > Cnidaria > Scyphozoa > Rhizostomeae > Cassiopeidae > Cassiopea > Cassiopea xamachana. The sequence goes on along the minus strand of OLMO02000294.1, from coordinate 2,193,742 downwards.
TGAAATATTTGCGTGAAACATAGAGAATCACCATTGGCTATCACAAAAATTCAGCTTCATTTGAGGAGTTTCATTTAATGCGTTGTTGATAATTTTTACATGAATTACCACATACAATCACTTATATTTACATAGATATGGGACAGTGCTGGCCAGGAGAGGTTCAAGNGACGCTAACAACAACATATTATCGCGGGGCACATGGCATTGCTGTCGTATATGACGTAACAGATAGGAACACTTTCATCAATTGCGGATCATGGTTAACAGAAATAGAGAGGCACGCCTGCGAAGGAGTGCTTAAGTTAATTGTGGGAAACAAATGTGATAAAACTGACAGAGAGGTTGATACTGAAGCTGCAGCTAGCTTCGCTGAGAAATTGTCTATCAAGTACCTGGAGTCGAGTGCCAAGAATGCAATAAATGTTGATCGTTTGTTTATGACAATGGCCGCCGAGCTGAAAGAGAAACTAGGCACACCATTGGTGGAGGAGAAAGAGACACTGCAAATTGGGAGTGGGACACATTTAAAACTGGATAACAGATATAGATGTTGTGCATGGCAATAAACTGTTCTGTATCTGATTTGATGATTCATGTATGGGCGTGGAGATTGATATTAGGAACTGTATTTTAGCTAGAGGATGTCTCTGAAAGGACTGTTGATATTCATTAATGTTTATTAGAGGATGTGATTTATTTCTTACTTCATTATGAAGATGGAAGCACTCTATATTTGGATAATATATTTCGCTCAACTGCAACAGCTGGGGATTCCATAGATTAAAGCATCTCTTCAATAATATAGTGTTTACGAAGCTTAGGAAATAGCATGAATGCAAAGGCTAAGTCGTAATCGAATGCAATGTATTGCAATGTATTGCACCATATTGCAATGTGTTGCACCACAGTACATTGTATTTTGATGGGTCACTGTCGACTACTACAATTGTAATTAAACGAAGTCTTGACGACATTGAAAATAAAATACCATAGGTCTAAGGATGCAAAAAGTGCATTTGGTAACAAGACCTCATGAAGTAGTGTTGCCAACATAATTTCGAAATTCCTGAAATATCAAAGTAAATCTATCTTAGCATAGGGGGGATAAAAGATTTTGAATCCTTGAACCAGATGTCATCGGTGTACTATCAAGTATGAAGGATTTGGAGGAAGGTTTGTATAAATGGTAACTTGTATGTATTGTGGAAGACTGCTTGGAGCTAGAACTGCCGAAGTTATTCATCGTCTTAAGATTCATGTGAAACGAGTAGGAGAGAAAAGTGCAGCCATGCACTGTTAGCATATACCAAATGAATATAGACGATATAATATGAAATATTTGAAAAATTCGGGGAAACACAAAATAAAACATATAAATTCAAGAAATTCATTTTTCAAATATTAACAACCTCTTAATACCCAAATTCATAAATCCGCTACAACATCACAAATAATATATAACATACAATAACTCTATGAACTTAATAAAACTATAAAATTATCTGAAACTAAAAATCTATAAGAATTTTCATATATTTATAACAATTTAAGGCCAATTGGCACGATAATATTGATCAAAATAACCTTTTTCCAACACAGAATTAATAAGAAAACCGTACCCATTTCTAAATTATGCGTTAGGTCTCGATTTTTGATAGAATATGCAATGGATGACGTGAAATTAGCAAACTGCTAAAACGCAGCAGAGAGAAAAACACATAAACGATGCGCAAAAAACCTCTGGTACCATTTCTGTTTGGCATTGGTAGTTCGACTTAGCAGCACCCTACAAGTTTGTATGCACCAAAAAGTCTAGATTTGCAAAGCTTGACACTTCCAAACTCTTATCTAAAATCCTTTTGCTAATGCATATCTAAGCGAAGTAATCCAATTCCTAACAGCCAGTATTTGCAAAGGTTCCTTTATATTGATAAATATATGAAATTAATACAGCGAAATTAGAACAACGAATACTGGGATTATGAATTTTTCAAGAAATCATAAGAACTTCTCAGTATTTTCCACTGCCTCCAGATGGAAGACCACAACATTCTATCATATGTATGAAAACATTTAGAGCTGCTGGTAAAGCAGAGACCATTAGCTTAGGAGGGGCTTTTAATCATAGGAAAGTCACCTTGCAGTTACAGTAAAGGTAAAGGTAGTCCTGTATACTTTCGTACGTAGGGGAGTGCCATCGGCATGTGAGGTGGGGTTATCAGTTCCTTTCCTCGCCGCCTTTATCTCCCCAGTGTTGTCACCAGGTACCCATTTGCTGCTGGGTGAACTGTGAGTGAGCATTCAGTTAGGGCATCGAGTCGGACTCTAACCGTAGACCTTCCGCACGGGAGGCATACGCTCTAACCACTATGCCATCTAGCCCATGCAGTTACAGCATTTCCTGTACAGAACGCCGCACTTCTGATCAAACATCTGACCAAACATGAAATAACATTGCTGCATGTTCATTTTTTACAATTTTTCTATAACTAATAAAGATAACGACGAAAATTTCTTGCAAAGGGGAATCACATGCCTCCATCTCGATGAAAGCTGAACATTATGCAAAAGTTCCATTTTTCAGCTTGCAATGCACGCCGCCATCTAATTCAAAACTCACCATGGAGTTCAAATTTTTAATACGGTGTGTGAAATACAAATATTATAGCTTGCAAAGTTTTATGATAGAGCCTTACAAGAGTATGCAAAAGTGGAAATGAGCTTCATTTAAAAGAACTATTTTGTTTGCGAATAAACTTACAAAATATCATAAAAATTTAGGAAAAGCTTATGAAAAATTCAATTACCATTTGTACCAACTACTTCCTTCCTCGACATGGCTTGAATCTTCAATTGAAGTGAAGAGTCCTTGTTTAAATGCCAAGGTGCAACGTCAGCAGTGCTGCAAAGAACCGCTGGGGAGACGGTCGGCAAACGCAGAATATTGATTATATCTGAAGCACGTGACATAACAATATCGAATTCACGTTGGTTCAATCTGCAAGTGTCCATTCGCCATTCTGTGCCAGCAAGCTTAGAGAGACAGATAACAGTTTTAGGAACGAAGTCTTGCGAGAATGCGGCCAATTTTCCAACGGTGGAAATCAGCGACGACAATAGCTTCGCGTCGACGGGAAACTCGTTCACAACGAAAAGTGAAGTCTTTGTCTCATAGAGCAGAGTTTCAATGACTTCGTAATATTTTGCAATTTGTTCCATACTGCAGACGCCAGGTCGAATTGAGAACTCTCCTATGCAGTAGACCAAGCTAGATAGGACTGAATCGAGACCAGAACAAGATGTTCGCATTTCTTTGAAAACGTAAAGGATTTCGTCCTGATAAGCAGATATAAAATCCGGATTTAGAGAACAGATCCGGACGACTTGCTCAGACAAAATATACCGGACACCGTTCTGTAACGATGCATTTGGGAACAAAATGAACACACGCTCCAGTAGGGATGGAAACAACTTTCTGTGAGCATTTTTATCCGATTGTGCAATCAAACATGCAAAGAATTTCTGAAGCAATATTGGTACCACTTGGCAGCAGCATGTCACTCTTGTTTTGTTTGACATTGGAGCAACTGCGGCAAAAATCCTGTCCAATTTATCGATTGTTTCCGGCCCACCAGATTCGCACCGTAAAAAGAAATCGGATATCTGTCGGTGTGACTTGCTAAAAAATCCAACCGAATCCCCGACGCTTGTTTCCAGTTTCTCAAATAGGAATTGATCAATATTCCCTTGTAGTGCCAACTCAAGCATCACAGATGTACAAGGTATATCAAGTAAGCTATGGAAGACCTCACTCGTTGTCTCTTTCATCATAAACAAAGGTATTAATTCCAGGAATTCGTATAGAAAACTTCTTGGATGCCAGGCAATGATCTTCAAAAGGTTTGGGAAAAATCTGCTGAGAAAAGAGAAACGTCGAAGACAATCAGCATTTCTCAAGCAAAAATCCAAAACCTCAAAGCACGCAGATGAACTTGTATGCAGCTGCACAGGTATAGTGCTGAGGTACGAGTTTACAAGCTCTTCCGTATTGAATATCATGCTGTCAAAATGCTCTACAAAGAACTGAATATCAGCTGGGTAAAGGCATCGTACATCGTTCGATTTTCCGAGAAATCTAGCATGCACTCGCTTTATTTCCGGGAAGATCTTCTTCACCAAGGAGTCATCTTGCTGGCAGAGTATTGTCAAAATTCTGACGGCTTCAATGGCAGCAGCTTCAAGCAATCGTCTATCTTCCAGCTTTCTTGGGGATCTTTCCGCTTGATTCAGAATACGTCCACAATAGCGAATACAGGCACTTTTCAAGGTAAGTCCACCAGCGGAAAGTGAAGGAAGAGAGGTGCGGCTGCCTATTGCTAGTTCGTCTGTAGAATTCTTCTTCATTGTCGAAACTGACATTGGTCGCCTTAGGGAAGAACTGCTTTGAGACGACTGGCTTTCCAACGCGCTACTAATCAATAGACTTTGGTGCTGCGGTGGCGAGCCATCTGCTATACTCTGGCTAAAGGAATCTTCAAAGTCCTGACTTTTGTCGTTTTCATTCTCAACAAACAGAAAGCTATGCAATGACGAAATCGATGAAGAAAGAGAGGAATGACCAGATGACCCACTGCTCGCAGACGAGGCTAAGTAGAAAGAGCTCTGACCAACAAACTTTGGGATGGCTGTTGCTGCCCGTGTTGGTCTGCAGAGAAAGTTTTATCAAAAATGAATGTCAGTTTCATACCCTCACTTCAGAATGGCATGATTTTAGAACGGTCCTACTTTACAATCACTACACCTGAGCATTACTTCACTACAGTGCTGTGTCACTTTTGAATTTTGAAAATTTGGAAAAGTACTCCCATAGATCCTGGGGCAAACTTATTGGGGGAGATGAGGGGTGGGACACTCTCAATATCTTTGGCTGGTGCTTAGTAAATATACAGATTATCAGTAAAATGGCAGTGATGGTTGCTAATATGGAAAAAATAATTTCCATTGGAAAATTCAACTTTGGGAACCCCCACTCAAGAATTTTGTGAGGCCCCCAGCTTGGACCTACTGTGGATAAGAGGTACATTGAACAAATTGATCTCTGGTGAAAAGTAAAACCAAGACTTGGTCATGGCAGCAAAACTGGGGAACTATGGGGGTCTATTGGAGCAACTAAGTTAGCCATAGGTTTGAAAAAAAGTAAAGCTAAGTCATATGTAGAATTTGCATAATGCTTTTAGAGAAGACACTCTTCCAGGATTAACAACATAGCATAGTTGGGTGTTCAGCTACATCCTGACTCTTCTCCCAAATGCTGACACCAGGTCCCCATTCACTACTGGGTGAACAGTGAGTGAAAATTCAGCAAACACGAGCAAAATTACTGACAAAAACAACCTGCTATAAAACAGATGAGTGCCCAAATTGCTGTAAAGCAATAAGCAATGAGAAAATCAGGGGATTTCTGAAAGCAGACCTACAGTCCTTTGTACTTCTGAAGGCCTCAATCAT
>OLMO02000294.1:2153248-2163608 GCA_900291935.2 Cassiopea xamachana | reverse complement strand
TATATATATATATATATATATATATATATATATATATATATATATATATATATATATATTCAGATAGTACACCAAGAAACGCAACAATTTTTTTCAATTTGCAAGACATGTTTCGGTCTGTTCATCAAACCATCATCAGAATATATAACAACACAACACTATCGATCGAATATATTAATGGAAAAGAAGAATGAAAGCAACAAAAAAAGAACAAAAGCTAAAAACTCAGCGAAACATTATAATGCAGTATATATATATATATATATATATATATATTTGTGTGTGTATACACACAAACACACACACACACACACATATATATATATATATCCTCTATAACTTAATGACTTCATCAGATTTTTGAATAGTAACAATTTGCTAGTCATATATTACTTCTATATTTGTAATTTTTGTATTTTTCAGAGCTTTCAGTTGGGTGAAAATAGATCATTGCTGGACTTCCTGAAGGATGTGCTCTACCGACTTGCTGGACGGTATAAGGCACGTGGCCATGGCAGGCTACTGCCTATGTATCAACTGATAGCACCAACCCTCCTGCACAGTATGCTTCGCTACGCAATGACATCATTGATTCAGAATGCCATCATTAAACGGGGCTCGGTAAAAGTGCAAAACAAAAAACCTAAAGGAGATATAGCAGTTGAGGCTGGAAAGACATATTATACTCAGTTGCTAGCTGGGTTTCTATCTTCCCTTGTTGTTGATTTACTGTTGTATCCTCTAGAGACGATAGTTCTTCGCTTGCACGTGCAAGGAACACGGACGATTATTGATGACACTGACAATGGTTATGGTGTAGTGCCGTTATGTACAAGCTACAATGGTATGAAAGACTGCGCTCAGGCAATTTGTCGCGAAGAAGGAGCATCAGCGCTGTTTAAGGGCCTCGGTGCGCTGGTTGTTCAATTCGTGATTCAAGCATGTGTGCTAAAGCTCACCAAAGCTATTTTCAAGCGACTGCCACAGTCTTCTGAAGGCCCTTTGGCTAAAAAGTAGATATGTCGGTAGAACCACGTAGTTAAGTGAATGCAAAATTTCCAAATTACTCATGTTTTGAATCGAATTCGTGAATAGTTGCCACAAACTGTAGCGTGAAGTATTTGGGTGGAACAAAAATTTGAAGCTTGGAAATGTAGCAATGAATCTCGAAGAAGTTCCCTTTCAAACACAAGAAAGCCACCCAGATCTTGTAGATCTTTGAAGCTATGAAAGTGGCAAACCAAACACGTTTGTTATGGCTTATTATTCTCATAATTTGCAACCGTGTGTAAGAATTCCCCAAACACTTTACTACCCTGTCCTAAATCTCCCCTTTGAAGGTTTATAAGTATATACCGCAGGTCTGTCAATAGGTTTGTCTTCCGTACACCAGAGAGCAATTTATGACGTTTATTTCTTTGTCATTCCGGACTCTAGCTCTTTCAGCAATTTCATGTATGTTCCTCAGTTGCTTGAAAGGCATTTACAATGAGAGATGCCTCAGAAGCGTAGACCTTGCAGTTAGGGACCAGCGATTTCAGGTAAAACCTTCCCACATTTACCAAAATATGCACACTGGAAACAGTTCCTTCGAGAGAAGAGTTCAAGCCCTGTTCCAATAAAAAGATTGATGTCTACTTTCTATCCTCTATTTAAAACTAGATGCTGTCATAGCTATAGTGTGTAGTTCATTGCAAAAAAGATATTATGTATACTAGTCATATCTATTTGTGCCATGTAAATTAGTGTAAAACAGTGATTGCCGTATGAGGAAAGATTTCATTTTTTTCTTTCTTGACTAGTGGACACGTAAACGATGTCGAATTTTAATGAATGCAAAAATATTGAAACTATGAATCTATAAACAAAAATTTTTTCTAAGCTGCCTATGGAAAATATCGTTTATTTTTAGCTACCAAGATCCAAAGAGCTCATTTACTTCTGGGTTTCGTCGGATCTTGGAAAGTTATAGAAATTGATAATGCCATTTTCCAGGACCTGAAAAGTTTTGGAAAAAGAGAAGTTTTTCAAAATAGCTGTTGAAAAGTTTCGGATCTTTGTTTGGGAAAATTCTAAAATAGCCTAAAATGGATATAACTCAGTGTCTTATTAAATACCTTATATGTAATGTTTGTTAGTTTTACTATTTATAACGCAAAACATAATCCACCAAAAAAATCGTAAGTACAGCATTGAAAATAACGTTTTTCTATTTTTATTGGGTTTCAAAATGCAAACGAAAGCGTGTTTGATAGTTTTGCTAAATTGGTAGTTTGGCTTTCGCAACTTTTTGGAAAAGTCTTGGACATATGTAAAGATTAGTTTGTACTAACCCTGTTAACAAAATCAGTCAAAGGAATTGGTTAGGGCAGATGGCTATCTAGATCAACCTTACTGACAAGGAGCTTGGAAACTCATTTTGCAGCCTTCTTTTCTTGTTTGGCGCACTGTGGAATGTTCCAGTGCATGGATGAAATAGTCCAATCCCCAACATAGAAATAAAGCACAAGCGAGACCTTGTTAAAGTTGAAATTCAATTGTTCCTTACTTTGTGTGAAATAGTTTCTCAATTATAAACTGGCCGATTTTGTCGACGAAGCTTAAGTCAATTGCCAATCAACAGAGGAGCAGAGACAGATACTTGTCAAGCCCCATTATTTTGCTTCACAAAGCATTATTTCATTAAATGTTAAATCAGTGAGAATTCTTCCGATTGGCAATCATGATAGCCTGAAAAGTCACTTNTTCAAATTTACAGAAAGAGTTCAAACACTTAAAATGAACATAAAATCGTTTTCCTCATAAAAGAAATTTGCAAGCTGAAAGAGCAGATAAAATAAATGATTTTAAATTCAGTCCAGCCAGACTTAGACAACAAGCATGAATGGTATGTCTTCATTTCCAATGAAATACACTTTAGGAGACAATTTCAAATATAACATTAAGGACATCTTGAAGCAAATATGAAGAGACAACTACTCTAACAAATGCTAGCATATATTTACTTACATCATATATTTATAATATATCAAATTTTATATACATCTCAATCTAACAGAACAATGGGATAATAACATTCCATTAAGCACTAAAAGACAGATATATGTATATACAAATTAAAAATGCTACTCTAGGCAAAGCAAGCGAGAGGTCATTTCCAACCCTGAAAAAACAACAGTCTACAATGGCGAAAATTTACATGTTTTCCACACGCAACTAGGAAAATACAGCTACAGCTGTGCTAACAATAGACAATGATGAAAAATACAAAAGATCCCGGATTAACCCTAAACCGAGATTTGTAACAACAACTTGAGTAAACGCTCTCTTAATAAAACCTTACAGACAGTTGTTAGCTACCGTGCCATGACTTCAGGGCCTAAACATACCAACCCCCCATTCTAATAGCAGTAGTAACGATTGAAAGCCGCTTCCTAAGATGTGGAGTAACGAGGCAAAGGAAACTCAACATCTGTGTATTGAACTGGCGCTAAATTTTGTGGGGTGTGCCACAAGGATCAAGGAAGAAACCAAATTGAGTCAGTACGTCTCAAAAAGTGGCCCGTAAGGTCTGTTTATACGTTGATGTAACCCATTTTGTGCCCTAATGCTCAGCTTTCGTTTCAACTGACTTCAACGATTTGTGCAATGTAGGCTACGATGTACGCTAAGTACCCAGTGCACTTTCCTATATGTCTTCATTATGACCTTGTTCTCAATAGGTGATTTAAACGACTGACGATCAAATCTGGCTCGTGAACTAGACTTTTTACGTAAAGTAAATCCCACATTTAAAAGCGTGTTTATAAGGTAGCATCCACATTAATGCCTTTTCGTATGAAAACGCATACATTTAGATGCAACTAAAGTGCAAAAACGCATCTAATTCCATGCATGTTCATAATAAAACGCATTAGTGTGGACGCTACCTAACAGGGCATTACGGCTAAAAATTTTATTTGCCTGCGCAAGATCCTTTGCATGGCCAACTTCTCAATAAATCATACGATAAAAATTTTAACTTTTGAACAATCTTTGAGATCTTCACTATTTCTTCATAAAATGGAAGCTAGTATGCCAATGTAAAATTTTGCAGCATTCAACGGTGTGCTCTTTATGGACGAATTACTTGCGGGGACAATAATTTCTTCTTTAACTAAAAGTTTCCCCAAGCATGCCTTTTAAGAATCTAGCGTACAGTTTTACTTCGGATGTAAAATCCGCAATGTGAGCGCTCTGAAGTAGGTACATTAAGCCTAGAAAGTCTAACTTTCGAAAGGCATTTGTTAAACAACAACTTATGTAAGTTAGTTACAAAAAGCGTTTGTTCCAATATGTGGGTTCATACTCTGTAAATCTTCGTACAGCTCTTCGTTGATCGATTATAAGCACGTTATATATTCCACTTTAAAGAGAGTTGAGATTATTGGAGACAGCCTATCTAAAGAACTTGAGTATCAGTAATGGAAAAATGCAAATTTTACTAGTATTTCCTCTAGTATCCTAATGTAATAGCCAGTAAAACACAACGCAGATGGCAGAGATGGGTATGTTGCTATCACGTTGATCAACAGAAACTGCTAAATTCATATCTCCCAGCAAAGGCAAGGACGAAACTACGGGGATGTTATGATCCCCAAAATCAAGACTATTTTACGACTTCCAAGATATTTTGGAATGAAGTCTACTCACGCTAAATGGGATTTCCGGGAGGAATTCAACATCAGTCCCACTTACCGGGGGTTCCCGTTACAGAGAAAAAGTATGTGAAGATGTACCAGGACATTTTTCATGGGGAATGAGGAACGGTTGCAAATAACAGGAGTGCCATATATCCGGGGTTCCAGCAATAAGGAGTTAGCTGTATTACTACATCACGTACATTCCGCAACATATGGACCGAAGTCACTCCAGCCCTACAAACTTGGGTCTTAGAGAATGAATAAAAATTTTCACAAAAGAGACATACTAACGAATCTTTTCAACAAACAAAATAAAACTATGAATACAAGTGTAAAAGAACCACAATAAAACATACACTGGAATCTTTTAAAATCACACATTTTTTAAGAGGGCTTTAGACGGCCGCATTTTGGTCGCGTCGAATTCAATTCAGAGCAGAATTTGAATTAAGTTTGGCACAAATGCGGCCGTACAAAGTGAACTTTGACTTAAGTGCAACACTTTGAATTAAGTGCGGCAGGATTTGCCGAACTTAATTCACAAGTGCGACGTAAATGTGGTATGGCTTTATACGGTCGAATTTTGGTCGCCTTTAAATGCAAGTTCCGGAAATTCTTTTCTCTGGTTTGTCAAATATTCAAGGTAAAGGCAACGTTGCGCATGTGCAAACTACGTTTCATGTACGTATCATGGCACGTATTTGCTTCATTCTCGTATTTGCAAGTGCTAACACTTTCTTGTTTATGAAAATGTTGGACTTCAGGGAGAACGACTAGGCCATGACAATTAGACAGCTCTCCAGAGCACTGCATGTAATATCCGAAAAGACATGCCAACAAACTATTTTTCATTAAAATGGTCTCATTAGCACCACTATCAACTTCTTTCATTTTCGAAGGTCTAATTGTTTTTGGCTTTAATTCAACATGAACGCAATTCTCAATTCTTGATTCACGAAAGCCATGCTGGTTTATTTCTGGCAACATTCCAATGCACTACGTCATGTCAATTCGCCGAGAATGGAATTAGATGCGACGCTGAAAACACGTATAAAGTGACTGCCGCACTTGTGCTGCATTTTAGTCGAACTTAATGATTTGAACTCGACACGACCAAAATTCGGCCGTCTAAAGCCCTCCTTACACGACAAACTGGTCGTATGCAAAAAAAGATTTCACTTTACCTAAATCCTGTAACATACAAGGCAAAACAACGCCTAGATTTCTGGCTATTCTAAAGCAAGTATGGTCGGTGGTGCTCATAAATTGAGACAGCTGAAAACCCTTAGGACCGAGGCTTCCTATACCATAACATCATATATAAATCCCTGATCAGTTTAGAATCAACCAGCCTATCAGCATCATACGCAATGTCCTATCAATACGCCTATTGGTGAAACCTGTAAGCATTCTTACATTGTCCATTACATCAACTTGGTGAAGTAAAGGGCCTACCCACACACTCCACTAGAACATCGATATAGTTGAATGTGTACCCGTTTTCTCCCTAAAGGGTGCTGAAAGAATTCTTACTATTCATGACTGGGCATTGGGGTATATTGCACAATAGAACTAAGTTACTTAGTTTGGTAATGTCAAATTTCGAAAAAACATAATTGCAGGTATGCGAAATTTTGTCCGTAACAAACATCCGATGACGGAAATTTATCATAGCCAAAACAGCAACTAAATACCAAGAGGGACAGCATATACAACATAACATCTAGTTGAAATTTGATAACAATAACTTCAGAAAGTCAATGCTTAGGCTGTGTGTCTTATATCTATATAGCGTTAACTAGCTGTTATACCTGTGTATCGTTAAATTAATGGGCACCTCTTTGTCTTAAATGAACCTTTAAATCTAATCTTGCCTGTCGAGCTTCGTTGAGGAAAATGGTATAATCACGAATGAGCTACAATCAAGTGGGTATATTTTAATCCAATCACTCTAGTCAACAGAAATATTGACAACTAGCAACCCAAGAGACTTTGCTCAACATGATGGCTACGAACTTTGCCATAATGAACCGTGTAAGTCAATGATTAATAGCATGAAAAAATGAATAAAGAACTTCTTAGCTATAATACACTATGTATACGTCAAAAGAATAACTTGTCTTCTGGGGGTTGTGTACTTTCGATTAAGTCTCCTATTTCCATTCTCATAATTTCTTGTTTTAAATTCCAGAAGCGCAGAATAACTACAAACACCAAATCAAAGCGTAGGAATTGATATAACCCAGCCTATTGAAAAACAGATGAACATGACTAGAGACACAAGGAAATGCGGGACCGGGAAAGCAGCTTGTTGGTCCACTGCCCTATGATCGTTCCGACGTTATGAACACAAACAATTTGTCTCAATAGATTCATTTAAAACACTAATATTTCTAAAACCGAATATATTTTGCCTTTCAGACTCGGCTCTATGTTCCAGATTATAACTAAAAGTTCTCACAAAGATAACAACTAGCGAAGGGAACAACCAAAAATACAAGAAGGGCGGCTATGCCATTGGGAAATTCAATACTTGTTTCTTCCCTAGTGGGAGTAGTGGCGACGTTGAATTCCCTGTTGAATTAACAGCGTGACTTAGGAAATAGCAACAAAAACTAAGTAATTCAATTGAGTATGATTTACGAATGGTTCTTATAACTCTTACTAGGTCTAGCCACCATTTGCTGAATTCCACCTTAAGACAGAAACATGGCAGAAAGAAACTCCAAAATTCCCCATTCCTGACTGACTTCCCTACCCTTTCAGGAGGTAGGCGACCCCAGCTAAATTTTACAGGAAAAAATAACCTCTCACTTGCTATACTACAGTTAACAATACATCAAAAGATTGGCCGCCTGGGCATAAATCCTTGTGGCATTCTGGGTCTCGGCGGGCGAAACCTCGGTCTTTGTGGATACCCTGGAGGCCGGAACATTCTATATGGCCTCGGTCCACGCATAGCTAAGTTCGGTCCTGGTGGTCTGAACCTGTTCCGAACAGGCATGTTCGGATGTGGGAAACGAGGCCTAATTGGATCCCGATCGAAACTATTATAGTGTCCATTCATCTCATCACTGTGAAAAGAGTCACTCTGAAACATATCATCTCCGTGATCATTAAAATTCGTCTTTGGATACGGTTTGTGTTTTGAGAAGTTACTTTGATGTGCATTAGAGCCCCGAAACACATTTCTAGGTCGATGCACAACTGAGCTATCAAAATATGGGGGTTGCTTATCGCTTTGTTGTGAGTTCAAATCCATCTCTGTGTTATCCTGCTGTATATTTGCGCTCTCTTCCTCTTGAATTTCTTGCTCAAAGCTTTGGGGTATAGAGTCCTGTCTAGGCTGATCGCCCTGATCGTCAAATCCCTCTTGCTTGCCTGCAAAGTGTGAATGAGTTTCATGTTCAAATCCACCCCGGTCGTTCAGGATTGGCGGTCTGTCTTCATGCATATCAGGTCGGATCTGTGGAAAGTACGGTCTTTCTTGGCGCACTGGAGGCACATCATTGCTGAAGAAAGGTCCATCTTGATGGAATGGTGACTGAGGATGCATACGAGGGCCAACTGCCCGTTGTGGAGGAGCATCTGGGGTTCCAAAGTGAACGGCAGAGACTGGGGGTGGCTCAGGAGACCTGAATCTAGGGTCAATATTTGGTAACAGCATGCTTCCTTGTTCACCAGCAACCATGATTTCGTTTGTGCTCATTCTTTGCTCTGGCTGGAAAGCGCGTGGGGGCTGCAAAAACTGTTGCTGGTTGAACATTGGCTGTATTTCAAATCCACCCATTTGGGTACTCGGCTGTTGCATGCTGTGATCCCCTATTGGCTGCATGACCATTCCCTGTGGGAAAGGAATATTTTGCTCCATTGAGACATTGGGTGTCATTTGCATTGCCTCCTGCGTTACAATGTTAGCATTGCTGAATAAGGCGCCTGATTGTGAATTGAAACTTACAGATTGCTGAAAGTGTGATGGAATTAGATGTGGCTGTTGAGGCTGATTTATTGGCATATCAGCTTGGTAGTGATCCATTTCGGGAGTTGGCGATCTCCGTGAATCAAAATAAAACTCGGTCTGCTTTTGGGGCGTTGAAACAGTCGGTGTCCATTGCTCCGTTTCGGCAAGGCTAACTGACGGGTTGATATGTACATCGGCTGGTTTCAATGAAATCTGTCCATTGAATGAATTTTGCTGTGGAAGAAACATCTCCATTCCTGAAGATTGCTGTCGATTCAAAACTGGATCCTTCAATTCAGCACTGCCTATAGCCATTGCTTCTGGGCCTTGTGTGCTACTAGGTTGTTGGCTACGATCTTGGGAAAGTCTCTTTTCAATGGCAACTGACTCATCTTTACTTGCTTCATCAAAGTTTCTTCTCTGATCGAAGATTGTCATCGGCCTGTTGTCAATAGAATCATTCACAAAACTACTTATGGTCGAGTTCCGTTCATCGACTGAATCTCCCCGGCCAAGCTTCACTTTACTTTCTTCACTATCACCAAATGATTCAACACTTTGCAAACGCGATATCTTTGGACTCTTTAAATACGAATCTAACGAGCTTTCATCATAGGTATCGACTGAGCCTTCTTTGCTATCGATTTTATCATCAGAGTAGGAAGAATGCTTCTCTTTACTATGACCTCTGGACTTTCTGCGATGGTATGATCTCTTTGATGAGCTATGATGTGAATCAGAGCGATCATTTGATGATTCCTTCTGCTCTGTGGAATGATGCCGATCTGAGGACCTTCTTCTGCTACTCTTCTTGTGCTTACCGTGATCTTTTGATCTATGTTCTTTGTCATGATCAGAATGAGTCCTATCTTTTTCACCTGAAAACAGGCCATCCTTCTTTGACTTTCTCCCTTTGTTTAGTAGCTGGGTGAGAATGTCAATAGGTCTAACAGTTGGCTCTATAGATTCATCTTGAGTTGGTGTTGTGGGGGCTGCAGTTAAAGGTTGATCAATACTGGGTGGCATTTGAAGCTGCATTTGAAGATTTTGTTGTGAAATGCTCATGCTTCCTGCTCCAATTTGGAATTGGTCCATCAGTCCAGTGTTTTGTGGCACTTGAACGAATGATGCACCCAAACTACCTTGTTCTCCAATAAAACTTTGCATTGATGGCTCAAAACTGAGGCTTGCTGATTGAACTCCAGTGAAATTCTGCATCATTGGTGGAGGTGGAAGTTCTGACACAGTTCCTACATCAGGCTGAGCTAGTTGCAATGGTGCTACAGATGTAGCCATTGGCCAATGGTCACTACCACTCATAACAAATTGACCTCCACCAATGAACTGACTTTCATGTATTACTGGTTGAACGGGATGCGTACCCACAAAGACTTGAGACATATGACTTTGATTTTGATGTTGGACATCTGATAGGTCTAAACCTGAGCTCTCGATTTTCTCATCCTTTTCAAGTACAAGTCCTTCTGGAGTTCCCTCAGGAGAGGGTACTGAGTCCTCTGATATCGGCGAAACGGCTTCATTATTTAACAAGTTCCCTGATGGTTCCATCGCAACTAACGAGGATGTTGTCACACCAGTACTTGTTGATAAAGATGAAGCGGTACTCAACTGAATGACACCCGTCTCTTTTCGATCTTCACTTCCAACAATCATGTTCCCTAAATAATTCAAAAAATTAATGGAGAATAGGCCTAAA
>OLMO02000294.1:2087095-2135677 GCA_900291935.2 Cassiopea xamachana | reverse complement strand
TGATTTGACAGTATTGTGCCGTGTTGGTTATGTGGGATGTAAACGACTGATATGGAAGTCCCCATGGGGCTTTATTCCAGGGAAGCATAATTGCAGATTAATATCCCAAGTCAAGAAAAGCCCGCAGGACAATTGCTAGGGAGGCCAAAGCAACAGTGGAGCCGAAAATTGTAGAAGGGGACGTGTACTATACGTAAAAACAACAAATCTAAAATTAATTGAGTCAGCCATAGGACAACTTATTGCAAATCCAGAATGCGCCAAAACATATACAGACGACAATTTTCAGATCATTGGGCAAGCAAGATTGTCTTTTCATTAAGTGTTTTGGAATCTGTTTACATCAAGACTCAAAACCCAGTCTTGTGTAGACAAAAGGTAAACAATGGTAAAGTTGGTCCCGTATACTTTTGTACGTAGGGTAGTGCCTGTTAGAGAGGACACTTATGCTGAACCATCGGCATGTGAGGTAGGGTGGCCAGTTCCTTTCCTCACCGCCTTTATCTCCCCAGTGTTCCCACCAGGTACCCATTCGCTGCTGGGTGAACAGTGAGCGAGCGTTCAGTCAGGGCATCGAGTCGGGCTCGAACTGTAGACCTGTCGCATGGGAGGCATGCGCTCTAACCACTATGCTACCTAAACAATGGTAATAGGTCCTAATTGGTCACACTTGGGCCAATTAGACGCATCCCATCACATTAACCGCATCTGGATGTGTATTTCAATTATATATCGAAATGATTTGAATTCAGCATGTTGTGGTAACAGTAAATAGGGAAAGTCTGATGTGTGAATCACATTTGAATTCAAGCAAACTGAACGCGATATATCACAGTTATGGACAGCATTGAAGCATGTGACGAAGTTCAAAATTACCGGCATCTCCTATACCTCATAGAAGGGAATGATACTCTCCCTTTGACGATCGAGGTATATTAACTTCCCGAATATAAGATTTTCGTTGCTCTTTTCTATACAACCAATACATTACCAACAGCTTCTGAAGCTTTCTCCTCGACGGCATGATAACGACTGATCATATAATTTTTGGGCGAAGCCTTAAGGTCAACTATAAACGCATTTTCCTTACGGAAGCAACTGCGTTTTGCTTAAAGCATTAAGAAAGACTTATAACCTTAAGGAAACAGATTATTCAACTGCAGTCTATGCTTGTTCCTTAATACTTTTTGCTTTAAGCAATAATTTTCAACTATAAACCGGGCAATAGGTCTACTTTTTCTTTACACGGAAACGAGGCTACAATTTGCTGCTAGCTGATCACAACAAAATCACTTGATCTGAAGCTGTATTTTTTTGCGATAATGCAAGTAGAGTAAGAAGAAGCATAACACTTTTATATTGCAAAGAGCACTGGAAACATGGCTTCTCATAAAGTTTTTGAGCCCACAGAGCACCCTCACAGCAGATTTAACCCTTTGCGGGGTGAGTGGGTGTTGGTGTCACCTCACAGGACAAAGCGGCCATGGCAAGGAAAGACAGAGAAGCAAGCTGAGATGGAAGTACCAAAATACGACCCAACCAATCCACTCGGACCTGGCAATAAAAGATCAAATGGCGATGTATGACAATATTTTAATCTATTCTCTATCAACATTTTTGCTTGCAAAATTGATTCTTAGGACAAGTGAGGTGATCTATAAAAATTGTAATAAGGAGGGCTCATTTTGGGTGTGGCCTAGCTGCAGCCACGCCCATATTTTCAAGCTGCAGATATGATAATCTATTTAAATACTGATTTAGTATAATCAGCAATCACAAATGTCTCAGTAGCCATGTAGCAGTGCAATATTGACCAGAGCAATACAAAAACGTTGAAAACAAAGTCAATACACTTTGAAAAGCAAAGCCAATACAAGAATTTTTGAGGGGCTGAGCCCCTCTAGAAATCACCCCCCTCAGCCCCCTAGAAATCCCCTTTGCTTAGGACTCGAGGTCAGTGAAAGAATAAGACTCTTTACCTGAGTCTTATTCTCTCACTTACCTTGACATTTGATATTGAAGGCTGCAAAATTTCTGAACTATGTTAGCTAGAAAGTCATATTTATTGTATTTCAGATAAATCCAAGGTATGAAGGTGTCTTCGTTTTCAAAAATGACTTTCCAGCTTTGTTGGAAGATGTTCCTGATGCTGGTTTGTAGATTTAGCAGGATTTAGTATGTCATTGGCACAAAGCTTCTTCCCTCAACTTGTGCTTAGAAGCTTCTTGCCTCAGCTTATGTTGAACAGAGATTTATGATATACAGCTATTATGCCGAATTCACAGCCATGCAATCTTAGAAGTTCCTGTAAAAATTTATGGTCCTTATTCCAAAGAGTTTTTCAGTTGTGAGTGGAAGTATAGAAGCTCAAGAATATGCTTTTTGGAGTGGTTCAATAGATAAGGAGCATTGGCAATGTTGGGAACATGTTTTGAGTTTTGCCTCAAATTGTTATATTGAGGCTGTGCCATTGATATTTGATTTATTGTAATGTTTGTATGTTCATTGATATGACCAAAAATTCATCTATTTTCAAAGGAGAGTCTGGGCATCACCTTCTAAAGTGTAGAGCAGAGAGAGGAACTTGGTAGGTAATTATTGGCTTGCAGGAGTATTTAGACACATTGTTAGCTCAGTCTCAAGTGTTCTATCATTTACACTCATTTTTTTTAAAAGTAAAGGTAGTCCTGTATACTTTTGTACAAATGGGAGTGCCTGTTAGAGAGGACACTTATGCTGAGCCATCGGCATGTGAAGTAGGGTGGCCAGTTCCTTTCCTCACCACCTTTATCTCACCAGTGTTCCCACTGGGTACCCATTTGCTGCTGGGTGAACAGTGAGCGAGCCTTCAGTCAGAGCATCGAATTGGGGTCGAACCGTAGACCTTACACATGGAAGGCATGCGCTCTAACCACTATGCTACCTCGCTCATTCATTTTTTATAAGTATCAGTAAACTTGAGGTTCAGGCTAATTGTTCTTAATGTTTCCAAAATTTTGAGGCTGACTTGTTCTTAATTTGTTCTTAAACTGTTAGGGTGTAGGCAATTCAGAAATAGTTTGTTGTTTTGATTGATTGAGAGCCCATTAGCCAAATGCCACACCAGAGATAGCCTCACTTGCATATCAATGTTTTTTATTGAGAAAGTTTACAAACAATTATAAATAGACAATGATAGCACATTATCTAGTTTTACTAGGACCAACCAAAGTGCAAGAATCAAAAGGACAAGTGACAAGGCTGTCAATTCTCCTCTGGCTAGCAAGGAAAGGACATTTCATGCCCACATGTTAGTGGAATGGACAAGGTAGCATAGTGGTTAGAAAGCATGTTTCCTGTGTGGAAGGTCTACAGTTCAAGTCTGAATCAAGGCCTTGGCTTAATTCTCACTCACTGTTCACCCAACAGCAAATGGGTACCTGGTGGCAACAATGAAAAGATAAAGGCAGTGAGGAAAGGAACTGGCCACCCTACCTCATATGCTGATGACTCAGGATAAGTGTCCTGTCTAATAGGCACCCCCACTATGTACAAAAGTATACAGAGCTACCTTTATCTTTATGTTAATGGAAAGCTTGTGCATCATTGCACAAAAGTATATTTTGTGAAAGTGCTTCAGTCTCAGTCTTGTATTTAATTTATTTTTAATTTTGTAAAAAAGTGTATTCATCTGCATTCACTGCTCCCTGTTTTTCTACTCATATCAGTTCCCTGATTTGCTTGTTTGCCTATGCCTGTTCTCTTTTTTCTAGTAGAGTAATGTGCTTTCATCCACACTCAGATGTTTCCCTTCCTGTTATGAAACTTGATGAAATTGAATCAGTAATAGCTGAGTGGATAAAACAGCAAGAGGAACTTGGAGAAAAGTACTCCTGGGTTCAGGTATGATATCCAATAGAACTGCAACTATCATTATTTTGCTAATATAAGGAGATTATTTAGAAACTGATCCATTGAGGGATATCATAGCCAAGTTATTTTTTTCTGAGGAACTTGCCTTATTTTTCCATTTTTGAATATTTTAGATTTTTGAGAATAAAGGAGACATAATGGGGTGCTCAAATCCTCACCCACATTGCCAGGTATGGAAACCTTTTTATTTATTTGGAGATCAGCAGCATAGGTATTGTGCAAAGAGCTTGAAACTTTAACTAGCACTAGAATGTTTGGATTTCTGTTTGGAAAATTTCAGTGATATTTGCCCTCAGACCATGTAATTGGAAAAAGTTGAGTCAGTATTGTTGCTATTGCAATTTTCCTGGAAGGTCTTAAAAATACACAGGAATTTAGATAGCTGCCTTTGAAACTGCAGGAAGCCATTCTATGCATTCAGAGTTTTCTTTCATCTACTTGTTATGAAGAAAGATCAACTATTTAAGTTAGCTATGACTAATACTCTCTAATCTAGGATTTTAGCTCATTTTTAAGCATGTGTATGGAATCTTGTGGTTTTATGTTTCACTTGAAGTACATGAAAAATGAATTGCCATTGTATTATTTTTATGAATATATTCATTTTCTCGATAGATTTGGTGTAGTTCTTCATTACCAAATGAAGCTAGGATAAAAGTAAGTACCCTAGTTATTGAAAATTGGGGCTCTTTTAGATTTACAGGGATTTTACCACTCACCCCTTGGTAGGCTATTTCTTACATCTATAGAAAAAAGACAGTCTTAGGCTTTTTGGCTCTTGATTTGAATATATCATTTTATGCTTTATTGTTCTTTGCTATAGGATGAAACACAGAAGAAATACTATGATATCCATAACAAGCAAATGTTACTAGAGTATGTTGAATTGGAGGAAAGAGAAAAGGTAGCCATGATTATTGTTTTTACTGCCACTATCACTGATTTAATAAATAATTGAATGATTGATTGAGTCAATGAATTGATGAGCGAGTGATTGATGTAGTGAATGATTCACCATTGCAATGATGATGATGATGATGATGATGATGATGATGATGATGATGATGATGATGATGATGATGATGATGATGATGATGATGATGGTGATGGTGATGGTGATGGTGATGGTGATGGTGATGGTGATGATGATGATGATGATGATGATGATGATGATGATGATGATGATGATGATGATGATGATGAATGTGGTAGCAGTGGTAATGATGATGAAGATAGTGATAAGATCTTCATTCCATGCCTTAAAGAAGAATCAGGTGAAGTTATCTATGTGATATAAAGCATACTCTTTTTATGAAGATTGTTTCTTTCAGCAAGAAATATTAGATTACAGATTGCATTTATTCCAGGAGAGAATAGTTGTAGAAAATGACAGCTGGTTAGTTGTGGTCCCCTACTGGTATGTTAAAGCTCTTATTTCAACTTTCATATATTGATATAATTTAGCAAATCAGCAGAAAATTTGGTGAGACAATCAATAGATACTTCAGATTTTTGTTTGCCAGAGCTAATGCAGATGCTGAAATACTTGACTTGGAGTGGTTCTGTGTACTAGATTTTGCACTAGGGGTTATTCACCCATTACGTAACACCAATTTTGCCGTTCTCCAGACCCTCCTCCTCCTCTAACTCTCTGTAGTACAAGACCCAACCTACCGTTACATAGCAAAAATCGGGTTACCCCTTCCCCCTTTACTTATATTGTTCTTTCCATTGTCAAACATATGAACGGGTAAAATGTGCTTTCAGCCTGCTGTCAGATGAAATGGAGGTCGATTAGGTACAGGGAGCTGAAAAGGAATGATATGTGTATACTTCTCCAGCCGTTAGATCCACCAGTTCTCACCAAGCTCCCTCAAACATGCGAATGGTCAATGAACGATCAGGCATTTTGGTGAAAGAAGCAAGTACGGGTCTGCATAAAAGCTCCCGTGGATGTGCTTGATAGGGGGAGCGCTTTCTCCAATTGAGAAGAAGCGTTTACTCATTGCTGAAAATTGCTGACTTGAAAACGGTACTATGTAAACCCCCCCCCCTCTTTTTTTTCCGTAACGCTTCGTAACAAATCAAGGGGTCCCCCTCCTCCCTAGAGGCGTTACGTAACGGGTGAATGATCCTCTAGAAATCAATGTGCCCCATAACAAACTCAACATCATTTCATACCAAATTTCCTTGCTTCTTCCCCCCTTCTTTTTCTCTATCTCTATCCCTCTCTTTCTGCCCTTCTCTTTCTCTGCATTTCTCTTTTCATGCGCAAGACTTGCTGTAGTGTGTGTATTTACTAAAGCCCTTAACTATCTGTCTTAAATCGCAGTGATAATTTTTTCCTCAACCGTCTTATTATAGGGCTACATGGCCTTATGAAACTTTGCTACTTCCAAAATTCCTCATTCAACGATTGACGGATCTGTCAGAGGAGAAAAAGAAAGGTGATGCAACATTTACGCTATCCTTCATTATATTGATGATAACTGATCTTGTTTGAACTTTGGCTAGCATTTTTTGATTCCAACTGTTTTGCAATATTTGCCAAATCCTTTTGTAATGAGCTTTATTCGCACTACAATGGCCATGACAGGGACGCTGCTAGGGGGTCGACAGGGACTATATCCTTTTGTCGGAGTAGTACTGGTCCCCATGGGGCAAAGATAAAGTCTTATGGCTTTCTGAAAGTATAGCCCCCTTGTAATGACATTTATCCCCTACTTATGGTAAATACGTGTAGAACTCCTGTGCAAGTATTTTCTGAAACCAATGAGTCATATTGATGAAAGCATTGTATAAGTTTGTCTTTCAGCATGTGTT
The DNA here is from genome assembly GCA_900291935.2 of Cassiopea xamachana. Classification (NCBI taxonomy): domain Eukaryota; kingdom Metazoa; phylum Cnidaria; class Scyphozoa; order Rhizostomeae; family Cassiopeidae; genus Cassiopea; species Cassiopea xamachana. Next base: position 2,128,942 of record OLMO02000294.1, on the reverse strand, counting down.
GTGCCCAGTAGAACATACAGCTGTCTTGAGCAGCCGTGGCCTAGCGGTAATGCACTCGACTCAGACCAACATGGTCCTCGATTCGAGGCCCACCGCAGGCCATTGGCGACGTCAGGAAGGGCATCCGGTCCTACATGCTCGAGCCAGAACTAAAGTCCTCTGAGAGGCACCCTCCAAAGCCCCAAGGAATTGGGGGAAACGGAGGTAGAATCGAGAGAGAGATATATATCTCTATCTTAGAAGATCTCTAAGCACTAAGCCAAACAAAATGCTGCTTTTATGCATGATAAAGTATTGAATCACAGTTTATTTTAAAGTTTGACTCTGTGCTATTCTTTGTGTAGCTTAGCAAGCTTAAGAATCTACCGTGGTTCTGCAGTGGATATGAAATTAATTGCATTATTTACTGTTTTCGTTTTAAGATCTAGCAAGTATTATGAAGCAACTTCTTATAAAGTATGATAACCTGTTTGAAATATCATTCCCATACTCAATGGGATGGCATGGTAAGTGTATCTTTAATGCTCTTTAGAATCTGGGAATCATAAGAATTACTGAAAAATCGTAAGAATGATTGAAAGATCGTAAGAGTTGCTGAGAAATCGGGAAATAAAGAAAATTCCAAAAAGCCACATAAAATCAATAGATTCACAGAAAGCATTTAGGAATTACAATATCACAGCAACTGTGCTCGCTTATTTTGAGAAATGATTTGTCCTTTGACTGGTATTATGAGATCCAGTGTATATTCTCACAAGTAATACAGTGCTGCATTGCTTCTCCACCTAATAGATTGTTATCATTTCGAAATTCCTGTGCATTTCTATCCATGGGGTAGGCCCGTGGCCAGGCCTGTGTTTCAGGGTTGGCAAAATAGTCCTGGAGGAGTCACGTGGTACAAAATCCGAGAGCTTTCTTTCGTACTTCATGCTTTCACAATCGAATGGACAATGTGTTTGTTAGAATAGATTGAACTTCCTAGTGTGTCACAAATTTCAGGAGATATATCTTCTTAGGTATAAGGCAACAAAAAAGCATTGCAGAAAATTTCCCAGGGGTGACAAAAAGCTGGCATCCAGTTGTCCAGGGGTGGCATTTGCCAACCCATGCCACCCCATGGCTACGTGCCTGCTATGGGGTGTGGTTTTCTCTAGGAATTTTAATCAGGTCAAGGACTCTGATTTTTTTGTTATTTCATCGTACTACTTTCAAGAAGTGGCGATGATTCTGTATTGTTTGTAATGCAAAATAATCAAAGGAGCTGACCTTTCCTTTGAGATGTTCTGGATTCTCTCTGTTCTATGTAGGTGCACCAACAGGCCCTGGATTTAAGGAGAAAGATTACAGGTACCGTAATGAACGATTTAACTAGACAAATATTTACTTATTTCAGTTTAATTTTTGTTTGCACGTCCAACTGCCGAGGGATTTCCATATCAAGGAACAATATATATAGCTTAAGGTCGTCGTTTCGGTTGCCCCACAGTAGGTCGCCACTATGCACAAATATCTACTTAGTAGCATTGTCAAAATTTCGTTATTTTGCCGTATAGCTTATCAATTATTCCTCTCACCTCTCTCAATTAGGCCGTCTCCTCATGGCTGCAGTATGTTAATAATTGTAATAGAATAGTTTTTTTTAAATAATTCAAAATATTACTATACAGCAAAACATAGTTGCAAAAACGATACCCTAAGAGACCTTTCAACAAATAACACAATAGGTATCTACAGATACAGATAACAAGACAGATACCAATACAGATACCAAGGAAGATACCAAAACCCATGTAGTACGTCCTTATGAGAAGTAGGTTAACATAATGGTGCTACTGTAGCAAAAAGGGTTTGAAGCTTTGTAGATTTTAGTATCGTAAACTAGATAAATGTGCGATACAGTTGCGGTTGGAATAGTTGCAAAATAATGAGTAGAGGAGAAGAGAAGGATGAGACTGAAAACTAATTCACCTTTGTTGACATAGACCAGGAATTCTTTCGATTTAAGATACCATTTCATCATGTATAGTAGTTTTATTGTCATTGTTTTTTCTGTTTTTCTTGTTAATGTTAGTAGTTTGCATTAAACATCAGGCTAGACAATTTTAGCTGCTTTATTGAGCACAGTTGAGTTTCCTGTTCCAATTGACAGCAGAGGAACTTAAAATGTGAAGGATCTAGAGAGCGGAATTTGAAATGAAAGTCTCCATAATTGGGAATGGTATTGGAAAGAAGATTAGTGTTTTTTGTTAAGCTTCCTTATTGGTCAAAGCTTCACTGATTGACCATAGCAGCTATGTTAGAAAGTGCATTTTTAGCTTCGCATCTCTTCTTTGTAATCAAAAGTAGATTAGAGAAAGGAATAGATACTGAAATGAAATAGAAAAGGGAATTGAAGAAGTAAAATGCATAAATCAGACTTCCACTGGACCCGATCTAGGCCCAAGGTCTATTTTTACGGCAAAATGTTAAAAGACAGAGATATTAAATTTAATAGTCTATATATTAATAGTCCTGGATGGAAATAGCCGATGAAGAAGATCTGACAAAAACAATTAGAAGAAGAAGATGGCGATGCCTGGGATATGCTCTCAGAATGGACGAGAAGAGAATACCACCACAGGCGTGGACATGGATACCAACGGGGAAGAGGAAACGAGGACGACCTAGAATGACCCTTAGAAGAACAGTGCAACGAGACATGCAAACCAGTAACGTCTCTGGGCTTGAAGTGAATGAAAAAGCGAGGGACTGGACTAGGTGACGAGCTCTTCTCTCTGCCTTGTGTACCTACGGTACAGGGAGAGAGTGTTAGTAGTAGTAGTCTAAACATAACAGTTGCAATGTTACTCTTAATTTAGATCAAAACAATTGGACCATCCTCTCTGGTCATAGATGACGGAGCTCGGTGGACTAGGGAGTAGGACGTTGCTTGTCGATGGCACGGCAACCACAACGTAGCCTAATCAATAAGCCACCATCACACTTCAAAGTGGGTACACCATCGTCCTTGACAATTTTGAATTAAATCAGTCTTGCTGAAATTTATGAGTAATTGCAAAACTTTTCCACCAACCATCCATACAAAATATCAATTTTTTCAATTTACTATAATTAACTTCTCCATAATTTTTCTTTCAGTCATTGGCAGTTGCATGCTCATTATTATCCTCCACTCCTCAGATCTGCTACGGTATTTACTTTCTTTTGTTGCTTCATACATTCTTAGACGATATTCAACTGTTTTTTTCTTTTACAAGCAGTTCCTAAATCCCAATTCTTGCCTTACAGCTCAAAAAAATATCGAACACGAAAAGTTCGAGTTTTGTTTGTTTTCAAGTATCTCTTCAGCTATCCTTTGATGTAGTCAAGTACTTATGCATTACCAAGCCTGTGGTTTAGGGGTAGCAGAATTGTCTCGGAGGAATCTCGTGGTGCAAAATCTGAGAGCTTATTTCATACTAAATAGTATCAAAACCAAATGGATAATGAGTGTGCAGGAAAAGAATGAACTTTCTAGTATGTCACAAAGATCATGGTTGAGCCCAATCAAAATTTCAGGAGATCTCTCCTCCGTAGCTACAAAGAAAAAGCAGCAAAATAAATTGCAAAAGCGTTTTCCCAGGGGTGGCAAAAAGCTAGCACCCTGTTACCTAGGGGTGGCATTTTCCACCCCAAATAACGCTGTAGCTATAGGCATGTACATTACATTTCAGAGCTACATTATTTGATTGCACTGTTCACTGTTATATTGTTTTTGTCGATGGTTTGAACATTCCTTAATTACTCACTCACTGTCTAACCAGAAGGGATTGGGTACCAGGTCAGCAGGGGAAAGTGGCCTTTTTATTTAGGTCAGAGAGAGTCAGGGAAACCACGATGGCCTGGGGAAAATAGCATTTTCATGCTGTAGGTCATGGTAAATATTTCATTGTTGATCATCACTGAAGTATTCAGTTTTTTTTAGTTTATATTTAAAGTTTGGCCTTTTTTATGTTTTATCTTTTGCTTTATAATGTGACAATTTCTAGAAATATTGTAATTAGTTTTGTCATTTACAGCCCCTAGTCAAGGGTACCACCGTGCTAAAAATAGTGGCTGTCAGCTGTCAAAAGCTGAATGTTGGACGCCATAGGTCAAGGGAAAAGGTTGTTATTATGAAAAAGTCAGAGGAAAAATATAGGTTTAAAGCTCAGGGGAATTTTTGTTTAAAAGTCGTTATAAATCCTGCTGGTAGCAGCACTGGAGAGATAATGGTGGCGATGAGGGGAGCTGGCCACCTTACCTCACCTACCAGGAGAAAGTGTCTTCTCTAACAGGCATTCCCTTACGTACGAAAGTATACAGGACCCCGCCTATTTTTGTCTTTGTAAGGTCAAGAAGTTCATGGTAGGATATGAAATGCTTGCACAAGGACAGAGAGATCTTACTGCGGAGCAGGTAGTGTTTTTTCTGGATTTTGTTTCGCATCTTTTGTGCATTGTATTGGTTTTCATTTCATTTTTACTTTTTTATACTGTTAGGCCATCAGAAACAAGGATCTGTTTTCTTGGGGGTCACGTGAAGGGCTTGCATTCAATAGGTAAAAAGCACAGTAATTACCATACAAAATATGAAGTGTAATTCAAGATAAAACTGAAAACCGTGCGTGCAAAGTATTGTTCTTTTCTAATCTTATTCGTAGTTTGTATTTTAAATGCTGCATTAGTTACCTATTTGAATGGAAGCCCTTCGCGCGACTTCCCGGAAAACAGTTTGATATTAGAATTTTTAGGCAGATTTAGAATCATTCGTCTTTGCATTAGCGTGACACCAGCCACTCTTTTGATAACTCTGTTTTTCATTCATAAGTTGCTCCTTGGATGAGTAACAACTCTGGAGTTTGTCATATATTTACAGGCTGCAGCAAAATTACGAAGTCTTCCAGATGTGCATTACAAGGTACGTGTTCGATTTAATTCTCTAACAAATGGTGAATATGCTGGAATTGGGGCTTTAAGCATAATTACTCTCAAGTGCCAAATAAATGAGGTGGTCGGAAAAATTTCAAAATTTAATAAGTGGGCGGTCAAAGTAAACGGGGGGTTGGAATTTGAGTAATGGCTTTAAATGATTATGCAAGGACGGGAAGAACAAAAGCAGGTTATCATAAAACATAAAGCAAAAATATATACAGCAGTACGCTATTTTGCGTTGGAAATTGATTGTATATAGTAGTAACAAAGAAATGAAATAAACTGACGGGTTTGTCAAAAAAAATCAATTTCCCTAAAATTAATAAACGGGGGGTCCTAATAAGGTCCGGGGGGGTTGGAAAAAAATTGAAAATTAATAAGCGGGGAGCGTTTATTTAGCACCTGAGAGTATGGCGATAAATGCCTCTAATGATTATGATTCTACCGTGGTCTACAGTTGAATAGTGGCCTAATCTCTTTTCTATCTACTAGATGATTATCTTTTTAAGCAACATTCTATTTTTTGTTTCATTTCTTCTTCTTTGTATATGAATCTCAGTTCTTGCTTTTTTACGTTGCATGGTTTATAATCATTTTGATTTAACAATTTTTCTTTCTAGTTTCGTTCATAACAGACAATTTTACCAAAATACACAATCCAAACTTGAGCTATATACAAATTTGTGGATTCCGATGCTAAGCAGTTAGTTGTTGCAAAATTTTCTACTCCAAATAGCTGAATCTTGGTGCACAATGCTGTAGTGCAGCATTAATTTGATTTGAGGAATTAATTATTATATTAGAGAAAATTATGGAATTTATTTAATCTTCTTTTATATACTCTTTAATTCTAGAATTGCGAGTTCGCATTTTAGATTAATGTCGTAATCATTTTCAGGAAGCATAGCATGATTAAAAATACGAAAATTTCACCGATCATTGCTACTTGAGTATTGCTATATCGGGCTGGTGCTACCAGAATGCACTCGAAAGGGCCGAAATTGAACCATAAAAGCTATTCACCCTTTGCTTAATAAATGTTTAGCAGACTTTTCGTTGAAAGCAAAATGAAAGGGCATAAATTTTGGTGTTTCCTTCGATTTTCTTTCTTCTCCAACTGGTCCTTTTGCTTGTCTCACTTGATACCCGGACCTTTCACAAATTCTGGCCACCTATTGAGAATATGAACCAAGGTTGGTCACTCCAAATTACGCAAAAATCCGCATCTTTAGCATTAGCGTTGGGCTCATTCATTTAGTACGTACGTGCGAAGGGAGAGGGGGTCTAGAAAAAGCGTACGCCATGCGTACAAGGTGAGAAGGGGGTTGAAATATCTAAGGACGTACGGAAAACAGCCACTTTTTACACGTATGTTGTAATATTTTCATATGCAAGGTACTTTTACCATACGTTGTTGTCTTTGGCTTCGACTTTCATTACTGTTTTATAAAGCATTTGCTATAATTATTTTCTTTTCTCGCAAATGTTTTACAATCTTTTACGGAATTATTGATTGGATGTTTTAAAAACACCATCTTCCCCTTAGAAATGAGGGGTCAGATGGGTAAGAGGACGTACACAATGGGAGGGGGTCGTAGCAAGAGTACATGTGCGTACGATGGGGGAGGGGTGGTCAATTTTTAGTCATTTTGGTGCGTAAGTACTAATTGAATGACTCCATCAGGGTTCTTGCGGAGAGCGTACTTCTCTCCTACCTCGCTTATTTCGCATGACTTTGTCCAGTTCAAGGGTGTAGGAAGGGGGGGGAGCACACCCCTACAAACAAGAAAGAGCTGTGAATTGCAAAGAGGTTTCTTTCCCTGAAATTTATAGGGGGCTTTTGAATATCAATTGTTGTTAATTTTAATTTATATGGATCCTAGCAAATTGAGGCCACATTGAAAGCCTAAAAGATAAAAAATCCTTATTGCATTGAGTCTAGATATAAGAAGTGAAGCGTAACAAAGGGACACAAAAATGGAAATATCAACGCCAGAATTCTATGTATAAACAATTCAAATATTTCCTATAAACGTGGTATGAAGATATAGCTAACAAGAGTGTCCTATATTTTGACTACGGTAATGTTGAGAATTAAAGATCTCAAAAGCCTGCATCTTCACGCATGAATTTATAAAATGGGAGATAAGTTGTAGCATTGTTGGATGACTGTGTACCATCCTATGGTAGGTGATTTCGAAGGTTCTTTACGTAAGAGTAGGCTACCTGTGTTTGGCCAGGCCTTAATACTCGGGCTAAACTTTATGTATTCATAATATATAGCGCTATATCTACACATATTTACAAATCTAATGAAGATAATAAATTTTTAATTGCGGAGATCCGACAACAGATGAAAGAAGCATCCAATTTGTGGTCGGTATAGCAGAGTGGTATTACCAGACCGGTGCGGCGGTAGACCGGTATTAGCAGACCAGTAGAATCACTTAGTAATTATCGGCTAGCTCGTTTTGATGAAAAAGAGCGTTTGAGAAAAATAGATCTGGGTATTAGTTAACCTGGGGCTTATCACCAGAGACACAAGAGAAGGGCACGGGGGTACTACGAATGGGAGCGAGGGGGTCAGAGGTGCATAGGCATTAAATCTTGATTGGCTAACAAAGGAATCACCATCGAAGGATTCCTGCCAATAATGTTGCAAGAATTCATTCGAAAAGCATCGAGAAGCGCGTTTTTGTAGTAAAAAGTGTACTTTCTTTGCCAAAAAACTGATAGCACATAGTTTCGAATAATTGAAAAATATCTTGCAAGCATGATCAGAAGGCTTCAATTCACATTTCCAGAAGGAGCAATTTTATATCTTGCGCAGATCAAAAGTTATCGACATTACAAGAAAAGACGGATGGCTTGTAATGTCGATAACTTCTGATCTACGCAAGATACAAAAAATGCTCCTTCTGTAAATGTGAATTGAGGCCTTCTGAACATGCTTGCAACATATTTTTCAATTATTCGAAACTATGTGTTATCAGTTTTTTCGCAAAGAAAGTACACCTTTTACTACCAAAACACGCTTTTCGATGCTTTTCGAACGAATTTTCGCAACATTAGGGATCCTTCGATGGTGATTCCTTCGTTAACCAATCAAGATTTGACGCCTTTGCTGGTAAGAGGTGGCCTCCTTTGAACAGCAAGCTGCAACATGGTTAATGCTTATTACTATTTGGTCTCACAGGAAGCTGGGAGATAGTAAGAACAATTGAATAAAACGCAAGAAGCTTTTGAAGACAATACTGCCGTTCAAAAAACTTGCCATTAACAACGAAGTAGCAAAATACGCATAACTGTAAACCTTCCACACCCGAATATCATCTGTACAACCTACACAAGTCCGCTATGAATTTTTTAACTCTATGAACTTGTAATTACGACAACTATACGGAGACTGATAATGGAAATTATCATACAATGAGCTAATGAGCCGAAGATTTAACGAAAATCTTCAGCAGGTTCAAAATTACTACCTAAGCCATTGTCGGCATTACGAATCTTCGTTGCCCGAATCATCTGAATTATCAAAGCATTCTTCGTCATAATCATCGTATTCGTCCATATCCTCGTACCAGTCATCGGTCAAATCCATAAAGTTCTCAGACGACTGGCTCTCAGGCTTTGTTTTGATGCAATATTCTTCAACAGTTGTTGGTATAGATATTCCCTCCTTTTCCGCGTCTGATCTGCTCTTGCTGACTTGTTTCCTGCAGAAGCAATTCGTAATCATGTAAACAGAACATAAATAAGGTCAAGGTGGAATGGTAATTCAATTAAGGTACTAAATACGTCATTTGTTTAGAATGCAACATGCACACGTGATTTCAATAAGTGGTTCTTTACAGCTGAGAAGTCACTAGGTGTTTATCACGTTGAAAAAATGATAATGGACATTACATCTAATTTTTCATGCTCCTATCCTATGTGCCAGGTCTGTCGCAGACATCGGCGGTCATGAGCCTCCAATCTTCTCGTCATGTTTTCATGTTCAAAATTTGAAAAAGACCTTAGCGAAGTGCAACCTCCTCTGGCTCACTAAGTGGTTGCAATACAAGAGAAAGAGGGTTTGAAAGCAGTGAATTTGGCATTTCTGACCAAGCCTGACTTCTTTTCTGTGATCACCACTACTTTTCAAGTTACCCAAAGGTATTTGGGGAACAATAGTCTGTATATTATTGAGATGTCTCAAGGGGAAGGAACTTTGAATTAGACTAAACCATAATACAACAATCACTACTCATGTACACAGATGATAAACATAAACATCACAAGACTAATCCTACTACTATAGGTGCCTTTAGAACCTGATGCCTTTCTTGACAATGTCAACAACTGAGAATAAGGTTGCTACATGAGGAGGTACAGCCCCTCTGTTTGAATATGCTAGCCCCATATCTGAGAAAAATTAAGTATTGGGGACCTTATTGAGTGCCTACCTCACAACTGGGAACAATACAGAATATGGTAGGATTTAAACCAAGTTCTCCTGAATCTGCACTACCAACAGGGTGTAACTTGTTTCCTCCCATAAACATTCCTATGAATGTCTAATGAATCTGGCTACATATTTAATTTCCTCATATGAACAATCCAGACTTTTGATTAGGACAAGGAACTTGAAATAGTTCCTTTCCTCCTACTGGGTAGCCATAGATAGCTATAAAAGTTTGAAGACTTCAACTGAACACAAAATTCCCCAAAACACTTTTGCATACATTTTAAATACCTTTCATATCCCAAGCATCTATATAAAAGACAAAATTAAATACATGCATTAAATCTACTCTTATCTTGCTTCAATGGCTTGTGTATACTTACTTAAAGAAGGGATCTAATATAAAATAGATTATCTCATGGGGTACATCAAGCTGAATAATTCTTTGGACATATGATGAGCAAATATGCAAACACTTCCAACCTTTGAGGCAATAAAATAGCCTACAGAATTTCTAGTTTAGTTTAACTATGCCCAAAGCACAAACAAATCCATATTTCTCTTTGAGATTTTGCAGCTAATTTTCATGCTAACTAGTCCAATCTATAGTAGCAGGGGAAAACTGGTAAAAGCTACTATCTGACACTTGAAAGTAACAATTTGTAATACAGGGTTGGCCTCCAACAGTTGAGAGATGAAGACCCACATCTTTTGCTGTGCTACCTCAAGGAATCATATCACACAGATGGGCAAACATGAGCTTCACCCTATCCCTTCCTCTCATTGGAAAAAACTTTATTGAATTCAAGCAGGATTTGTGTTGTTGTGAGTAGGTAAAATTTAGGAGTTGTTAAGTACCAAAAAATGGCTTTTAAGGAATATTTTTATACTTGCAGGACAAAAACATTTCATTTCCTAAATAAGTCTTCTGCTGAAAATCTTCTCCCCCAAGAAGTGAGCTTTTTCAAAATTTTTTTGAATTTAGGGTTTTTAAACACCCTTTAAAAAGTAAATTAAATCTACTAGTTTTTAAGGAGTCACCTGTTGAGCAAAGTACAGATATATAAAAAATTAAAGCCTTTATGTAAATGTAAGAGCCACATGAAACCATGTGAACAGTTGCTGGTGGCTAGAATACTGCAGGTTGGCCATCTCTGTTGTAGTACAATTTTTAAAATGCAAAATAAATATTGCATAATGCTAAAATGGAATGCTTTTTCTAAAAATGAATTATAATGGCTGATGGGAATTAACTGTGCAAGCATTGGAATGGTACATTCTTGTTGTTTGAAAATAAATTTGAAACACAAATTGCTTCCAAGAAAATCATCATTGATCACTGGGTCAGCACCATGAAAACTTAAGATAAATTTGATGTCCTTGGAGAATTCTGATAGCAGCATGGGCAGGCTGACTAAATTTTTTGGCCTGGACACAGTCTGACTAAACCAGCCCATGAATTCTAGAGAGTGTAGATCGGTAAATGGATATATGGAAAAATTTACAATTTTCTGATATATCCACAGCTTTAATGTCAGTTCTTTCATACATACACTGCGAAGTTCTCCATACCTAGAATTTAAAATTTTCTCCACTTCATGCAGCCAGCCCTTTGGACATTCACCCAAATGGCCCAACTAGCCAATCCACCCCTGGATAGAAGGTTAGCTAACTAACCAATATAATAGTTAATCGAGATTCAAAATTGATCAAAAGTTTATAAAGAATCAGCAAATGATTGAACAAAAAAGCTACAAACACCACACAATAAAATAAGAGACTAAGCAACCGCATAGTCAAGGTAACACTAAGTAAATATTTATCAATCACAAAAAACAGCTTCATAAATTTATGACTGACTTTAGAAAATACTTCTTTTGTGATCAAATAAGAATGCACTTATATTCATAAATTATTGATTACCAAAACTAAAATCACAAAATAATCAATGACAGGTACTGGAAAAAAAATGCTTAATTCTAGCAGAATAGTAGGGAAATATACTGCATTGCATTGTTAGTATCCACCAATTGATAGCATTGAGCTTTAGTTGCTTTGGACTTGGCATTTAGTCAGAGCCTTAATACTAATCAAGCTATAATGAAATTAAGAAAAATATTTACCAAAAACTAATATAAAGCAAAGAAACTTGACAATTCTTGCAAATAAATTTATTCATATATCTCACAACAAAAATTTGGCCACAGCTAAATTAAACTCACTTTATTATTTGCTCATATTCTTTGTCCTTTCCTTTTGATTCTTGCCATCGTCTAAACATTATTGATGCATCAACATTTGCAGGTGAGAATGTATTTGGCTCATTCAATAATGATATTACACTAAGAAGAATTGTCCTATAAAAGAAGAAAAATATGATCATGCAAGAAAAGACAGGTGACCAAAATGGCTTCATCTATATGCTAATACATTTAATCATGAAAACCAATCATCTCCAGAGTTTGAGCAAGGATAAGAATTATGTGTATCACATTAATTGATCAATCCAGCAAAACTTACATCTAAAAACATCAGATAAAAGATAAAAGTGTCATGGTAATGAGGCTGTTGCCATGGTAGAAAAGGAAAATAAATTAAAAAAGGCAGATCAACTGACCATAAAAATACATTTAATTTTTTTGGGTATTGCATTAAATCTATAAAAATTCAATTTCTGTGAACAAGTATTATCCATGAATGGCATTCTGCTTTAGATTTTGAAGATGAAAACACTGTACCCAATTTCTACTTTATAGTTAGTAACACTACCCAATTTCTACTTTATAGTTAGTACTGCTAAATATAATAGGTAAAACAAACGCAAACCTCCTAACTACAGCTCGACTTACCTGACAGTCTGTGTTGGATTCCATCGTTCTTGTGGTAATTCTCCGCTTTGTGGGTCATCAATCGGCGGGTGCAATATTGATATGCAAACCTCTCCTGACTTGAACAAAGAGAATGGCATGGTAAACAATAATGGATCATAAATAATGGCTTTAGGCCTAAGCATTCGTCTTTTTATGAAGCAACCAACAAATCCCAGTTACATGTTGTTACTGAATGTATTCGAAACATTGAGGTAGAATCATTAACTTACAAATCCTCCTTAAACTATAACTTGTAAAACTAGCAGTAGGAACGTTCGTCGGTCGATGGATTATGGAAAAGTGAAAACAGGTGGACACAAAGAATCACTTTTTCGGATAACGTTGCCATTTTGGACTTGCATAAGGTAAATATGATGGGCTTACCTCGTATATATTAGGGTGCCACATTCTAGTCACAAATCGAAAGTTCGGTGGTGAATAAGGGTAATCTTGGGGGAAAGAAAGGTGAGCCTGAAATGCAAAGACAATGTACTTAATAATAAATGCGTCTAAAAGATGAAAGTATTCTAAAATTAACGTCTCCTCGACAACTCAAAACAAAAACAAAGCCTGATGACCGTAATTTCCCCACCGGAAAGGCCTAAAAGTTATGATTGTAGGCCAAGCGAGTGAAAATAATGATTAGGAAAGAGTAATATACACTGTAATCGTCATTTGAAATGAAAGTATATCATACCTTGAAATATCCGCCTTCATACAGGGTTCCTGGGGCGCCAAACACTCCGACATCCCACTCGAAAAAATTGCTTTCATCGACAAGATGTATTAAAACCCCTTCTATAGGATCTTCGTGAATTTTTTTCAGCTCGCCTTGAAGAGCTCGCACTGAAGCAGCTGAGGCAGAAAACATACTGGAATTTGAAGCTCCTCTTTCTCAGATTCCTGTACTTGTATCAAAAATAAGTGATGTTAGAACAACATATGAGGAAATATCAGCATCAACTCTTTCTTGCTCCCTTCGCCACCTGATCTTAATGCTTCTATTTTGAAGTAGCGAATTTATATAAGAAGACTAGTGCCAGACCCCTCTAAGAAAATGAATCCTAATATAGCATATATTATATCGACCTATAAAATCCAGTACTGCTGTGCTGAAGAATTAATTTCTGGCTGTAGATGGATTGAACGGCCTGCTTTTAGTGTTCATACTTAAATCTATTATTTCTACTGCTAATTAGAACTGAACATTTTGTGTTGAACTCCACATTAAAACAAATCCTTGTTGCTTCCTTCCTGAAAAAAACGTGATATCTGTTCTATTTAGTTATTTATTATTGGTGTCTACAAGAAGTTGAATTAATATCGAATTTTTGCTTTTTTAAGCCCCAAAGTCTAACTAGAGCCTTCTTACAGGCCCTGTTTTTGTCCAAGATTCACCTGGGCGGCAAGTTTATAACATAAAGTAGCTTGCCATCCTCTCAAACATTGGTGTGCATTTCACAGACTTGTAACACCCTGTTAAATAAAGCCTTCACTTAATAAGTTTTTAAAAGCCTTCCAATTCCCTAACCATTGAGAACCCAATCTAATAGGCAATGGAGAGTAGCTATTTTGCTCTACTTCGTTACAAGAATGAGTCACACAAATTGGGATATCCAGTGGATGCTTTTTAGTTGACATGGCTGGACTGGTGCGTCACATTTCCAGTGACGTAACAATGTAAACAAAATGAAATGTGCTTTGGACATGGCCGCCTTCGCAGCTCTTTAGCCACTCAAGGGATATTATTTGAATGGACATCGAGCATTTCCTACGGCCTTTCTTAATTGTTTTTGTTTGTAGCGTAATACTGCAGGCCGCAGTTCCGTGTGTTTTCTTTTGAACAGTTACTTCCTTGCAGTTTCGGCCTAAACGGAAATATGATCATATATATAAACAAGTTGGCCACGCTTATTTCTTTACACTTTTGAGTGCATGTCCTTTCAAACACAAACAAAAGCTGCCGTGTGATGTTCCGTAAATGTAGAGTGTACAGGCGTTGCAACCTATGACCTACATACGTCATAATGCATTCTCTACAGTGGTGATTTCTAGAAGTGCTAACAAAGGGGCTCTAGGTCCATCCATGTCCACATTTTAGGTATGGCTCAGCTGCAGCCACGCCCATATTTTCAAAGACGGAGATATGATAATGTAGTTAAATACTGTTATAGTATAATCAACAATTAGAAATGTCTCAATAACCACGTAGCAGTGCAAAATTGACCAAAGCAATACAAAATAATCAGAAAGCAAGGTCAATGCAATTTTAAAAGCAAAGCCAATACAAGAATTTTGGGGGGTGAGTCCCCTAAAATGATCAGTAATGTTGACACGGGGGACTCCACACCCTGAGTCCCCCTAGAAATCACTAAGGCGGGAGGCAAAGCTTCCTCTGAGGACACATCTAGGTATATGTATGTTCCTCCACAGGAGTTGATTTTGGTCTTCGAACTCTTTTCTAGAAGGACAATGCTTAGTATGTTGGTCTCATAATTACAATATATCTAGTTGGGGGTCTAGGGACTTGCCCCCAGAAAATTTTCTTGAACCAAACTGTCTACAGCACCAGAAAATGAACATTCACAAGATAGGAGAGATGGAAAGAGGTTAACATGAAGGGCAATTCTTGCCCCTCCTGCCCCCTCCTGTCCCCCCTGCCCCCTCCAGCATAGGTATCTCTGTCTCTGGTTACTAAATCTACCACTCCCATAATGCATTGTGCATAAACAGCATAGGGTATGTGCACGGTTTGGGAGGTTTGGGGCTGGAGAGGACGTCATGGTTCAGTCGAATGCTCGACTTTGCTTTATTTGGAATTTTAATCTGCAAGGAATCCTGACATAGTCTACATAACTACTTGTTTATGCTGACACACACAGGGAAACCAGGGTGTATTGTTGAGTGAGGAGGCTGGAAACGCGTGGCAAGCTCGTATTGGGCGTGGTGGTGGGGGTAAGTGTTGGAGCCCCTCAACATTTTTACAAGTACGCCTTTAGATTGCAAGAAAACCCCCCTCTTGAGTATCAAAGTACATCTAATCTTAGATAGGAGAGGCTGTCTATTGTATAATGTCATACACAACTAAACAAAAGGGAGGACTGCAGCCCCCCAGCCTTCCCGGCTCTGGCGTGCCTGACACAGCATATCTGTCAAATTTAGCTTCATTACTTTGCCTGGTCTAATCACATGAGCAGTGCCTTGTGACATGACTTCCCGACAAAGCGCGGTCTAATCGGATTGATAAAGCTCACATGATCAGCGAAAGAAAACCATTTTTGCTGTACTACAGCATGGTCTATTCAAACTCTAGACTATGATACTAATTTATTCCATAGCCTGAATCACTTGAAAGATTTTGCCTGCCTACTATTTTTAATTTGAGTCATAAGTAGGTATAAAATGGACTGAGCATATGAGCACCACATAGTGGGCCATATCCCCTCCCACTTGTGAAGATAATAGCTTCTGCCAATTAGTGTAGCCTTTAGGCGAGCAACAGTGGAAGACTCATAGGCTAGAGTTCTCCAGCTCCCCACTCCAAGGTTTATTGTGGCCAGGGATGTTTGGTTATACCTAAAGGGGGCAAAACTTCAACTGAGGGCACACCTATGTATATGTATGTTCCTCCAGAGAGGGTAGATTCTAGTCTTCAAAATCTTTTCTAGGTAGATAATGCTTAGTATATTGGTCTGTCAGGAGCATCATGCAATGTTGGGGGTCTGGGGGCTTGCCCCCAGAAAGATTTCCTTGAATCAATCTGTCTACAACGCCGGATAATCCCCCTTCACAAGATAGGAGAGATGGGAAGAGTCCAGAATGAAGGGCAATTAATGCCCCTTCTGCCCCCTTGGAAGAGGGCAGAGGGGCCAGCTGCCCCTCCTGCCCCTCCAGCGTATGTCTCCCTGGTTGTGGCTGTTGAAGAGAACGCCGTTATAGAGAAAGCCTCCTTGATGAAGGCACCTTGCCTCGATCTTTAGGTTATTGACATTCCTTGCTTGTAATTTGCGTGATGATTTAATTGCCCCACCTTGAAAAGAATTTTAATTTTTCACATGGCTTACTGTTCTTGCACCTGTTTGTTCATAGCATGCATCTTATTAGAGTTATAGCCACTCTTCGTTACAATAACTAGTGGCATGCTGAAGAGAGAAGAGAGGACAGTTGCCCTTCGAAAATCAGACAAAAATCCTCGCTGTCCCTCTTCACTCACACTTACATTATCCAAAATAGTTGATTTTCGTAGAAATCAATGAAATTATCCATCCAGGGTAGGTCACTACACAGGTCTGTGACAGGCTTTCAGCCTATATTACAGCATTAAATATTGGTAAAATAAATAAATAACTGTACTAAAATTAAAAGGATAATGTTATGCACTTATCCTCCAAACACGAAGTTAGTTACACCACTGAAAGCTGTCAGTGGCACAACTAATTTGGTGGAGGGAGAGAGTGCACAACATTTTCCTGACTACCATGTTTCACGTTCATGAAGCATTTTGTTTTTAGTAAGTAATGTCGGGGAAAGGCCTTAGGGCCTATAATAATGCCCCGACAAAGGAAAAACTGAGAGAATGGGGAAGTTTAAGTAGAGAGGGAGATAAGATCAATTGTAGTAAGGAACACATTCCTGCGGACTTTATTGGAAACAACTAGGCTGCCAACGTTATGGAGCTTTGTTTCCCAGCATGATTTTAACCAATGCAACACCAACCTAAACACTCAAAACACGATGGTAATCCTTTCTCCAGAGATTTTGACCTGCAGAATATCTAGAGGCACTCATATCTCTGAGCATGTTTGCCTTCCCTGGAGATCTTAGCTTTTATCAAACATTTTTGTTTACATTCTCATTTTCAATACAGTCCTTCTCAAACTGGCCCAACAAATCATCGTTATAACTAGAAAGTAACACAGGTATTGCGCATTTTACGATTTTCATGTTAAACCGTGCATTAATTTCTAGAGCATAGTAAGCTATGGTTCCTAGCATGTTCAGTTGGACTAAGGTATTCAAGAATCATCGAACTACAGTGCAGAAGCTGGCTATATCTGTACGGCTTTTGCTAAAAGTAGCAATTGCGAGCAATTGCGACTCAGCAAAACCATAGAAAGAGACACAACGTACTAAGTTTGAATCTACTATCTTGATACTATGAGCTTAAAAAGCGTCAATACTTTTCTTCATAGGACTCCTTACATGTAGCATCTTAGATTTTTCTCAACATAGCCTACATACTTAAAACCACGGTTTAATTCGTTCATCATTTTCTTCTCATGACATAAGGGACACTCGAATCATACACGAACCGGGAAGATGCAAATTCGTCCTTTGCTCATCGCTTTTATTTTACAATTTTCGACATGCAGTGCATTTTGGTGGTTGTTTGGGAGTCAAGAAGCAGAAAAACCAACAGAGGTTGCACAAGATACAGGCACAATGGAGAAAGCGTTTGCGCCTTTTGAAATTACAGAAATTGAGACGAAATTCCTAGCAGAAGCCACACATTACCTCGGAAACTTGCCAAAACTTGACCAATGCAACCTCCTAGTATGTAGTTTTGATTCTCGAACAATTTCTTCCATTGAGCATTCTTTGACAACGGATTGTGTCTGTAAAGTTTGTTTTCTCTGTGCTCCATAGGCCCGCCATAATATGAGTAGCTTTTAAAAGCAATTTGCTATAGTAATTGGGTGCTAACTATAGATTGACAAACCCACCGTGATATCAAGAATTACAGGCCAGTTTGGTCATTTTATCATTAAAACCACACAATATAGATTTTTCTACTCTGCCACACCATACCTCACCACATCATGCCACGTCTCACCTAACCACACCTCACCTCACCTTACCAAACCACATCACACCTTACCACACCACACAACACCACACCACACCACACCACACCACACCACACCACACCACACCACACCATGACCCCAAAAGGCAGTGTGCCAAGAGGCAACTTAGAAATATGCAATACTACAAAATAAGACAAGACGCGTATGTAATTATTTGAAAAAACGCCATCCGATTTCTGAATATGATGTTTCACATACCATTAAATTATATTTTATACTAAATTCAAGGCCATAGCATTTTCTTTTTCGCAGATTATTAACCGTTTAAAACGTTCGTGCAACAAACTTACAGAGCTTGATATCTCAAAACTGAGTGTAAACTTGTTGAATTGTCAGAGTGCTGTTGAAGGTAGGAGCGTTTACAAATGCACAGATGAAATGGTAAGTCATCGTTATAGCAAAATGAAATCATACCACGTCAAAACATTGAAATTCATTGTGAGACTACAGTTATAGGCCTTTGAAAAACATGAATATTCTTGAAGCAGTCTAAGAGCTTTGATTGCTTATAAGAACTTAGAATATATAGAAATAGTTGGAAATGCACACTTACTCCCAATGATGTATTTTTGATGATTTAATGGATCTTCTTTGAATTATGGTTCTTCCTTGAATCGATTAGGTTCAAAATAGAACAGTTTTCAGAAATTAGAGCGCAAAATATTAGGGGCACTATGCTCTCCAATATATGTTACATACGCTTTACATATACTATCTCTTGCTTAAGCATTTCTTATGTTGTTAGAAATTGAGTGAATGTACCAAAGATATGGACTCAGACACATGGAATGCTTATCATGTCGTTAGCAACAGGGCAAGAGCAGTTTGCTACAGTGTAAGGCAGACAGAGTTTAGGATAAAGACAGAAATAACTATAAATTCTCTCGCTAACTCTGCAAAGGAAAATCTTGTTTCTTTAAAGCATTTGCTGGTAAGGAAACTTTGTTGTGCTTTTTAGCTCTAATCCCGTTCTGATAACGTAAAATTCAATTTAATGCTTTTAACATTTGAAATCATTTGCAAGTGATCAAATCGTAATTATTAGAAACCTTGATCAGCTGAACATCATTTTTGTAATCTTATCAGGAAAGTCAGAAGGTTTTACGCAACAAGACATCAGAAACTTTCACGCAAGTAGTGGAAGGCAGTGAAGAGGTAATCAAAACCCAAACTGAATTGACTGTCCAGCAGACCTCTTTGAAGGAGGCTATTCAGGAGAATATTGAAACTCTATCACAAGAAAAAGGAATAATCGAGAGCAGACAGAAAGAAATAAAAAAACACAGCATAGAAGTTAGAAAAGACTTGGGTGAGGCATTTTCGTCCAATTAGAAGAACCTTCGGTCCCTAACCATGCTTCTCTAAGTCTGAATTTTTGATTGGAAAATGGAAGATGGTTTCTTTGGAAGCCCAAGGTAGCGTCCACACTAATGTGTTCTCGTATGAAAACGCATACAAATAGATGCGCTTTGCACTTTAGATGCGTTTAGATACATTTAGATGGATCTAAATGTATGCGTTTTCATACGAAAACGCATTAGTGTGGACACTACCTACAGAAATGAGATGATTTGAAGCAAGCCGTGCTTTAGGAATGGTTATGAGATTGTAGAGAAGTTCCTTAACCAAAGTAACCGTAAACGTCTTTTTCTGCAAGAAACCTAACTCAAGGGCTAGTAGTAAAGTGTTCTTAATTTTTGGCCATATTCTAAGTCTCTTGAAAGCTTCTTAATGTAATTATCAAAATTGCAGGGGAAACGTAAACAAAACATGAACGTAGCAAAGTAATAGTAGCAAAACAAACAAAATGCATCAGTGCGAGTTAAATTCTGAACTAATGTCATGTTCACATTGCTTTGGCTCAACCTTTTGCTGAACCAAGTAACCGCTTTAAAACTGGTAACCGCTAAACCAGGTGACCGCTTTAAATTTGTCTTAAGTTTCTTAGCTCTTTCCCTTAGTTCTAAAAGCTTCTTCTTATAATTTTGGGTGTCTAGTAAGGTAGAGGGAACAAGAAGACGTGGCAGACAAAGAACAAGATGGCTCAATTCGCTAAAAGAAATTGCAATAATAAGAAATGATAACGTTGCTTATAAACCGACTTTTTATTGAAAAAGCGTGTAATGTATTAGATTTTAGGGAGTCCTCTTCAAGCTTAGGCTGAAGAATGGTTTGCTACCCATCGGTGCTTTGGAAGATGATGGACAACTAATACATTAACATACTTAAAGGAAGCAAGCAATGTGAAATCCAGTTGCATCACATTTCTGAAATCCAGTTGCATCACATTTCTGTTTCTTCTATTGAGATACCTACTTTTTTAGTGTTAACTTCGGCTTGTTAGTTTAACATCTTCTTTGCTCCAATACTTATTGCCAGGCCCGTTGCAAAAGCAGAAAAGTAATTGCTTTTTCAGATGCATAAACAAAGTTCAAGCAGTGCAACAAATTTTCTGTAATCGGGATTTAACTCATACCATCTTTTAACTCCAAGTCTCTTCCTAATTAAATTCCGTCATTGGAGCAGTTGAAGTCTCTCATGTATTATCATAGTCACGCCAAAGCAACTTATTTTTTGCCTTTATCTGGGGCGTTAAATTAGTGAAATTTTCTACTTTTAGACGAATTATCCGGTGCTATACAAAAACAGAACAAAATGCGAGCAGCTAACGATAAAGAGTTACTGTCACAGGTACAAGCCATACAGGCACGTGCTCAGGATGTGCTTGAAAAGCTAGGCAAGTATTGATTTCTACCTAAATTCAAGATACCGAATACTTTCTACTTTCATAGAACAATCCCATGCAAGCACCTTAGTTCAATTCTCCATAATTTTTTATGTATGTGTTATAGCTTGGAGTAAAGCAAAAATGAAGTGCTTTTATAGCGTTTCGCCAGATTGAAGCTTTGGAGCAAGGGAGCAAAGAATTAGTAAAAAAGTTCGATATGAAAAGTCCAAAATTTACCCATTGGAAACTTTAAGGTATTTGAAAATTTTAAAGATTTTTGGCAAAATATATTCAGACAAAGGATTTTGGCATATTGGCAATTAGAAATTAAGAGTCCATTGTTTGACAGATAAAGCTGTTGGGAAGATGGATAACCACTATGCGAGTATTGAAGATCGTCATAGCAGAATCATTGACAACGTACAAGATATTCAACAGACAATTACTTTTGTAAGCGAGGTAGACTGTTCCTATCTACTTTCTTTGGCATTAAATTTGGATATTTATCATTTTGCTAGCGAGCTGTATCATCACTGAAGTGTCAAAAATTTTGAGGAATAGTTTGAATTTGCAATTCATAGCAAGTCTGACATGCTACACTCTAATAAGAATGCTTAACCTTTCGCTGAGCTTCAATATTCGGAATTTTTTGTTTTTGAGCCTAAAATTTATTTTAAATTAGTTATAATTACCATAGATGTAGCTTTCCCTGAAAATCAAGGGAATTTATTCACATGTTTGTTGATGTTTTGCTTCTTCATAAAGCAAGACACAAGTGGAATAGAATAATAAATATCGTATGGACGGTGCAAAAGTTAATCTAACTACAGTACTGTATCTAGTATGTATTAAAATCTGAAGTCTTAATGAAGCTTGAGAGTAGTAGCAATTTGGCAATGGTGGACAAGATGGCGGCGAAGCTGTGAGGGCCTAAGTTGTAAGGGTGCAAACATTGCTACTACTCTCGAGCCTTGCATTATTCTTAAATTTCAGCTTCTCTTAACCTTAATATTCTTGCAAAATTCATTTTTATAGAAGAGTGCATTGTACAATATTTATAATTTGTAACTATCTGTTGAGGGTGCAAAGACATTTTAAAAGGTTAAAAATTTTGCATCTTCTTTGTGCCTCGTCAGTTGAACAAAATTAAATTCTCCACTTTTAGATGATTGTCAACCTCGAGGAGTCATTTCACAACCAAATGAAATGGATAAACGACGTTGTTGGTGGCACAAGAGACAAGGTGTCCGTTATTTCCATTCTCTTTGGCCACACTCTGCAGTTCTCTGTTATGCTACTAGTTGTGCTTTCTTGCGGCTCTCCTCTTCTACCAAGAACAACAGTATTCGTCTTACTGCCCACCAACTGCATATTTGCCTTGCAAGAGAAACAGCACCTCACGTACAAGGAGATATTCGTCGTTGTTACATTGACATATCCAGGTGAATGAATTATCTGTTAATGATACGTAAACATTGATAGAGAAGAAAAAGCCATGTAATTTCTCCCCTATCGGAGATGCTGGGGTACATTTTGGAACAGGGAGGGGAATTTTTAACATGGCCATTTATCCTTGCTATTGTTCAAAGTATTTAGGACAGGCATGTCCAAAGTCCAGCCCGCGGGCCAACTCCGGCCCTCGGTCAAATTTTATCCGGCCCGCAGCCTAGTCATGAAATATATAACGCTCGTATACTGTTATTTGGCTAGCAGTATTAACATTCTTCATTTACCCACTAGAGACCAACAGCACTTTACAAAACACAACCCCCAACCCGCTAGAATTCATAGTCAGTGGTTTTCCACCAGAATTCTAGCGTAAGAGCACAATTACTTCTGTTTAAGAAAAAGGTTAAGTGAATATTCAAGTGCATGTGATATGCTTGTTTCAAATGTACCAAAAACATTCTTAAGATGTTGAAATTGAAACAAAAAAAAGCAAATGTGAAACACAAAGTGGCTTCCAAAAATTTTCTTAAATTATCGTTGCTATATGTAAAAAAGGTTGGCCCCCACCACGTTTACAATAGAAAATCTGGCCCCCGTCGCAAAAAGTTTGGACACCTCTGATTTAGGAGGTAAATGACCACTTTACATGTACGAAAAGGGTAAATCATTATCTCCATGCAATGCCATAGTCTCGATGTCATAAACCAGCATGGAGTGGGTAAGGGCTGCAGCTATATAGTATACACTTTTCTTCTTTTGTGAGAAGTTTTCTTGGCCGAGTACTGAAACTTTCTTAACTTTATCACGATTCCAGAACATTCTGAAAACTTTTTTAGCAAAAATTTAGTTCTGATGCTTTGCGCATGCGCATTGGTGGCAAGCGAAAATGTCAAGTCTTGGTAGGTACACGTCTTTTTATAAGAAAACTATAATTTTGCTAGAGCCTCAATTTTCTTAACTTTTCCCAAAATTGAGCCTGAGATTTCTTGAAGTTTTCTTAACTTTTTCTTAAATAAACTGGCTAAACTGAGTTAAACATTTGTTATTGATATTTTATGCTTGAATTTGAATTCCTTCTTTAACCTTTTGAATGCAATAATGACAAAATATCGATTTTTGGCCAATAAAAACACTAAATTTTGGAAATTGAGGCTAGTGATTTTCTTAAGATTTTCTCAAGATTTTGACCATTTGAGCCTAATTTTCTTATAAACTTTTTTCTTATAAAAAAACGTGTAGTAGAAGTTAAACTGCTAGAAGGACCCAACATCACATAGATGATATTTTGTACACAGATAAATCGAATTTTAAATACATAAACACTAAAAACTTTCTTAAGTCTCAAAAATCCAGTACTGAACTTTCTTAACTTTTTGAGCAGCTGAGTACTACTTGCTTATAAACTACTTTTTTATAAATAAACAACGTGTATTAAGGAATAAAAATCACCACTAAAGGAAAATTTATAACTTGATCAGACTATGGCTTGCTTTGCCAATTATCATCGTGATTTGCTAATTAACATGTCTTCGAGACATTAGTAGAAAAGCGCAGCTTAAATGTAAATTTAAAGATGGTAGCCACGACAAGCAACATTACTGATAAAATAGCAATAACAGACAGTTTTCTTGTGTAGATTGCCATCGACACATCCATTAATGTTGACAAAGTCAGTTACATTGACATACCCCTTACATACTTATCGACAAATCCGTTTTAGACCTATCCAGAACATTGCAGTATTGGCTTATCCCATCCCAAGCTAACAAATGGGAAAAATTGAGGGCTCTTGTAGGGAATCACAAAACACAACTATTGCATAAAAGTTCAGAAAACAATGAGCCAAAACGGATAATAATAAATAAACAGGCGGAAAATGCCTAAATAAGGAAATAACTAAGGAGGCAGCATAACAAGAAACGCATGGGGATTGGGTCAAGGAATTTGCTGGTTAAGCGTGGGTAGATCTCTAAAGCCTGGTTTCCATATAACTTTCTAGTGCCGGCGACCCACCGGCGCCATTGCTACTGAAGCATGTTTCCTTATACTTTTCAATCACCGGCGATCCACCGGCGATGAGCTCTTCTCCCTAGATAATTTTAGAATAAAACTGAAATGAATGTCATTTTAAGTAGTATTGAAGCCAATCAAACTTCTGAAACTGCCGGCGACACACCGGCGACCTACTGCAGTCATGTTTTCATATAAATTTCTCGAGGTCGCCGGCACCGCAATGGAAAAAAAGTTGAACAAGTTTCAACCTTTCTTCAAGGTCTGTAGTGGGTCACCGGTGGGTCGCCGGCAGTTGAAATGAAGTGTTTCCATTAAAGAATTCAATGTCTCCGGTGAGTCGCCGGCACTAGAAAGTTATATGGAAAGCAGGCTTAAGGATAAACAAGCTCTCGTGAAAAGGTAAAACAAGTTCATTATAAATATTATCTGTAATACAGAAGTCATCAATCGAAGCAGTATGACCAGTGTCATTAATATGATTCCTAACGTCTTCCTTGTAGTTTCCTGGATCTGTTCGATTGCTTGCAAAAGAAACTACTTGTCATCAAGTTTGGTTTTTGCAGCTGAAAAAATTGCAATCACAGGGAAAAAGTTAATGAAAAAAGTCAGTTCGATGATAAGGTACGTAATTTTTGGGAAGGAGCAGAGAAAAAGTGGAGTTATTCATGGGGGAAGCGATGGAAAAGGATGTGAAGAACTGGATGTAAGCGTAGACAATCAATACAGTGAGTATTTATGCTTTTTGGCTAGGAATAGCTCCCAGGAAAGAGCATGGCTTGACAATAATATATACTCTGTGAGAGAAGTCATAAATACTGTTAGGACGTAATTGGAGATCTACATTAAGCTACAGACTACGTTTCGTCAGACAAAAATGTTTACTTCATGCAGTGCTGTGGAGTTAAATTGAAACCTAAATGAAATCGGCTAGAGGCGACCAGTCTTTTTTGCTGTTGCTGTTGCTGTTTTGCGTTTGTTGTAAATCCACCTTTTCGATACAAAGTCCACATGTTACTGAGGGTCACATGACCTGTAACATAGAGCGCTACGATGGGCTAAAGTCTTACCTTTGTAAATAGAAGCGCGAAAACTAGGAGAAATTCCGTTGTTGTTTCCTTTAAATGTGTCCCAGTTTTCGTACCTCTGTTTACAAAGATAAAGTCTTAGCTAATCGTAGCAGACT
The DNA here is from genome assembly GCA_900291935.2 of Cassiopea xamachana. Taxonomy (NCBI): domain Eukaryota; kingdom Metazoa; phylum Cnidaria; class Scyphozoa; order Rhizostomeae; family Cassiopeidae; genus Cassiopea; species Cassiopea xamachana. The sequence goes on along the minus strand of OLMO02000294.1, from coordinate 2,103,433 downwards.
AGTTGAAAAGTCATGTGGCCATCAGTAACACGTGAAATTTCCGTCGAAAAGATAAACAATTCCACAACCCTGCATAGTCATTTATCAAAGCTAGGGGGCTGAAGTCCCCAGCAGTATGGGAAAGATGACTAAAGAGCTGAGCCCACCAAGCTTTCCAATTCTACACCACTAACTGCAAGTGATCTTGCCTTTATCGCACTTCTGGTGTGAAGGCAGCAGAACACGCTTTGAAACAAATCTAGAGTAGGAAACCTTTAGTCATGCTATCCCTCTTCTGAAACTGAAATGAACTGAACTGATTTTCATCAGGCATAATGATCATAATTTGTATGATGAAATCTACATTTGACGTAGCACTTTGGACCTCAATTTTCTTTAAAATCATTCATTAGGTATCCGAAGCATATCTTTTGCATCTGGAAGGAAAACAATACATAAAAATGTTATACAAAATATCAAAACTCTATCAACGTGATAAATAATATAAAACATGTGACTGACAGTATTTCCAATGGGATGTTTACTCAAAGTGATTCTCATTCATTCTCCTGTAATTGACGCTTCAAGGAAGATCGGAGAAATGAATTGGAAGTGTCAAGATTCATGCCCTATAGCGGTCACCAATCTAGTACTAGCATCTCTTTACCGATCGCAATGCCAGAATGTTGAATAAAATTTTATGTCTACATGTTAATCAATATCTCAATCTCTTTTAGCATCCACAAGCCGATTAATAACTTCAACACCACAAAAATCAGCACTAAGCAGTTCATATGAAACGTTGCATAATTCAACATTGGATAGCGCCCAAAGAAGATGTGGATCGTTAACACGGAATGGGCAACGCTGCAAAATGTTCTGCAAGCGAGGCAGTCAGTCATGTGCACATCACCAGAATTCATACAATTCGTATTTTGAACAGTCAAATTTTGATTTGCCAAGCTAGACCATCAGTGGTCGGATTTATAGACCAATGGAATGCCTATTTTTGTAAACAGGTTGATCACTGACCCTTTTGAGCTTCCATCGATGTGTCAGAGCAGAACATGATCAATTAGTATGGTCCTTTAATCCAGCTGGACTTTTCCATTATGATACACAGTTGCAAAGAGGAATATTCCGTGGAAGTCCAAGCCTGTTGTTTTATTTACCTTTATTTTTGTGTCATTATAGAAGACATCAACTCATTTTTCTTATAGCGGTATTATACAGTGTAATTTGAAATTACTGATGTCTCTTTACATTTGACTTTTGAACTTGCCTGGACAACATCAGATCAAGATGTTCATTGAACAAAACAATGTTGTGGAGTTTTGCAACTTGATATCCAACGTTTTAAACTATTTTTGGCAGTTATTCAAAGACACTGACACAATACTGTACGGGCAGGGAAAACACAAGAAAGAAGCATCAACTTATATAGAAAGGAAAATGTATCTCATGCAAAAGTAGAAATGCATTTTCCAAGAGGTTTAAAAGAGTAATCACACCAAAAGTAACACTTGTTATATATAATGAACATCAGGCAGTAGCTTAGCATGACTTTTTCGGCTTGGTATTCTATCATAGGGTGTGGCTTGGTGTGGCGTTCCTGGGTGTAGCAAGTTAACGTCTTGTGGCAGTGAATACCATGAACTTGAATATCTAGCAAAATGCATCTCCTAACTTGTCTTTACCAGTTTGTGCTACGAATTGTAACAAGGCTAGGCTTTTAACTTTCTTTGGCAGTAACATTTTTTGCTTCAAGAGCCCTTGAAAGCCAGTTACGGCTGAGAGGCAACTCACATTAAATGTCTAATTTTTTATACATAATATCATTAATAACAAAGAATTCTGTGATAATAGTACTAATACCAATGATGAAAACTCCTAAGACAAAGCTAAGTGAAAGGAAACAAAGTATCGACCTCTTCTAGAAGATTCTGCTAAAATATCACCCATAGCTGATTCAGTCATAGTCAACTAAGTTGAATGCATCTGGCAAATCAGGAACAGGGCCTATAGCAACAAAGCCTAGAAGGCTCTTGAAACCTTAACAAAAGACCATTATTTACAATAGGAACTAAACAATAGTACCTTGATAGGGACATGATGTCACATGACTATGCATTCCTTTGGATTGCACAAATCTAGCAGCTTAATAATAAAACGAATTTTTTAACAGGATAAAAACTTCAAAAATTACAAAAATTGCTGTTATCATTGTTTGTCCTGTACAAAGAAAGCTTAGAAAGAAAAACATAAATGTATTACAGTTACAGGTCTAAAAATAGTTTTATATTATCATCATGGTAAAATCTTATACGTATATATTGTTCATTATCTCTCAAAAAGCAAATACATTGCGCAAATCTAGCAGCTTGCATTACGTAAGCAGAGAAAAGGCTAAGCCAAGGTGCTTTCATGTATTTGAAAATAAAGGGGGAGTGTTCGAGGTCTATCACTTTTTTCATGAACTTAAAAATAGTAAAATTATAGGTTCCTTCTAACACGGCAAAATTAAACATTGAGAAAGTTGGCCTACGTGCAACTGAGCATGTATAAAATTACCTATCTTTTGATGTTCTTTTTGCTGCTGCTACCACGCGACTTTATTTACTTCTGAACAGAAGTTCCTTGCTGAAAAGTCAACTTTTCAAATCTCCTTTTACAATTTTTACGTGTTTTATTTACTCCATTTTCACTAACAACTCCATCACTCCAAGCACCGAAACTCAATTTTTAACTAGCCTCTATGTGAGCTTTGACAAGTGACAGGTTGGATGCAGGCATATTTCCAGCGTATTTTGTCATTGTTTTCGCTCATTAAGGAAAATTTTATTCATGAAATGGAGCATTTTGATTGGTGGAAACATCTTTCCGGGTATTCACTGTGTATTCGTGACGAACTTTGTTTAACATGAAGTTGCTTTTCGATCCTTCGCATCATCTTCACAAATCTGCTTGCTTCCAAACGACTCACATCTGCACACCTGCACACTTTGAATATTTAAGTACGTAAACACATTCAAAAGCAGTGTTTGAGAAAAGTAACATTATCCCAATATATTACAGACTTTTTTCCTGGAAATTTTAGGGTATTCACTGAATATTTTGAATATCCTGACCCTACTCCACTGACATCAGGTAGCATATATGAAAAGCCAGTGTAATATGTAGCATTCTGCTTCTCTCAGACTTTTATAGCAATGGTTACTTTCAGAAAGCTGCAAAGTTCTTTAACTGTAGTTATGCAAAGTTTTGGGCGATAGTTTCATTAAAGATTCATAAAACGGTGTTGTTATATCAACCCTTGAGGTACTTTAACTCGAGTGTAAAAGGATACTTCTTCGTTCTATCTTGTCTGCAATATGTTAAGTCTCTTAATAACAGCAACATCTATAGACATACCAACCAGAGATCAATGGGCCCCATTTTTAACATTTTAAGTTTAGGTACTGTGGCCATTTTCTGCCTTACAGGTTATTGCCCTTTCGCATACGAAGAAGCTCCCTAAGATGTATGACTACTTTAATGCTTCCTATATCATTGGCAACATCTTCATGCATACTTTTCTTGGCAGATACTGTATTAGGATCAGTCTTGCCCGCACTGTTTGTCAGAAACATCAAAAAGTTAGTTTCATTTCCGTCTACCAGTATGAAATCTCGTTATGAAACAGAGGCAATGATGTTTTGAACATGGCGGGTTTAGAGGATGTAGTGGAGGTTGAAGAGGAACAATATACTGACGATGAAATGAAAGTAAGGTCATAATTCTCAATTATTCTAGAAAAAGCTACTTTGTTAAGCCTTCTTTCTTCAACGACCTAATGGTAGTCCTTTAGTGGCATGAAATATATTTGCGAACCAATGGTATTACGAAACGGTATTTCCAAGGATAGGAAAATTTCTTCAAAACGAAAGCTCAAAAGTTTTATCAAAAACACCCTAGATAGGAATACTAGGGATAGGAGATGCTGTTTAGAATTTCAGCAATGCAAATTCCCATAAGTACTATATGAGATTGTTACAAATAATGCACTGAATATCTATGGAAAATGGGATTTCTTTTGGAAGGTTCTATTACTTTTACTCCAGTGTTTCTTGTGAAGTTTGACATGCTTATACACGCCTTGTATCCTCTTCAGTTTCTCATATACCACATATATATCTTCAGGCAGTTGATCAGTTTTTGTCCACGATCCATGGTTTTATGAGGAAACAAAATGGAGAGAGAACTACCAAAGAGACAGCTATTCAATTTCTTATGGCTCGCAAATTTGATGTTGATAGATCAATAGAGCTCTATAAAGCCTACCTGGTATGTTTTATTTTTAATCAGAGCTGGCACCAAAGGAAAATTAGGGGACTCTGAGAATCTTCCAATTTGGGGATAGTATATCCTTCCAAAGAGAGGATTATATAGTTCCCTTCTTAGGGGGTGCTAGCCACACATTGGAAGATTAAAAACTCTATTCACAGAGTTATAGTAACATTTCTAAGCTCCTAGTAACGATATCTTAGCCCCCATCAGAATATACATTCCCCCATTGGAAAGTTCCTAGTGTCACTCCAAGTTTCAATATGTTTGTATGCAATGAATGCTTGGTTTATGCTGCCTTATCTAATAGTAATAACTGGCCTTATGTTTAACACAAAAACCTTAATTTTCCTTTTACATTTCTCTAGTAGAATCTGCTAATGAGCTTTTATGAAACTCATGATATATATTATGAATGGTATTACAAATAATTATTGTATTACCAAGCAAGCCAAATGCAAGTTACCTGTTATTAGCAAGAATTGTATTTGTATGATTAGATTATAAAGAATATATGAGCAAGTTTCAAGAAAAAAAACTACCAATATATTAATGAAATTGTTTAGAAATATGTGTTGATGTTCAGTACTTAACCCACCAGTTTCAATCTTTTGATTAATGGGCTATTTTAGGTATACAGTATACTGTGGATAATCTGGCATCAGATAATTCAGTTTTTCAGATACCGCATATTTTTTCCATACCCCTAAATTCCATGTAGTAGATTGTCCTGCATATTCCAGATTTTTGTGAGGCAACTCTGCTGTGTCTGAATTTCTTGTCAGATATTGCTTTTCAAAATGCCTGAAATTGTCAAAATATCAAAAAATATTATGAAAAGTCTAATGGATTTTTCCATATCTATTTCACTAACTGGCAGTCATTTTTGTGGGAAATGTTTGACAAGATATTGTAAATATATCACTGAAAGTCATAAGAAATGGTTTGGTTTGATCAGTTCCAAGCTGTGCTTAAGGCCAATCTCTACTATACAATTTTTTATGACAATCGTCATAAAAATCATCTGACAATCTCACAATGACCCATGTGCAGTAGAAAAAAGAATTATTAATGAGGTCTTAAATGAGATTGTCAAGAGTTAAAATATTAAACTGGTTTTAACTTCTCATCTAGCACTTGATGATTGTCCTGACGATTCTAGTTCTTACTGCACATGTGTTGTCATGAAGTTGTTAGATGATCATCCTAAAAATATACAAATCATCTAGTGGTGATCAGCCTTTTGCACTGGTCTTTCTCAAATTGTAGGGTGAGCCCCCCTTGAGGGGCACAATGCATGCTGGGGTGGGTGTATATGACCCCAGGGAACAGGTATATATATATACTATTTTTATGCATAGCCATCTTATTTATAGGGAGTGGGGGTGCATAATATTTTCTCTTTATGTTTTAGGGGACCTTTGCAAAAAGTAATTGAGAAGCACTTACACTATTTCAACCCAAGAATCATTGTATTTTTAGGAGATTGGCTCTCTTGTTTATCTGGATTTCTGATTATCCTTGATTTTTTCCTTCTTTCCCAATCGATCCAAAATACCTGGAGTATATTCAATATTTTTCAATGTAGTTGTTATTTCATTGCATTGCTTCAAATTTTCCTTTAGGTTGTATGTGACAAGTTTAACCTAAAGTTTTTGAATCCATATCATGAAGAAGTATCTTCTGAATTATTGTCTGGAAAATTCACAGTATTGGTAAGCTTTTAGGAATCTTTGTTATTTCAATGTCATACATCTTTGCTAAAATTATCTGTTTCTTTTATGTTATGAAGAAAAATTTGCTGATGCTCAGCATTTTTATATTACACTGAACTCTCTGTTATTATGTCATTGGAAGTTTGAAGTCAATAGGAATCATGATTAATATATAGTCAATTAGCTTCTTTTTTCAATTTTATCATTATAAGTATTTGCTTTTTCAGATATGTGAACTTTAATGTCAGTTGTAAGAGCAATATTTTTGGTAAATTTTAGGATTAAGCTGAATGTTTAAAGCTCCCTATATGAGTAATGTTTCTTTGTCACTAATCCCTGAATTGTCTCTTTTTAGACTGGAAAGGACCACACTGGTGCTAGTGTTTGTCTCTTCACTGAAAGACTCCATATTCCAAAGATTACAACACACCTAGCAGTTCTAAAGTCATTGGTATTCCAGCTAAATGAACTAATTTGCCAGTATGTTTGTGATCATTATTTAACCTTTTCTCATAAGATTCGCATAGCAAATACACATCTTAGGTTGATATGAAAAAGGCTTGATTCATATCTTGTATTGGCTTCTATGTAAATTCCATCCTTTATTCAATTTCAGAGTATCTTAATATCATAATAGAGGGTAACAAATCATGTTCTAGTTCTTGCACACAATAAATTATAAATAAGCAATTGTAAAAACTTTGCCAGTGAAAATTGAAAATTAATTTAATATTTCAAACAATCAGTAAAAGAGTGAAGTGGCTTTTTTGTAGATCTCATTTTCTCCATGCCTTTCATATATTCCACCCTCTAAATTATTTTGATTTGCATCCCCTAGAACAGCAGCGGATCTTAAGGGGGCAAAGTACCCTCAGCTACCATCAAGTCAGCAGATTTTTTGCAAAAGTAGTAGAATAAAGACAAAGTATGTGCCTTTTTCAATGGAAAACCCAGTTTTTGCCTTAGTCTCAATTTCCTTGGCTTTTGTTCCTATGAAAAACACATATGCTCGACCTATACTCGACTACCTCTAAAATACTCGGAAAAATTAGTACCTCTACCCCCCCGATTTTTTTTGAAAAAATCCCACTTTGCTAGGAGGGTGTGGTTTTTACTATTCTACTTGCTATCGATTACTAGTGGTTAGAATTTTTGTATCAAGAAGTTTTTATCTTATTGAGAGTTGTTTCATGCCAGTACTGAATAATTCAATTCGCAAAGATTTTGCACAATAGGCATGAGTGCCTTTGTGATGTTGCTATCCTCTCTGGAAAGTTTCATAGTCTATACTTTAATTTTTGTCATTTGTTAGTCTATTTGTGTACTTTCAATTGCTGTTTATCTAGGTATGATACACAGAGAAAAGGTATTGTACTAATTTACGACATGACGAAAGCGGCATATCGCAACTTTGATTACGACCTCTGTATGAAGACTTTGAAGCTACTTAAGGTAAAGAAAGCTGTCTTCTTTTGGTTTTGAACATCATTTTATGTATATAATAAATTTATTTCGAAAAGGAAAGGTTAACTAGTGTTAGACTCTAAACAGTTCTTTCCAAGATCGTTATCGTTTTGCTTAAGGGGTCATTCATAAAGGATGTCCGCACATTTCTGCCAGTTTTTAACCCGCCTTCCTCCCCCTGTCCATGCATGTCCACTTTTTGCATATCAGCACCCATCTTCCTGTCCATAAGGACACAAATTGTGACTTTGTCTTCAATGCTGTAAACTTGACAATAATGGCGTGCCTATGCACCCACAGACACACCCTTTTCCTTTCAAGTGCAACGCAATCTTTGCAATGCTATATTTTAATCAGAAAATACTAAAAGACTGTATAATATATGAAAAATAGAACTTTTTTCCAGAAAAAACATATAAATTGTCTATTTCTTTTGTCTCTTTATTTTGCAGAGAGAAGATGTCAATAAAATGACTTGTAAATACTTTCTCATTTCTTAGAAAAAGCTTCCCTGAAAACGATGTCCATTTCCAGCTAACTACCCCCTCCCCCTGTTCGCGTTTGTCTGCATCACTGCTAGCCCTCACCCTCCCCAAAGGTGCGAACATCTTTTTTGGATGACCCCTTATGGCTCGAGGCCAAATTTGTATTATACATACATACATATATATATATATATATATATATATATATATATATATATATATATATATATATATATATATATATATATATTTATAGTAGTTAATGTCAGGTAAAGGAAAACAAAAGAGGATCCTTTTGAAGCATCTCTACAACTAAATGACCTTTTTTGTTACAGTTGTATTAGATAGTGTTGAAACGAGTTTCAGAATCTTAATATACTTGTTTTCTGTTCAAAATACAAGTCTGTTTTTTAAATGAATCAGGATTAAGTTAGTGCATCAATAGTCGAAAGAAAAACTACATTATTCTTTTGTTCCAAAATGAAACTGTAGAGAGACTTGTTATAAGAGGTAGTAGCATGTTTCATTCTTTAAAAATAGTAATGGAAACATCATTTAATTTTCAAATTCACTAAATGCAATCATAAACCTCGCTATTTCTTGTAGTTTACAATTGGCTAATACTACCGAATAGATATTTTTTTAAACTTTTACATGAATATATATTGCATACAATAATACACCTCTCATATAATGGTAGTTTACCATTGACGAGTTTGTGCTATACATGACAAATAACCAAAATAATAATGATAATAGACATATAACGTAACTCAAAGGAAAAATGATAAGAAAAGGAATTAAATGGTCAGAAGTTCTGGGTTGTTCCATAGTTTATTTCTTTGGCAAAAGATGAAGTATGAGGTCCTAATAGCAATGTTGATTGTCTGCATGATAATTCTTTTCTGTACAAGTCTGTCAAAGTTTAGATCCTGGAGCAACGATAGAAAGGAATCACATGAAGAGCCCATAACACCAAGAGCACCCATGGAAAGATTAATAAAAGTAACTTTGTTATAGGGAGAGGACAGGCCCTTGATAAGTCTGTTGTACTTATTGGCTTTCCTTATACTATTAACCTGCATATTAGTCTCAAAGCCTAGTGTAAGTTCTAGAGTGTACAGTACGTTATTCTCCGTGAGCAAAAGAAAGTCAGGACGAAGGGACTCGCCGGCAATCAAATATGGAGAAGTGAAAGAAGGCAAATCAGTTAGACTTTGCATTGGCTAAGAGATGAAAATGTATTAGCAAGGTAGAGAAGGACAGAGTTATGGCGCCAAGTGTATCTCCCCTCCTCAAGGTAGCATTTACAGCTAGATATCATGTGCTGTAAAGTTTCTGATTGAAGGCAGAATTGACATGCTGACGATTGAGAAATGGACCATTTGCAAAGATTTTTTCGAGTTGGAAGAGTGTTTTTGAGATATTTTATAGAGAAGTTGAGAATATTTCTCGGCATATTTTGTTGAACAGTTGACCAAATGCTTAAAGTTTTCTGGCATGATAATTTCAGGATAGATGGGATGACCAATAATAATAATAATTTTTTTGAAACTTCGATATACTATCAAGTTATAACTTATTACAATTATACGTCTCACTATATCAGGCAACGTACAATCGACTGTCAGTATAATCTATGGAAGCAAAATTACATAGCTGTAAAAGTTACTGACAGATTTCAACATGGTAAAGCAAAAATAGATAAAACCATAAAACTTGAAAAGGCAAGCAATTTTTGGTCTGACCAAGGTTTATTTCAGCGATAAAATGTAAAATATGTGCACCTGATAGTTATATTTATGATTTTCGATAAAATAGATCTTTGTGATAATAATAGTAATAATAATACTATAACAATATGGTAAATCGAGCCTATTCACTACAATTGTCGCTCTCCAACTCTCCAACAGATAGAAGGAAAGACTAACTGAAAGCTAATTTTACAATCTTAGTTCTCTCACAAAGGGAAGAAATAGAAATAAAAGAAAATAAGCATTATTTAATTGTCTATCATAGTAAACTTTTTGCTCTTTCTGCTAAAAGGTTTTTAACGTAACAGCTGGTCTCTGTTTTAGTAGCACTAGGTAGCGCATTAAAGCTATTTACGGCGGTGTCTTGAAATATATATAAGGAAATATATGTTTCATTCTACAATTTCTTGTTTCTCAAGTATTTTGTAGTAGCTTATTTCTTTCCACGACAACTTAGTCACCAATGGAAAATTCTGAGTTGGTTAAATTGCAAAGGAATAGTTGTATTTGGTAAATTCTTTTGTAAGTCACCTCAAAAAGGACGCAATTGCCACATGTAAACATTTCTATACTCAGTTTCTGTCTTACGGCCTAGAGTTGCATTTAGTTTTGATGCTACAAGTAGATATAATGTTTGATATGAATGATTTCATGATATCTTGGATGTAAACCTAAGTATTTTTCATATTTCAGGGTGCTTTTCCTGCAAGACTGAAGCACATATACATACTTTCAGCTCCGCTGTGGTTTCGATTTTCGATAAGAATTCTTTCAAGTTTCGTTGGAGAAAAAATCACTAACAGAGTAGGTATTTGTTTGGATGTTTTCAAATTCAAATCAAAGCCCGTTGACATTTCTGTGCCTAGCATTCTGTAAAAGTCTGTTCTTCACCAGTGATATTAGTTTTTTCTTTTTCACATTTGTCATGAATATTATATAATTTATGACAGTGGCTTTTTTTATGAGTTCAGTTTTTATTAGTTTTTATTATTACTTTATTTTTATTATTATTATCAGTTTTTTATTTATTTTCTGCCAGAGAAATAAGCTTTGGATGTATCCTTACCATTTAATCATCTGCGAATCTCAGTTGTTTGTGTGTTAAATCTCATTTTGTGCTATGTCTTGTTATAGTATGTTATAGGAAGGTAATAATATCATTATATTATCTTATATTATATTGTACTGCATAGTTTTTTGTGTTGTATTATGAGCAAATATGATGCATCACAGCAACTATATATACTAATATTGAATAATAATAATAGAGATATTACAAGAGGGAAAGCTTTTTTAGTGCCAAGAGGCACTGTTATCATACAGGATCTTGTTTCAAACTATAACTTTGTAGCGATGAGAGTATGTTCTAGTTTGAAGCAGGACCCTAAACGATTACAGTACCCCCGGCACTGAATATGCTTTACCTGTATATTTTTTTTTCATATTTAGTAATGGTAGTTAGCCAATATCTCACTACCTATGTCTAGTGATGTGTACTATTTCATTGTTAAATTGTGTTCAAAATAAAATGAAATTTGAAAAGATTATTGTATTTATTTTGGCTGTGTTGAGTCATATTTGCTATATTTTATTTTATATTTGCTATATTTTATTTATATTTGTTATATTTTATCTTATATTTGCTATATTTTATTTTATTATTTTGGCATGCAATATTGCAGTCATTTATTTTCATTCAATAAAAGATATCAAGGAATATATATTCATAGCATTGAGTCTACTCCAATACACCCAGAATCATTGCTATTCAAATTATTTACGAAATTTAGATTCAATTCTTAACTTCGCTCTATTTTTAAGATTTAAACATTTTTTGGGAATCGCAGCTGAAGTATAAATTTCAAGAGAAGAGCCACGACGAAAAACATCTTTTCTTCTTTATTTATGGAATGTCGAAGTAAATAAAGATGTTTTTCGTCATGGATCTTCTCTTGAAATCGATGTACTTTAGTTTTAATTTCAAAAAAGTTATTTGTTCTTCTTGTTAATTTTGAAGTTATATCAAATTATAAGTTTTTAGTAGAGGGTCTCTCGCCAATCAGGTAAAACTGAAGAGCAACCCTCTTTAAATATCTAAAAGATATGAAATGAGGATGCTCCCTCTATTTGGTAAAGCAATTCTATCCTAAGTTGGTTTTCAGTGGGTAAGAGGGGCATTACCGACAAATTATTATTATTATTATTATAATGCGAGTAGAAAATATGAGAAATACCGTAACCTTATACCAGAACTATCATCTAATTACCATAAAGTTAATGTATAAACATCTCTATCAGTTCGCTCGATATCTTCGGGAATTCTTGTGATGCTTATATCCAAATGTACAAGGATCTTGATTGTGAAGAAAAGCATCTTCAATATATCCTCAAGAAATTTTTAACAATCATAATCCGCACTACCTATTATATTTTTTGAATGCGAAATAAGCCATGGACTAATCCAGAACTTCTAACATACTAACTACCACTATCTACTAATACTCTTTTACTTATCCTTTGTAGCATTGTAGCATTATATAATTATTGTATTACCAGGCAAGCTGATACAAGTTACCTGTTGATATCGAGATGATTTGCATTTGTATGATTAGATTATAAAGAATATATGAGCAAGTTTCAAAAAAAATTTTTGTTATTATTATACTTTACGCCCAGACCTTCTCTTAGAAACTGCTGACAAAATTTTATACATTCTAGAACTAACTATTGGTTTTGAAACCAATGTTAAATGCAGCGCTGAGTGCAAAGATGCAAAATATTCCACTCTTGTGAAAAATCTTAGAAAGTATTACCAGGACGTTAAATTCATAATCTGATCTTTAAGCTGCCTAGTCATATATGATCAATCTTGTACAAAGTTCATGGACATGTGCAATGAATTGAAGTTTGATAGCCGTCACCAAAAATACATCATTTCTAAAATCACAAACATCACCATCCACGCAACCTACTACATCTTCTGCTGCCGTAATAAGCCATGGACCTCACCTAATCTACTCTCCTTCTAACCCCTTATCTGACTGCTCTGTCCACAAGGAGTATGATATTTAGTGACATTTTGTACCAAACTAACCATTTGTAGACTACCTTATTAGAGAGAGGTTTACATTTGTAGTAGATAATATGTTATTCAATACCGTGAAGTTGAAAAAATTAAATTTTTTGGCAAATCATCCGAGCCTCTAATAGATATGTGCAAGGAACTGGAGTTTGATAAGCAACACACAGATTTCATAGTGCGAAAGCGATCTACAATCATTATCCGATCAACCTATTATATATTCTGAATGTGTAACAAGCCCTGGGCTAACCCTAACCTTCTAATATACTAACTGCGTGTAGAAAACTTTTATGCTAAAATTTACATTCCCTATACTGTATTTTTTCCTAGTATTTTTTCCCATAGTGTAAAATTTTTTTTTCTTTCATACCAAGTCTGTCAAATGCAAGTTGCCTAATTATAGCGAGATTTGTATTTGTATTCTTAAATATGATATCATTATCTGAAGTTTAAAACACGTTTAAGGAGGGTATCCCTTCAGCTTAAGCTGGTTTTCAAGAGGCCCTCCGTTTTACATACATACATACAAATTAATAAGAAATTTTAAGAACCTATTTACAATTAATATTTTTTAAAAATTGAGAATAAGTTAAATATACAAATATATAAGATAAGTACATAAATAATAAAAAGAAAGAAAAGGATTATCTCAAAAGGCAAACTGTACAAAATCTATACAGACTTTTTGAAGTTGGCAATGGTCATAACGTAGGTTGGGGATTATAGCAACCCCTTAGGGCCCCTAAGGTTTTGAGGACCTGCAAGGATCCCTTAGAAAGGTGAATCAAGGTGGGGCTAGAGTGAAAATTAAGGTGGAGCCCCGATAGTACCGAATTCCTAACTGCTCCGAATGTCTCGGTTGCTTCATTGATAGGTAGCTACTTTTATGATTATGATTATGATTATGATTGATTATCTGCAGGTCGAAGTATTGAAAAAGCCACATGATCTACTATCACGCATACCTTCTGCGACACTCCCGCTGCATCTTGGAGGAACATGTGACCATAATCACGATGCCTGGCTCCATTTTTGCATATCGAACTTTTCAGGGTATGGAGGAGCATATAGTCTCGTACTTCTTTTTAATATATTATTTGCTTTGATGTTTAGAGAAAAATTGGAAAATTGCTAATTTTGCCACTTTATATAAACGTTGCGTTTGTTAAATCAAGAGATTCCAATTGGAGTGTTTTCTACGATTCTCTGTGTTGGTTTTGAAATTCGTGCCGTTGCTATAATTTGACCCTTGCGAAGGAAAACTGTTTTCGATGCTGTGTGCAAAGTTTCTGCTAAGTTGGATTGTAAAATCCTCTACTTTGTTTAAGTGAACCAGCTTAATACCTATATTTGCTGCATCGCCTTTTCATAACTCTAGACTAGATATAGCCTTCTTTTTGCACCCAAACTTTTGCAAAGTACATAGCGAAGAAAGATAATTCTTATCAGAGTACGATAGTAGAAACATGTTTTTCCTGAGCAGCCTGGATAGGTTCTTAATTAGTGGATTGGTGCGCTTCTCGGAAACCGCAGCTGAATTATAAATTTCAAGAGAAGAGCCACGGCGAGAAACATGTCAAAAAGAATTCCTATCTTCTTTATTTAATTCGACATTCCAGAGTTCATTAGTTCGACATACCAGAAGAACCGATGTTGTTAAGAAGTAGCCGATGTTAAGATATAAACATAACCGATGTTAAGACACAACCAAAAAGACTTTACCTATGAAATACAGGATGTTTCGAGACATCATGTCTCATCCTCAGCTAATATGAAAGTGGCAATAAGAAGTTTTATAGATAAAATTAGGGAAAACAAATGGGAAATCAAGAAAAGTAGACTCACAGAGAGACCATAAATGGAGGAGTATACATTAAATGCCTATATAAGGAAATATACCACCAAACAGCGAAAATACTCATAATGCTTAAATAATTCCAGCCTGTAAGGTTCTTAACAAGGTTCTTAACAAGGTTCTTTTATACAGCGCGTGGCTTGCATGGATTGACTCTGTATTCTGCACAAGAACTGTTCACGATTTCTTGAGAACACTTTAAGTCAGAATTCTTGTTTAGTAATCTTGTCATATGTTGTGCAACTTGAAAAGCACAGACAGCCTATGAAAATTTCTACTCATAACCTTTTAAATCAACAGCATGAAATCCATGGTATAAGAACCACCCCATTTGAGCTTCTTTGGGGTTCTTAGTTAGGGGGTTCAAACAATGAAATTTCAGCCGCAAAGGTCTTATAACAATAGGTACTTTTGTCCGGGTTTCTGCTGTACCACTGATTGGAATGAAACTTTGAAAGATTTTATTTGTAAATATGTATTTTGAAATAAACTGAAATAGGTGACAATGGTTTCTGTACTTAGCCGCATCTCTTTTCCAATAATTTTGATAGTGTAGGTACCTTTGTAGTGACTGGAAATTGTTATTTTCCTTAAGGAGGTCGGGAACAAAAGTCCCTTCTGATAACAGAATTAGTAGAAATCTGCACAAAGCAAAGAGTTTTGCTGACAGATTGCAAGAAGCAGCTGAAGAACAGGAAAAAGAAGAGTCGAGAATTCCACGTAGTGGCCAATTTAACATCGAGGCTATAGTAAGATACATGAACTCGCTTGGAAGACGAGGCATTTATGACGAATTTCATAGTTTGAATTCGGTCCCTCCGATTGGAAGCTTCAATGCATCAAGGTTTGTCTGGTGTTTGAATAACCATATCACATTTTTGTCTTGATATTTACGTCCATTCAATTTGAACTCTCATAGCCCTATTCTAACTCTGTAGCTTCTCAGTTTCACCAAGCTCTTCTCTCTACTATGCAATTCACCAACCTACCTACTCAGCTATTTAGTTTCATTTTGTTTGTCAAGCTTCAGGGAGAAATTTATCAACCAAAGAGACCATTAATTTTACTGACAGATATTTCTTCGATTTAGTTAACCCATGAAGGATTTTAAAATATACGATTATCTGGCCGGAGACCAGTATGCATTTAGATATTTTGATCGCCACAGATTCGAGCCAAAGTGTTTCTAGAAAAAGTAGGCTCGCCATTTGAGCTGATAAAACTTAGGTAAACTTGGCATAAATGTTGATAAAACTCACCAAATTACAATTGGCGAGTTTCTACAAAAGTTCGTGCTCGCCACAAATCTCGCACAAAAGGGACCTAGAATGCAATCTAGTACTGGGAATTTCTTTTAGAACTAAATCTGACAGAAATTTGTTGGTGCAATTTTACCCTACCCTAGAACCTATTATAAACAGAAGGGGGATGTTTGTTAATTTTGGCAAAGTTGAAAACCATCCGCTTCTTATTTTGACCCCCCATTTATTAATTTTAGCAAATTTAAGTTAGTGTTTTTCCGAAGATGTGAATGCAGGGACTGCATTAAAACTCAGTTTCTCGTCCTGTCTGTTGTTTTACTGTTTTAGATGACATTAGTGCATCATAAGAACAGACATGTTTAGAAGCTGCTTCCTAAATTTCACATGTTTACCTTCTCCTCGCATATTTTGAACCCCCC